>JAEMON010000014.1:17587427-17610617 GCA_030264115.1 Lygus lineolaris | reverse complement strand
AAAAAAAAAGGGAAAAATTGCTTGAATCCTGAGTATTATCATCCATAAAATAATGCAACCATACATTATCAATAGAAATTACCAAAATTGAGGTAATGTTGTAGTGATCGAAACTTCTCAACGCAATCGAACGTGACCAAAAATGGTAACGTAAATCAACACTACCAATTACGATACGTTATCAAATTACGTTACCAAGGAATAAGTTTCACAAGTTTGGAACCAAAAAACTTGGTGACCTAATCAATATCAACATTATCAATAATTTAAAAGGTACGTTTTCAAATAACTAGGCCAAAAAATATTATCAAAGTACTAAATCAGAGAGAAGTAATTGGAAACGTAATCAACCACCAAAAGTGGGTTATGTTGTAGTAATTGGAACTTCGTCAAGTATTCAATCTTTGTTTTCGTAACATTGTGATCGAACATTGTAACGTATGTCGTAACCAACTGGTAGAATAGACTGTAGAATAGAATAGACAAGTTCAAGATAGCATTGAAACGAATAAAACCAATAATGTTGAACTATTTGAATGATTTTCAGGTGGGAAGAGTGAGAACAGTGAACCTTATTTGGACTCATCAGACGACACTGAACATCCTATCCTGGAGGTTCGGCATCCCCACAGTCCATCTGGAGAGCGTCACCGTCGACAGCCTCGAGGAATCTTCGAGTCTTCAACTGTGTCCTGTTGAAAGCCAAATCCTGTCTTCAGGCAAAGAAACCGCTCTGAGGCCATGCGAGGGGGCCAAGACCGAGGAGCTCTTTTCATAACACCATTTTTTTGTGTTGTGAACTCACAAATTTCGCCCACAAGAACAAATTTAACAAACACATATTTATGGGAAAAATAAAAGACTCAAAATGCTTACAATTGTTCTGAATAGTATTCCGATTTGGCAATCACGGAGTACCTATACGAGTTAAGGGGCCAAAGTCATCCCGATCAGTTGGAGCTCCTCCTAATATAATTTGATCCAATGATCTTTCAAATTTTACATAAATATGGTACTTGACAAATTTGGTGTTCATTCTCAAGACACAAAAGGTGGATAGGATAGTGAAGAAAATGTTCATTGTGTCCTATACGGGTATTTACCTAAAACGTTTGATCCAATGATCCTTCAAATTTTACATAAATATGGTGGTTGACAAATTTGGTGTTCATTCTCATGACAAAAAAGGTAGGTAGGGTAGGAAAGAAAATGTTTATTGTGTTCGAGTCCAATTCGGGAATTTACCCAGAAAGTTGAGGAGCTCTTCCTAATATGATTTGATCCAATGATAAGTAACTTTACAAAAATATGATCGTGGAAAATTAGTTCTTTCTCAGGACAACATAAATACGTAGGATAGGGAAGAAAATGTTTCTCTTGTCTTGTCCGATACGGGTATTTACCCAGAAAGATAAGGAGCTACTCCTAATATGATTTGATGCAATGATGAGTAAATTTTTGAAAATATATGATCGTTGAAAAGTAATTCGATTCAAAGATAACGTAAATTGCAAAAAGATGATCGATGAAAATTTGGTGTTCATTCTCAGGATAAAATATATAGGTAGGATAGGGAAGAAAGTTTATTGTGTTCGAGTCCAACACGGGTATTCACCCAAAAAGAAGAGGAACTTCTCTTAATACAATTTGATTCCATGATACCATAAATTTAACAAATATTATGATCGATGAAAATTTGGTGTTCTTTCTCAGGACAAAATGGGTAAGTAGGATAGGAAAGAAAATATTTATCGTGTTCGAGTCCAACACGGGTAATTACCCAAGAAGAAGAGGAACTCCTCCTAATATAATTTGATCAAATAACCTTTCAAATTTTCGAAATATGGTAGTTGACAAATTTGGTGTTCAATCTCAGGCAAAAAAGGTAGGTAGGATAGGGAAGAAAATGTTTGTTGTGTTCGAGTCCAATACGGGTATTCACCCAAAAAGATGAGGTGCTCCTCCTAATATAAATTGATCCAATGATGAGCAAATTTACAATAATGTGATGTTGAAAAATTCTTTCTCAAGATAGATGGGATGGTAAAAAAAATGTTTATTGTGTTCGAGTCCAACGAGGGTATTTACTCAAAGAGATGAGGAGCTCCTCATAATATAATTTGATCCAATGATGGGCAAATTTACGGAAATATCGTCGAAGAATTAGGTGTTCTTTCTCAAGACAAAATATATAGGTAGGATAGAGAAGACAGTTTATTGTGTTCGAGTCCAACACGGGTATTTACCCAAAAAGATGAGGAACTTCTCTTAATACAATTTGATTCCATGATAACGTAAATATACAAAATATTATGATCGATGAAAATTTGGTCTTCTTTCTCAGGACAAAATAGGTAAGTAGGATAGGAAAGAAAATATTTATCGTGTTCGAGTCCAACACGGGTAATTACCCAAAACTATGAGGAGCTACTCCTAATACAATTTGATCCAATAACTATTCAAATTTTACATAAATATGGTAGTTGAAATGGTGTTCATTCTCTAGACAAAAAATGTAAGGAAAAGGAAGGAAATGTTTGTTGAGTTCGAGTCCAATACGGGTATTTACCCAAAAATATGAGGAGCTCCTCCTATATAATTTGATCCAATGATGAGCAAATTTACGAAAATATAATCGTTGAAATTTGGAGTTCTTTCTTAAGTCAAAGTAAAATAGATAGGTAGGATATTAAAGAAAATGTTTATTGTGTTCGAGTCCAACATGGTTACTTACCCAAAAAGATGATGAGCACCTGCTAATATAATTTGTTCCAATGATAAGTAAACTTACGAAAATATGATCGTTGACAAAATTGGTGTTCATTCTAAAGACAAAAAAGGTGGGTAGGATAGTGAAGAAATTTTTTATTGTGTTGAAGTCCAATACGGGTATTTACCAAACAAAAATGTAAAAAACTAGGAGCTTCCCCTAATATTATTCAAATCGATGATAACGAGAACTTAACCTGAATGCAAAAATCCAATTTCTCTAGGCTCCACAAATTTCAGAAGCCTTGGGGAAAAAATAAAGGAAGTTCTGAGCTTTCATTGTGGTGAAACCCAATCTCCAGGCACACCTCGACGCTGCTTATGAAGATGATGGCGAAGAGAGTCCGATGCCGAACCCAAACGGGAGCTCCGTGAATTTTGATACTAACCCATTAGGTACCTTTGTTTACTAATTTCAAAAGTTTTAAAGATTCTAAAAATAATGATATTTGAATGTGCATCAAACTCGTATTTTCTGTACCTATGAATTCAACTTCTTTAATTTGTAATCCGTTGTATGGTGTATTCAACCATTATTTCCAAATAATACCAGCTGCATTCATCATCAGTAAGTTTTCACGTTTCGAAAATGTATGTGCATCACCGCCATGAACTACTTATGCAATTCTTATGTAGCGAAATTAACAATTCATCATAAACATGACAAATAGCTGATAAATAATATTACATTATAATCATTATGTTAAGACAAAAAATCTATGGGATAAATATTTTGCAAACATTCCATTGGGCAACTCGCTCACTTAGTAAGTACTACGGGTCGCAATCCCGAACGATTTTTTCAAAAAATAAATAATTTCATGCTCGATATGACATCTGTTCAAGAAGGGTACTTCATCCAACCGGCATTCTGCAGACTCTTAGGGATAACTTATAATCGTTATTGTGAAACGAATATCACATACCACACTCAAAATGCAAAAAAAAAAAAAAAAAAAAGTATGAAATACTACATTTCAATAATAATATGGGAATTTATATTGTAGAACTGATATAAAACACTGATGCTAATAGATTGATTAACATAAACAATGGAATGCAACGTTCTCCCAAACTGAATATTTCATCAAAACTGAGTAGCTGGTTGTAAACTACTTTTAGTTTAGTAATAATAGCCTAATAATGAAAATGGACTCAAAGGGAGTACTTCAACTACTTAACCAGGGAATTATTAATCAAATCAACACTGAAACACAGCGCTCAGAGGTGTTGCGACGGATAGTTGAAATCACTCTGTATTGAGCAGAGTATAACATAGCGTTTCGAGGCTCGTCTTCCAAATTATTTACAAAAGACAATGGCAAGAGGTTTGATGTTTTGCCACACTATTGCTTTAATATCAATTTGTATTTTATCAATGAATAACTTACTACATTTTATGGGTGTTAATATTTTCATGCATTATTTTTATGGATTTGATTATCATCAATAAAAATAGATCTTCATGAAAATTTCATGTCATTCAATTCCTTACTGTAAGGTGCGTGATTTTGAAGGTAATTCTTGTGTGTTTAGGGGGGGGGGGGGGGCTGACCACATCTCGCCATATACTCTAAGCTTCCAGCAAGATACTGATTCCAAAGAATACTTAACGGATCTTCAAAATCCTGAATTTTCGCAAGATGTCATTCCGATTTCGCTTTCTTACATGCCCATACCTTGATAGCAGCCTTCCGTTCAAACTTTGATCCACTCGAATCCATTCGACAATGTGTTCGTATGACAATCAAGAATACTTACCATATCGGGAAACTATATCGTTACCACCAGGCCAAATTCGCCCAAGTGACATTTTCGAGATTTTCGTAAAACTGGACTTCTAGTGTCCTCTGATGTCCCTCTATAACCATGGCAGCGACGAGAAGTATAGTCTCAACAGTTCTTGTAGAAATCAGAGGTTTGTTTCCACCAATCTCCAGAAATTGACAATCTTGCCATGCCAAAGTCACTTAAGTGTCGCACAATGGCGCATAAGCAATTTTGGCTTTGCAAAGATTAGGTCAAAGTTTCGCATAAGTGCCCATTTGCCAATGATTTAACCCTCATTCCTTCACAGCCTGAACTGCAGTCATAACGTTTGGTCCCGCCAGTTGACTCAGCTGCTATAAAGTTTTGTCTCTACGTTTACTTACCCAGGTGTGAGCCAAACCCTATCGAGATCGAGAATCGAGACCCATTCCCCTTCCTATCCTTCCTTGTCCATTCAGTGTTCCGTTTCCTCCAAAATAATAATTTATTATTTTTCATTGGTTTGGGATACTTCAAGCAATCCTTTTGCTGATCGTAAGACGTTAATATGAGCGAAAGAACGAGACGAATCATGGAGGTAAGCAAGCTCAAGGTGAGAGAGTTGGATATCTTGGCCTCGAGTGATGAGAGTGATGTTCCTGAAATGAACGAGCAGGTTCCATCATCTGATTCTAACTATGAACCTAGTTCTAGTGATGAATCAGACGACAGCGTAGTCCCATTTTCGGTTCATGAATCTAAACAAAAAAAACCTAAGAAGTAAGTTAAAAGTAGATTACTTACTTCCCTATTATTTATTAAAGCTGTTCATTTAATCAACTTTCAAACAAAAAAAATCACGCTGGTATTTTCGTTCTTTCGGAATTCACAAGGTCACACCTAATCTTCTATTCTTCACTTTCCTAGGCTACGAAGTCGTATCATCTGCTGCTGCTGACCCATGTTCTACCCCTTCCTCTTGCCACCAAAATGCTGTCACCGGAGGTCCTTCCTCTTTGCCACAAACTGATGCTCCAGCTGGCCCTCCCAGTTTGCAGCAAAACGTCGTGTTGCAAGAGGTTGACAGTTTCCTTCACGTTGGAGGAGATCAACTTCCATAGAAGAAGAAAGGAAAATTGAGGACGAAGCTCATCCGTAAGCTAAAGAAATTATGGGGGGAAGAATACATTGGTCATAAAGGTCTTGCAAAGCCTGCTCGCCCGATGCTGACATCTCCTTGTGTGGATAATGCGAAACACGCTTGCTCTGAAGAGGTGAGCGAAGAGCAAGGACGAAAAATCTTCAGTGATTTTAGGAATCTCCCCACCATTGACCATCAGCGGTCATTCATTGCTCTTCACGTTTCTAAAGTACCCACGAATCGATCTAGGGTTCGACGGGCCTTCGAGAAGGACCAATACCCTAATATACACTTTGAACTTTGGGGATTCGAATGTGAAAGTATGCAGGAAATTTTTTCAGGTCCACTGCAGTTCTATCTTTATCTGGTGAGAATTCGACTTTATATTGGTACAGCGACGAATCATGACGAGTGTTGAGGTTGATGTTGTTGGCTTGCAGGGCCACCTTCTGACTGGAAACAACATTCCTCGTGTTGATGTTGTTCAGGCGCGTTTGGACCATATCGGGCGGAGGTAAATCTGGTTGTGGGCGGTCCTAACAAGAAATTAGGGCTACGATATTATCCAAGGCATTAATAATTTTTTCAAAGCGAATTGTACGTTTGCAAAGATTGGCGTTATCATTTCGGAGTTGATTCAAAACTATCGCGTTATCGTTTCGGAGTTGATTCAAAACTAGCCTGGTCATCGGCTTTCATAAGTAGTTTCATCAACAAAATGTTCCAAGGGCTGGGTCGGTTATAGAACAAATATTTTAATGAGTGTATCCAATTAGCATAGAATTCTAATACTGCTAGAAATTGGTTAACACCCTTGGAGGAGGAATAGTGGTTCCCGAAAACAATCTTTGTCATTGCGATCAAGTGGAAGCAGCCCGCTTCTGAACACAGCAGACACTGGAGGCAGGAAAAGACTTGTGGGTTGAGCAAGTTCTTGTTTCACGGCTTCTAAAAAAAATTCTACCCTGCATCTATGTGGAATTGGAAAAACTTCAATTAAAACCCCATACGTGCTGGTGTACCTACCTGCTCATGATTATCGCTTGAAAACTCATACATGATTTGATGGAAACTAGTGTTGCGGTTATTCATGGATTGGGCATCGTGTACATCGTTAGTAGAACCATTCCGCCGCTTCCTTGTCCAACTCCAACGTCACTCCATAAAAATATGACGATATCAGGGAAGAACTTCAAAAGGTCTCCTTCATGTTTACTTGCTTGGTTTACTTGGTTGGTCCACCAGATGGATTTCATAGGATTTTTCAATTGAAAAAAGATCAGCAGATCTTGTAATTAATAATAATCAAATCATGAAGTACTCGTATCTAACATTAAATGATACAAATTATGATAATGCAAATTAATAATACAGAAAATAATATTAATGTGTAATATCTAATCAATAATGAAATAGTGATATATCTGGTCTTGATATTTACTATAGAGAGATCTATAGAGAGATTTCCGACCACAATTAGCTGCTACCATCCGCTCCTTTTGAAGAAACAGGTGAATGAACTGGGAAAACATGAGCTTTCCTGTCTTCCGTTCTCAGACTCACGTTGAAATCGAAAGGTAGGTGTTATTTCGGAAAATGTCGTCAAAGTAACTCGAGGAAATGCTCTCGAACGAGGACATCATCCACAATCTCTTGGTTTCGTCGGACCCCCTGATTTCATCGTTCCGGCCTCAATGGCAAGAACCCAGCTTTCCTTGAATTGGAAGATGAAGCCAAGCTCCATTTAGTAGGAGAAATCAGCCGGGAAGAAGAAGAAGAAGAAGCAGTAGAACTTCAATGGATACTGATTAGCCGTAAAGTAGATATCTGGTCGATCATTTCACCTTAAAAACTTGGGTTGTGAAAAATAATATTAGGTATTATTATTAATTTTTTTTCCTTTTTTTTTGTTTTCCCTACAGCGTCTCCGAACTTGGAAATTCGGGTGAATCTAAGGGCGTAGACCCGTCCAACTCATCAAGTGTAATTCTATTTATTATTATTATTATTATTCGTTTATTTATTTATTTATTTTTTAAGCAGTTTTTCGTTATTTTTTATTCTATCAAATAATTCTCAAAACTTTGACAAAACTGTTTTCTTTATATTACCTTAATTTATTCTGATCATTATGCTTGTGAATTCGACAAGTTCAGGTTTCCAGCTCCAATGATCAGAGAATATTGAGTTTTTGTGCTTTTCGAAGATCCTGGACCACTGTGCAACGGAAATTTTTGAGGGTTAATTATATTAGGTGTAATCAACGGTATAATGAAGGGGTACTAGGCGTGCTGAGGTGCATCACTACTGGTGAAGTTGAAAGGTTCGAATACTTTAATTAAAAAAAAAAAAAAAAGATAAAATTATTTGAATAAATTTATCGTCTCGTAACATTTGCACTTTCATTGAGACATTAAAACTAGAAACTAGAGGAGAAAAGATGGAAATAGTATTGCGGACGAACGAACTCGAGATGAGAATTACATATCAATTACATGTCTCCACAAATTCAATGTACCTATAGTTTTTTCGTGATTATAGAAATTTCCGTACTTAAAAAAATTAAATAACTATAATAAATTGGATGTTTTAACATCCCAGGCTTGGGTATATAGGTAAAATACGTATATTTATGCCACATAATGAAGAAATAATAACATGAATAATCTCAAGATATGAAGTGAAATGGAGATACATACAATGGAAACTGGGAGGGTAAGGTTGTGATTCCGATTCCTAACAAGAAATAACGAATAGCAAATCGACCATCTAAAATATCAGTGTGAAAATAATAAAAGAATCTTGGGAGGGTACATCTCTCTATGAGGTGGAACATGGCTTTTTACTGAGCTGATGCCAAGTATGACGACATACGGCATTTAGTACGCTATTGTGGGTGATAAACAAGCAAATATTACAGAATGCTGACCCGCAACACAGGGTGATAAGTCTCTCTTCGGTGATAATTGCATGGATCCATTACATGTTTATCGATTCATTGTGTATATGCGAATAAAGTTTTCATTTGAATATTGGAATTTTTCCATGACATTCTTTGGGATGTTATCTATCATCATGAACTTGGCTTTTTACTTACCAATAGTATGATGTGTAACGACTTTTAATACGCTTTTGTGGGTGAAAAACAAGTGAATATTACAGAATGCTGAACCGACACAAACGGTGACAGGTAAATGGTGCCACTAAAGGTTTATCGATTTTTTTTAAATACAAGAATAAAATTTTCATTTGAATTATGGAAATTTTCATTACATTATAATCAGTACATGCAGATAGATATTACGAAGTTATATTTTTTCATGATAACTGGAGGGATTTTAGGCGTTTTCAATGAGGAAATAAATGCTCCACAATAGAGTATGTAAAAACAGACTTAGGTCGTCCTTTCCATGCGCTTTTCATTTTTAATTCTCTTTTCCCTCAAGGAAATTCCTGAATAATAGGAGCTACCTTCCTATAAACATGAGGCCTCTGACGGCAGTGCATAAGACATGTACTCCAAAATACAAACGTCAAAGACGAAAAAAACCAAATCGACTGAAAACTGTGATTATTAGAGCTGTAACAACGAAATTTAGTGAAGTACAGGTTAACGCATGCGCTAACTCTCTCCGTGATTGCAATTCCATACGGGGCCCTACCCGCATAATCCATGAAAATGTGAACAAAATCGGGCGAAAAATTATGATTTATTTGAGGATGCGACACATTGCCGAGCAAAGACACGGCATTGGTGACGATGATTGGTGGAAGGATATCCTACAATGCCTTCTCACCTCATCGGCTGATATTAATATTATTCAGTAACAATAGGTTATTCTTAATTGTTGATTCATTAATTAAACATAGTACCTACCTTATGTGAATAATTACATACCACTTCAATATATTCTCCTTGAATAGGCGAACAAAGAGACAATGAACCAAATTTGTTCGGGAAAATCTCTAAAAAAAAAAAAAAAAAAAAAAGCAGGTGGAAATTTCAATTTTGGAAGAGGACAATTTTTTCGACCACAAAAGTGAAACTAAGTTTAAAAAAAACAAAAAAAAATGAGATTATGAAACCTATGTCTTGTCCTACATTTGCTTGGTATTGCATGTTACTGTATTACTATGAGCTTAACTATTATGTATTGAATAATGTGATGATATTATATTATGGTAATTTCGTTTAAAAATCCCACTGATAGTCTCGGAAACGGGTCAGACCGAATTTACGGGGAAAAACAGGTTTTCTAGCTTTCAATTTTTCGAAAGCTACGAGCAAGCTATTGGACAAACAGCCCTCTCTCTGGGCTCAGATGAAAGCTAAACAGATTTCCTACAACTTTACACAAAAAGAATATCCTCATGAAATAAGTATTTCTGACGTAATTTGGGTCTGAAATTGGCCAAAACTCAAGTTGACATCTATTTGGAAAAAATTGCCTATTTTCAAATGGCAACTCAAATCTTGACAACCAATACTGGTACTGAGCTCGTGTTGTGCTCAAGTTCTAGGAAATATTATTTACTTTAAAATAGGCGGGTATAAACAATTCGATGAAACGCTTAGTACAGGAGATAAAAACAAACAACCAATAAGAAAAAATTTGGCGGGTTTCCAAGCTGCACACGAAGTTCCCGACGATTTGAAAAAAATAAAAAAATAAATAAAAACTTGGGTTTAGGTACGTGTTACTAATAGTAACCCTAACAGCATAACATAAACTCAAAACTACCCGTTGGTAGGATTTCTGAATTCATTAGGTATCCTTCATATTTTTTATAGTTTCATATTAATCTGTAGTGGAGTAAAAGATACTGTGGATAAAGCGCGAGAACCAAAATTAGGGTGGAAGCCCAACTATATTACTAAATTCCCTGACCTCTCAAGCGATTTTCCCCGATCAAAACCTGGCGATAGAACGGGACTATTGGCGCAGAACATTCAAATGTCAGAATTTCGATAGTAAATCTGCAAAACCGTGTATGTCCCAATTTTGACGAAAATAAGGTTTTGAGCCTTCCTTACAGAAAATGAGGCTCGTGATCCACCAAAATATGACTTTTGGGCTGAAATCGAATACCTAATTACTTCCCTATGCACAGTTGCAATAACATTTAAGTCTGAAACCTTCATCTGTGGTTGTAAGAGCGTGTACGTCCCGCAGATTCTGGTGTTCCGCATGTGATTCCCCGTGAAAGGTAAGTTTTGTCTTTTTCATGACTTTTTTCCAATACACGATAGATCTTTTACTTATGCAACTAAGAACCAATGAAGAAAGAAAGCCGGATATCAAGCTGGAACAACGAAAAATTAGCCTCGGAAAAGTCAAGAGGATACTAGAGTGACTTACATGGATTTGAGCAGTTTGCCTCCAAGGCTTACATGCATTTGAGCAGTTTGCCTCCAAGGCTTACATGCATTTGAGCAGCTTGCCTCCAAGGCTTACATGGTTTAGACTCACAAAGAAAAACTATTAAGGTGGCCGCAAAACGAGATTCCTAATTACTCTGACTTCAAGCTATTTTCTCCACTAAACCTGGCATTGGAACGGGACTATTGGTACCGAACTTTCAACTTTCAAAAACAACGGAGGTATAGTTATCAAAAAACGTAGGTTGTTTCCATGTACTATTGAAGTTTAGTGTTATTAATAATTTGCATCGATTTAAAATTCAATGCATTAGGTTTGATGCCGCTTGTTCGATTATTTACAAATCAATCATTGAAATAACGTATATTAACGTAGGTACTTCATATGATACATGAAGTTTATACTCATATGATTCAAAGTTCGAAAAACGTTTCCAGCCGGAGTTTTTGAAGTTTTTAGGGAAAATTACCTCCATAAGCATGGGATCATACTCGGAATCAGCACATCAATACACAAGAGACTAGATCAAAGGGAGGCCGCCAAACAAGATTTCTAAATTTTCTGCCTTTTCAAGCGATTTTCCCCTACCAAGAACTAGCGTTAGCGGAACTATTGGTATATAATCATCAAATTTCAAAATTAGTCTGTCATTATTAACAAAAATAGGTTGTTTCCATGTAATATTGAAGTTAGCAAAAAGATAATTAATAAGATAATAATTATTGTTATTGCTTTAAAAGTCAATTTATTAGTTTCAACATCCATCATTCGATTTTCATGAATCGACCATTGGAAATGAGTGATTATAATGTACTCAAAATTATGTACGTGAATGGTTCGACTGTCGGCGAAACGCGACCATAGAAAAAGGCGGGCCATGCAAACTTGGGTTCTGAAGAACGCCAGGAAGTGAATAATAATAATTTTAAATCTTTATTCGTAGTCCTTTTAAAAGGGAGAATGCGTCAATATTACACAATAATATTATGAGGATGGAGTAAATCAGCCTTCGAAACAAAGACTGGTGATAACGACACTCATGAAAACATAGATAATTATCACAAATGAGATAGTGAAATAATGATTGGGAAGATGATTATTCACGCTGCAACACGAATCTCGTAGATTCTTAGTTTCAATCAGTGAAACGAAACAAAATGTACTACTAGAAGTAGAAGTTCAACATAAATATGTCAAGATTCTTCAATTTTCCATTTTTCCCAAAACGTGGGAATTGAAAAAATCGCCGTACATAGACCTCAAAGAGAGTTATATCAATGATATTAATTTTGCTCGTTGTTTTAATATCAAGGATTAATGGGTCACATAGATTCTTATTTTCCCTCAGTGAAACGAAACTAAATGTACTATCACAAAAATATTCCAAGTCTTCAATTTTCCCAAATAGGAGAATCGCATGAATTGCCGTCTTTAGACCTCAAAGAGGATTGCATTTTCCTTATTATTATTTTTTTTCCATTACTCACGCTGCAATATTAAGGATTACTGATTAGTGAGTCTCTTAGATTCTCAGTGAAACGAAATGAAATATACTAAATATACTTCCTCCAAACATTTTCCAAAAACACTTCAGGTTCGAAAAATATGGGAATTGCAGAAATCGCTGTGTATAATAGACCTCAAAGAGGATTGTATTATTCTAATTTCTTTTTTCATCACTCGATATTAAGGATTAGTGAGTCTCTGCTGAGAAGGCCCTGATACATCAGAACGTGACGTCTTTATTATATCAGAGCAGCACAGCTGAACCCGCCAGTGGCTCGATGTACGTTTTCTATTCTACATTAAAGTAACCTAGGACTCAAACGATTATGTATATTAACCGGATTACAGTAACTTACCATTCCCCTTAGTGTACCTAATCTTATATTCCAGTATATGTATATGCACGATTACAAAAACGTCAAAGCCTCTTTCCTAATGACAACATTGTATGATGTTGTAGCTCTCCATCATCGCCCGTTGCATCACCTCTCGTTCACGCACCTGGACCGTCAGAAGCCACAGGCAAGCTGATTAGGGACTTAGTTCATACGTCCGACGACCCAGCTATTCGAATTCTAGGGCAACAAGCTTACCGACTGACTGGACCAGAAGCGAGAAGGTTGAGCGGAGCGGTTGCCATCTTCCTCATCAACGAAGCTATTCACGAGGGAGACGTCAAGGGCCGAGTCGGATACAAGACATTTCGCCTGTGAGCTGAGAGTATAGCAGCACAGTTCCAGGGCGAGAACAAGGACGCTTGGTTCTTGGTACAAGCCAAAATTGGTCCTGGTGGTAGTCTCCCCAGTCACCGATCCTGCGGGCGCCTTTGGGAGGCGTACAATAATAGGCGAAGGAGTTCAAGACTTCATCGGGGGAACTTATCAAAGTGCCCAGGACCCCTGAGGGTAGGTCTCCGTCCACCTCGTCATCAAGCCTGGCATCCACCGCCACAACCTCTTGAATAAATAACCCACGAAATACCAAATAAAACCACCGCTGTTTGGAACTGACGGCAGGTCAAATAACTGCAGTTCCACCATCCTACCGTAATGATTACTGCCGTATAACCTTGACTGATTGTGGGTGAGGAAGGGACGATGTGGTTTTGTGCTACTGAAGAGTTGGTGCGGTAGGGAGAACAGACATGTCGGTCCCTCTGAGGAGAGTGCAGCGCTGTAACCCTTGGCCTTCTTGAATATAGGAGTCATATTATGTCAATAAAGAAGGAGCCGTGTCACAAGTCCGGAAGAGTGTGGATATTGCGTGGTTGTTTTTCCTATTGGATCAGCTCCGTAAATAAATAACCCACAAAATCCAAAATATAACATTGTATGATGTAGCTCTCCATCATCGCCCGTTGCATCGCCTCTCGTTCCCGCACCTGGACTGTCAGTAGCCACCTGCAAGCTCATTAGGGACTTTGTTCATACGTCCGACGACCCAGCTATTCGAATTCTAGGGCTACAAGCTTACAGACTGCCTGGACCCCAAGCGAGAAAGTTGAGCGGAGCAGTTGCCATCTTCCTCATCAAGGGCCGAGTCGGATACAAGACATTTCGCCTGTGGGCTGACAGTGTAGCAGCACAATTCTAGGCCGAGAGCAAGGACGCTTGGTTCTTGGTACAAGCCAAAATTGGTCCTGGTGGTAAGCCCAAACACCGACCCTGCGCGCGCCTTTGGGAGGCGTACAATAATAGGCGAAGGACGTTCAAGACTTCATCGGGGGAACATATCAAAGTGCCCAGGACCCCTGAGGGTCAGTCTCCGTCCACCTCGTCATCAAGCCCGGCATCCACCGCCACAACCTCGAGGAGCGTCGTCACAGGAAAGAAGAGGAGGGCCAATGAGGAGCTGTAAGACGTTAGAGGTGATTATCACTGTTATGGCTATCTGCAGCAGCACATTGATTTTATGCACCCATTACCAACTTGTCCCTGCCTACAACTGAATGTAGAAGATGCATGTACTATCGACTAACTGCCGTACAATTGTTTGTTCACGGATCTCAGAGCGCAAATTGAAGAGTACGGCAACTACCAATTGCTGTGCCAACTCGGGGCGTCACAGGCCCAGTCAGTCACTTTTTGGGAGGCAGGGAAGAAAACAGCATCCAAGAGAATTGAATACTGCAGGAGGTCGTCCGCAGAAGAGTACACTGAACACTTTTATTACATCTTTCTCCCCAGCATTGGCAGTAAACTGGTAATTGAAAAAATTATCACTTCCCAAAGTGCTGTTTTCCAAATGTTGTTTACTGTTGAACATAAACTTCAATGACTACACTTTTTTCTTAACATCATGAGTCCCTCAATACAGGGTCCTCATATATAAGACAATTTTTTGAAAGCAGTACCTTCTTACAGATTGAAATTTTTTTCGTTAACGCAAGTAGCGTTCCATTCATAAACGCTTACTGACTTCGATTTACAAAAGAAGTCCTGACCAAATTTTCTAAGCTACCATGTGAAATATTCCGAGAATTATTACAAGTCATTGTTGTGTTGTCATCTCTTAATTCATTCCGTTGTTTTGGTTCGATGTATCTGCAATCTTCTTCCTAAGAGCTCTTGTTTGATTTTTGATACGATTGAAGGTGAGCAAAATCCTTTTCAACATAGTACTTACCAACGAATATTATTATTAGCAACACAGGTAAGTGGTATGATGAGTAATTAGTTTTTACGCTAGGCTGTCAGAAACTCATGTTTTCGTGTATGCACTTACTGGATGGGGGAAACGAACGCTTATCGCTTCCCCCATTTTTGGGCCATTCTACACACAAATCCGGCCGAAAAATTCGAAAATTTGCCAATTGTCATATTATAAATATATTCGTCACAAATCGAGGAACGTCCGAGGTTGAGGGTATAGAGGCCTCGCATCAAGATGAGAGACCATAGACAACTTCGTTACACTCTAAAAGGACGACTCCCAGTTACACCAGTTGCTGGAAGCACGGAAAAGAGACGTTGCGGTTCTTCTCCTCAGAAATCGCACCAAATTATCTGGAGCGGAGCGTCCCAAAGCGATAGAGGCAGCGGTAAGCTAATACTCAATTGGAATACTCAATTAAAATTCCAACTGGGGCCGGTGGTCACCTGCGTCACAACTACTTATCTACTAATCTTACTGAAGTTATAGTAGATTATTTAACAATAATCTACGAATTCTATCTCAACTACCCGTCACCATCTAAGCATCTGTGGACTTTCATAGAGAGGAAGCTTATTGAATTAGTTCCTCCGACTTAAGCGTGCTACAGCGGATATTTGCTCGCTGTTTCCAACATTTTGCCGAAGTGCGAGGCATTGGACAAACTCGAGTCCCAACATAGCCTAGGTGAGGTTACTCCTGTAATTGCTGAGTCTGAGCTTTTTCAAAATCAGCCTGCTGAATCTGAATCTCAAGGCTGAAGCTATAAGGCTGAAGAATCTCAAAGAACCATTCCGATGAAACCCCAGAAGAAAGGAGAAAATGAAGATTCCATTTGATAAGTGGAAGGATCCGCAGGACCTAAAACCTCTCATGCTAACGGACTGCCGTTCTTTCTTCGACAAACTCCTGTTCAACAGCAGAGTATTCAGTAGACTCCCAGTTACACCAGTTGCTGGGAACAGACGGAAAAGAGACTTTGCGGTTCTTCTCCTCAGAAATCGCACCAAAGTATCTGAAGCGGAGCGTGCCAAAGCGATAGAGGCTGCGGTAAGCTCATTAAAGCCATTCACCGACACCGGGAAGCGTTACGCAATTCCATATTGACTTCCTATTACAACCGAAACGTTGCTACGGAAATTTATCTTCACCATTTTAAATCGTACGAAAATCGTTCACCACTCATTGGAAAGCTCATGACTTATCTGAAAAATCATATCAGAAGCTGCTGAATCTCGTCAAAACCAAGCTCAATGAAGATGGGTTTGAGACCTTTGATGATCGAGAAATATTGGATGAGGATAAAGATGAACTTGCAAGCTGTAAAAGATCATTCCCAAATGAGGTCATAAAACCACGATTATACAGGCTCTTCTCTACTTATTCAAGGAATCTGACGAAGAAGCACTATCGGATAGGAGAAATCCTCCCTGCCAACGAGTCTTCAAACTTTGTAGACAGCATTGTCAAACAAGGGGACACTCATTATTGTCATTACCACACAAGATGTGGATTCGATTTACTCTTCATGAACCAGTTCTAAATTGAGTCAAGCAGATAAGGTGGAAGCCTATGATTCTCAATTCCTCTGATAAGTCATTCCCTGTGAATAGCATCGATTTCTCTCTCTACATGGATCAGTATGGTAGCATCTTGTTTGTGTCTCTCGTACTGCAGAGATCTGTGATTAATACTAATGAAGCACCGTTCAAGCCCGTATTTTTGCGAAATCGGATAAATGACGACTTCCACGTAGGGTTGATTATGCGTCTCGAACGAATTATGACTACTAACTTTTGAAGGCAAACGTACAACAGCGAAAAGGGGCTTTTAATTCATGAACATTGTGGTACTGCCCCGGTTCCAACAGAGTATGTGAGATTTGACAGTAACTGCTATGAATCACAATTAGGAGAGGTGAGCCACACAAGAACGGACTAACGTGGACAAAGTTGATATCAGATGTCGGTCAAGGAAGGGTGCCATGATAAATTATTGTGTATTCTGCTGATCGCAACACTTGCCTTTACCTTTCAGGTGAGCAGAGGGGAGTGCACCTGTTTTATAATAGGATGGGTACCCATAAGCAGTAATAATTCCTAAAATTCAATGCTGCTCTGGTGATCTAATTTAGTGAATTTAGTGATGTATCAGTAAAACTCTCAAGTAATATGATTAAACAAAGAAAAAGCCCTTCGGCTACACATAGTACCATGCAGCCGTCTAACAGTACGACACAAGAGAGACAAGACGTATTGTTGAGGGTGATAGCGATTGAATGTCGCAGAGAAGAGCCTTAGTTTGAGGAGAAAAGGTTTCATACAAAGACAAACAGAAATATAACTCTATAAATAGATACGTGACTACATGTCTAAACCATGGTTGACTGTTAGGAATGCTGAGCAACGAAAGAATTGCGTGAAGAAAGTTGATCAGATGACGATCAGGACCATTTTAAGAAGGCATGTGATTGAATTAGGGCTTCTGAAGAATGCAATACTTTCCTTAATACTTGCTAAGGGAAGTAAACCTCTTTTGTGCCTCGTGAAAAATATGATGATGGTACATATTTCCTGTAATTGGCAAAATACAACTCTGCCATGGTTATGTAATTCGACAATATAGTAAATGATAATGATACGACACATGAGGGGACTGAACCCAGAAATTGGATTTCCTTCTGAAAGCAATACGTACCATTAACCTTTCAGGTGGGCTGAAAGAAGTGAACCTGTTCGTGGCACGTGCAAGATAGGATGTATAACCGTTTGCTGTAATTGACAAAATTCAATGCCACTTTGGTGACGCAATTCGACCAAATAATAATAAGATGATTATGAGGAAGAACATTTGGGCTATACATTACCACGCAGCCGTCAAACTATACGACTCATGACGGGATAACGCAGAGATTGGGAAGATTGCAATATTTTCCTTTCGTCTTTCAGGTAAGCTAAGGAAGTAAACCTGTTTTGTGCCACGTGCACAATACTAGGGATACTAGTTTGCTGTAATATTGAAAAAATTCAATGTGATATGGTGATGTATTTTCACTGTACTTATATAAATAATAATGATGATGAGAAATATACGAAACATACGAAACATGAGGGGACAACCCAGAGATTTGTTTTCTGCCGATTGCATACTGGCAATTCACCCGTCAGGTGAGCTGAAGGACGTAAACCTGTTTGCAAAATGGGATGGATACCCGTCTGTTGTATTTGTTGTATTGAATCTCAGCAGTGTCTGCACAGAAGCTCCGTAGAAGAGCAGAAGCCTCGGAAAGCCTTTCGCCGTATCGGGAGCTCAATCCAGAGGTGACGTGTGCCAGTTTGGCCAGTGATGCGGGCATTCCTCAGCCTATTTTGAAATTTTGTATTTACTTCCGACTATTTTGTATAACGGTTGCAGCCCAATAGGGTCCTAACTTCCGGCAGACGGATTCCGGATGCCGTATTGTTTACAGTGTTGTATTTGTTCAAGTTTAATCGTCAATAAACTTTCTTCTTCTTCCTTCCACCTGTCAGGTGAGCTGAGGGACGTAAACCTATTTGTGGAATGTGCTTGTGGAAATATGATGGACACCAATTTTTTGTAATCGGCGAAATTCAACGGTGCAATAATGGCGATGCAATTCGACTATGTATCTAGTGACTCTTGAAGATGAGCAGGAACAACGTTATTGGGCTACATATTACCATGCAGGCGTCAAATGATGACCCCCACATGATGATGAAGAACCTGAGTTTTCTGCTAATTGTAATACTTACCTATCCAGAGAGGTGAGGGGAGTAAAATGATGTGAGACACGTGCAAAAAATAGGATTGATACCCTTTTACTGTAAGGAGGTTTTTGGAACGTGCAAAATGTGATGGATACTTATTTGCTGTTATTACCAAAATTCAACGTTGATATATCCGACAAAATAGAAGAAGAAACTCGAAAGAATGAGATGATTGTGAGATAAATCATTTGGGCTGTACATTAAAGCCCAAGGAAAAAAGAACGTGAGGGAACTCACGTTGAGGGTGACCGCAGGTGGAATGTCGGTATAGATATACATAAAAATGATTGTGTGATAATCACGATTTCGATTCAAATTAGGAGAACTCAGACCACGGTATCGTACTTGGAGGACTCAATCATGATTTCATATCATGTACATGTAAGAGGCTGTACACGCGCATGACTCAAAACACTTGATGAGAAATTGGGCGTGTTAGGCCATGTTCGGTCCCAATCAACATTGACAGCCCGTTATAACCTCATCGAAATTCTAACACGACATGAATTAAGGAACGATCAAGGATTCAATGACAGCGAAGGAAGCGTTTTGATTTATGGACTTTGTTACATTGCGAATGTTCCAACAAAATATTTGAGACTTCAATCAGAATTTGATGATAATTAATATGACTTAATACTACGAGAACAAAAGGGTATAAAAAGACCAAGGGTATGAAAATACCCAAGGAAGATAACTTCAAATTTCAAAAAAACTTATAATAATAACCTTCGACGATCAAAAAATATTAGCTAAGGATCCAGATGAACTTGCCAACAGTAAAAGAGCGTTCCCAAATAAGCCTAACATAATATTCCGATGTATGGGAAATAAATCTACTGCTCTCTAGGAAACGCCACACGAAGTGGTCACCTATTCGTAAGAGAATACTATCGGAAGAAAACTATCAATGAGAACGCGAGGAAGATTGTCGAACGATTGAGGGCACCAAGTTCTCAAAAAAAATTATTCTCAGTTATAAAAAAAAAAAAAAAAAAAAAATAGACAGCAAAATAAATTATTGGGTTTTCAGCTGATTGCAATACTTTCCTTTCCCTTCCAGGTGAGCTGAGGGAGGCGAACCTGCACAACGTGGTAAATAGGATAGATACATGCTTGCTGTGATAATATTGATGAAATTCAATGCTACTCTGTGATCAGGCAAAATACGATGATACGAAATACGATGATTATGGGAAAAAGTCTTTTTGCTGCACATACCGTGCAGGCGTCAAATGATACGACACACGAGGGGAATGAACCCAGAAATCGGGTTTTCTGCAGATTTCAACACTCACCTTTCACCTGTCACGTGAGCTGAGGGGAATTTTTCCAAGATTGCGGAATGTGAGCGTTGTAAGGAATTAAATTCTGCGTCGAATGAGACCAACCGCAGCTCCTCAGGTAGATACATATTGTTGTGATTATCAGTCTTGAAACAAAATTTATTACATTTCCAAATTTTATACAATTTTTCCAAATTGTATACAATTTTTCCAAGTATTTGAAAATATCACCAAATTTGCAGCGTCCCAAAATCCTTCGACTTTTAATTTAATTATTCATTTTCAATTTTTTCCAATACCGAAAAACGATTGTTTCTGTGATATTTTACAAAAAATTTCCAAGAATGCAGGTACTACGTTCTGCGTCGAATGAGACCAACATCTCAGGTACAAAGTGTTGTGATTTTCGGTCTTCAAACTATCGGAAAGTCTAAACCCGTAGAACCAAACTCGTATAGAAATTATGTATTGAAAATACAATGAACGCGGAATTTTCGGCTTATTTACGCACTTATCATGTACTCAAAGAATTCAGTTAAGGTTCATTTTGTCGATGAAGTTCCCAGAACGGTGTTCAAAATCTAGTAAACGTGGAGGCTGAGTGAATTTCTTCAACATTTCTTTCTAAATGAAAATTAATTTCTAATTTTGTTCTGAAATTTCTCTCAATTTTTCTCAAAATTTCTTTCTAAATGAAAATTTCTTTTTTTCTGAACTTCTGTTTCCACCAGAAGAGAAGATGGATACCCCCGTTTGATGTAATTTTCGAATTTCGATGCTAATGTATGATGTAATATATATAATGTAATATGTATATATAATGTAATGTATGATGTAATTTGACAATAGAGTAAATAACAATGATATTGAGAAAAATCATCAATTTGTTTCTACATATAGTACCATGCTAGCGTCAAATGATGAGAGACACATGAGAGTGAGGTCGAGTTGAGGGTGATCGAGATTGAATGTCGGATAGAAGAGCCGGAATTTGAGGAGAAAGGATTAGTACAAATAAGAGGGAGGCAAAACACAGCAAAGTTAAGATATAAATAGATTAGTGATTACATGATCGACCAATCATCGATAATATCTGCGAATATTGAACAACTAAAATGGTCTCTAATGAAGCAGTAACTGATAAAAGTGAACGTATTCAATTGCGAGTCACAAAAAGTAGAGCTGATGAATAGGATGAATACATGCTTGCTGTAGTAATTGATAAAATTCAATGCTGCTCTGGTGATCAGGCAAAATAGAACTCTTGAGTACGATGATTATGAGAAAAAGCCCTTGGGCTGCACATACCACGCACGCGTCAAATGATGAAACACATGAGGGGACTGAAATCGGGGGGACCTCTGAATCGAGGGGAACTCTGAAATCGGGATTTCTGTTGATTACAATACACACCTTTCACCCGTCAGGTGAGCTGACGGAAACTTTTTCCAAGACTGCGGAATATGAGCGTTGTAGGGAATTAAATTCTGCGTCGAATGAGACCAACCGCAACTCCTTATGTACATATTGTTGTGATTCTGAGTCTTCAAACTATCAAGGAGTAAAATTTTATACATTTTCAAATTTTATACAATTTTTCCAAGTATCAATAAGTATTGCCGCGTCCCAAAATCCATTGACTTTCATTTTATTTATTTATTTTTATTCTTTGTCAATACCGGAAAACGGTTGTCGGTGTGATATTTTACTAAAACTTTTCCAAGAATGCGGAATATGAACGTAGTAAGGAACTACATTCTGCGTCGAATGAGACCAACGACATCTCGTCAGGTACATAGTGTTGTGATTTTCAGTCTTCAAACTATCGGAAAGTCTAAACCCGTTGAACCAAAGTCCTAGAAATTATGTATTAAAAATACAATGAACGCAGAATTTTCGACTTATTTACGCACGTTTTCATCTACTTGAAAAACTGAGGTTCATTTTTTGCACATATTACCATTCAGGCGTCAAATTTACTTTAATACGACACATTTAATCAACGACAAATTTAAATTTAATACGAGACATGGAGGAATGAACCCAGAAATTGGATTTTCTGCAGATTTCAATACTCACCTTTCACCTGTCACGTGAGCTGAGCAGGGTTGCTACGGAAACAGAATCCCAAAATTCCCTGACTTTTCCAGGTTTAACAGACAGCCAAAGTGATTTTTCCCTGACCTTTTCCTGTGCTTTTCTAAACCCCCCCCCCCCCCCCCCCCCCCCCCCCCCCCCCCCCCCCACCCACCCCAAAAAAATAGTGAGCCCGTTCAATTCCTGAAAATTTCACCAGAATATGTGGAGTAGTTCTGGAATAATGGCTATAAAGTTTAAGCTTAAGATTACTGATCCAGTCGTCATAAAATTAATAGGTAATTGTCTTGGAGTCAGCCCCCAACTAAACGCCGAATTTGAGCGAAATCAGCCCATTAGGAACTGAGGTAGGTATTGTAGTTTCCGGAATTTCACGTTTGCGCATGCGTACCTACCTACACTTTACTAGTGGTCCCTGAAAATTCAATCAAAATCGGACCATAAATTCAAACAGTTTTGCGGGGGACAAGGAGTTGACCACAGAACGCTATGAAACGTAAAAGTTCCATTCACGCAGCATCAGTTGATGAGCGAATTTTCAAAGAATAAATTATTTTAACCGATTTTGTGGGAAATTTTGCTCTGATTCCAAATATACATTATGTTCCAATGCTAATGATAGTAATTGCTAATTTACATAAAAACCTCAAAAAACACGGTTTTGGACCATTAATTTTCACAATTTGAACCCTTGAAGTGCTCCAAAAATTCTGGCCAACGAACTCATCTTTCCTATAGTTATTATTGACTTTTTAGTATTTTTTCGATTTGTTAGATATATATATTCCAGAGTCAGATATCGTCTGAAAAATCAAATTAAT
>JAEMON010000014.1:17557088-17572556 GCA_030264115.1 Lygus lineolaris | reverse complement strand
AATACATAGCTTCCTACCTTCGGTAGTGAGGAAGCAATAGGAGAAACTGAGTTCACTTTTAGACAGATTTAGTATAAAAACCATACCAAATCGTAGAAAAGAATTTTCCAATGTTCAAAGAAAGATTCGTAAACGGTAATTTGAAGAGCGGGCAACCAAAACGATGTTACATTATTTGTTTATTCGAGAATTACGAGCCAGCCCAATAATTATTACAATGGTATGAAAGACAGCAGAACACAGAAAAAGAAATGAATAAGTAATGAAATGGAACGAAAATAATCCGTGAGTAATCACCCAATTATGATAGTTCTTTCGATGTAATGTAGTTAAAAACACACAATGTGGCACACAACAAAAGGCATGGAGGATGAGGAAATTGTAGTTACCAAATTTGATAGGGAGTCACAGGAAAATTCAAAATTTGGATACAGATGTGGAAGCTCGATACCGAAATTATCTCATTCTGCCATATTATGGATTAATGATTCATTGTAAATGAAATTATATCATAGAAAAATAATTAAAACGTTGTAATGATAATTACTAATACAGCTGTAATAATACAGCTTGAATTCATGAAATTCGTTAGGAAATTCAACGATTTCCTCTCGTCAACTTGCCTGATTACATACATTTCAAGCTACACAACAGTTAATATTAAACGGAGAACCAATAAGAATCCGAGGAAGAGTACCTATTTGTATGTTTCCTAGGAATGATTCACAAACTGCAATTCACAGCGTACGGGAACCAAAAGTTGAATTCCAAAAATTCATAAATTTTAATTGCAGAAACCAACATGGTATTTCAAGTCAGGCAAGTAATAATTTACAACAATAATAATAATACAAATTTTGAACTTACTCTCTGGAAATATGCACCCTTGCGTATGTATGTCAACTATGAAAAATGTAAATATTTGCAATAACAAAACGCAGCACATGAAAACTTGAAACATAAAAACGTGTGTGACATTTCTTATCAAGATATCAATAATCATCTCATCAAGATATCCATTATGCTTGCCTCTCGAGCAAGTATATTTCTCATTTTGCCAGGTTATGGATGAATGATTCATTGTAAATAAAATAATATCCTGGGAATAATGAAAACGTTGTAATAATAATTACATTTTGAAATACTAATAATACTGCTCGAATTCATGAAAATCGTTAGGCAATTCAACTATCATTTCCTCTCCCAGCCAACCACAATTGGCCTAATTACATATTTCAAGCTAAAGAGTTAACCTTAAACAGAGAAACAATAAGAATTCGTAGGAAAGTATTTCTATCAATTAAGTATTTCAATCAATAAGGAAAGATTCATCAACTGTAATTAACAGGGTACAGCGACGGAAAGTTAAATTCCATACATTTTTATTGCAGAACCCAACGTGGTATAACAATAGTCAGGAAGTAATAATTTACAACAATAATAATAATAAATTACAACTTACCTAATTTACGAAATGCGTTAGGTAATTCAACTATATCACAAGTAGTTATACGACTTCGTAGAAAAGTTTCTCAATCGTCAAAGAAAGGTTCATAAACTGTAATTTGAAGGCAGAATTGGCTTCCGCAGTGGGATGGAACCCTGAGAAGTGGCTAAGAAATACTTTTCCCATTGTGCCCTGTTATGCAATGATGATTTATTTTTTTAAATTTACAAACAAGCACAAAACAGGCATTTTTTCGAATTCTTTCGGTAAACATGGGAATGGTGTGAAATTTGTATTAATTGGAAGGTCTTGGCAAATGGTAAATTTGGATATGAAGTTGCTCATTCAAGGTTCAAAGAGCGTTGAATAAAGCGCAAACTTGTTTTCTCTGTAAAATTTTATTTTAAAATTAGTTTTCACAAAAACAGCGATTTCTCACTGTGTCCGGAGTCGTCCGAAAACGGACTTTCCCATCTTATTCTATCATTGAGTGAGATAAATAAAAAGCAATAAAATCCGCCGCGATCCGCCTGGGGCAGATAGGCAATTTCAAGGTAATTTCGTTGTAAAGAGGTAAGCAGCACAAAACTAGGCCAAAATTCATTAGATGTATGCACATACTAGTGGTAGTTTATAAGACTCATATCATCAGATCATTCAAATTCCTCTTGGAGAGAGGTTACATTACACACTTGTTACAATGTGTGAGTTTAAAAAAATTCGAATCTGGTCTGTGCAGTTGAAAAACCAGCTGACAACGGGAATGCGCGGCTCTTGCGAAAATTGATTACATCCAAAACATCATCTTCTCCGTCCATCTGTCTGTTAGAAGACAATTGTGTCGAAAATCGATAAATGATGGATGACAATTGAAGAAAAACTTCTACTTTTGTGGTTGAAGTGAAATTCATAAATAAACATTCATAGGTACAATTTACAGGGTTTTTTTGGTAGAATTCGTCCATTCTGACTCCATATTCTTGTTTCCCATCTTTGGAAACATATGGGATAAAAGGGGCTAAATATTGGATAATTTCTCGCGATTTTTGGGGACGAAAATTCCATGTCTGCAGAAATATGACATTCGTCCCTCAGTACATCGCTGAGGACACAGAGGACTTGCCCCAATCATTAACAGCCGCTGAATCCGTTCGGAACTCTGATAATTTTGATAACAGAAGGATAGAAATCGGTCCAGCCGTTTTAATTTGCACAAGGAACAAACTCACGAACAGTCGAACAACCAGTCGGACCGTGAGAGCCCCAACGGGGGGGGGGGAGGGGGGGGGCATATTCGGGGTTTTTCTATAAGATTCAACATAGGTAACTGAATTCGTTCGGCACTCCCTGATCATCATCAAATAAGAAGGACTTAAATCGGTGCAGCCGATTAGCTCAGCATGAGTAACAAACACACAAATAGTCAGACTTTGAGTTTTTCATATTAAAAATAAAATTTGCAGTGTTTCTTCAAATTCAATTGCGATGAGGCGCCATTAATGTTATAGTTGTCCAGTATGAACCAAAAATTCCGACAATATCAATTTCTAGGCCAATGTGGGGGTCAGGAGTGATCTAATTTGAAAATTGATTTGTTGAATAGACACTTTAAGGCATACTTTAATTTCTAACATCGTGATTGAACGTACCTACCATGATGTTCGCTGGCAACACCGAGAGTAATAAATTATCATTCAAATGCATCAAACTGTTCGTAGGATGAGGATTAAATATCGAGAATGTGGAGAACATCTCGTAATTATTGTTAAGGAGAATGAATTATTGTCAAGAAAAAAGAATCATTCTCGAGAAGTTCGTGAGACAAGGAGTAATTATCGAGAATGTGGAGAACATCTCGTAATTATTGTCAAGGAGAAAGAATATAATTGTCAAGAAAAATCAATCATTCTCGAGAAGTTCGTGAGACAAGGAGTAATTATCGAGAGTGTAGAGAACATCTCGTTTTTGTCAACGAGAAAGAATCATTGTCAAGAAAAAACAATCATTGTCAAGACGTCCGTGAGATAAGGATTAATTATCGAGAATGTGGAGAACATCTCGTAATTATTGTTAAGGAGAAAGAATTATCGTCAAGAAAAATCAATCATTCTCGAAAAGTTCGTGAGACAAGGAGTAATTATCGAGAATGTAAAGAACATCACGTAATTATTGTCAAGAAAAATTCGACATTGTTTCATCCACCATCATGTAAATATATATATTTTTTAATATAATCTTTGTTATAGGACTGTATATAATGGTGAGTTACCTACATTATAATAACAAAATAACATAAAAATGGGAATGAGGTACTACAGTTACACATTATACGCAGATCCAAGTACTAGATGATGGTAAGGCCAGAAAGAGTGATAAGAGTGATAGGGTTTAAGCATGGTTATTTTTACTTCTCCATTTGGATGGTCTCGGTGAGAGCTTTTCAAAAAGGTGCAACATGAGGGGTATCTGATGATCGAAACGGATCTTAATATAGAATTTCCTACGTCACAACAGTTATTTCCACCGGTATTGTGACTAAACTTGGCAGAATTTCAAGCTCAAAGTTGGCAATCAAGGGTTTTTGAGGGTGCTAAATCCGAAGTTGAAGTTCAAAAGTTTAAAATGCCTACCCGTGCGCAAACCCATTGTGGAGGCTATTCCCAGTGGGCGTTATTTCGAATAATATAATATATATATTAGGGATGTAAACAGAGATGAACTGCTTGGTGAGCTAGTAAATTCTATGAGAAGATAGTGAAGCACGAGAAAGATAATGATAAAAATTAAAATTATATTATTGAAAAGCGAACCATTGTATAAAGCGAACGATATGAAAACGGTCAGTGCAAAGTGATACAGTTAAAATTAGGAGAAACGAATGAAAGAGGAAGAATGCGCTCTATCATAAATTCTCATAGCAAATAAATGTCGATAATTCAAACTCTAAAGGGTGAAGACCGATCAATTTGGGAAGATTTTTCATAGAGAGGAAAATGATGCCTCATGATCATGGAACAGGGGAATCGGATTGATGAGATAAATGGCGTGCTAAGCTATGGTAAATTTTAAAAAGATGAAGTAGCACAGATAGAAATAATCAAGAAGACAATCAAAAATCAAATAAATTGAAACTCCCGACGAAGTGGCACCTCTTGTTGTTATTCGTATATTTGACGGAGTAGTCATGTGCCACCATTAATTTCCACAAGTTACTGGCTTTAAGGGAGGAAAAAAAAAAAATTCTGAGTAGTAGTGGAAGTGAGGGGAAATGAACCAGTTTCCATTTCAACGAGGAAGGGGTTCGATGGTTTTCAATGGGTAGAATGACATATAAGCACGATACAACATGTGAGTCCGACAGGCTCATCCCATGTTAAGTGTCTTGTTTACATAGAGAGCAAGGTTTCGGACAATGGAAGAATAAGAAATTACTTAACGCCGTTAAGAATGAGGCTTATGAAATCTGCGTGTTATGTTCATTCTAAATAAGGATGGCTAAAGAGATTGTTCATTATATCGACGGGAATAGGAAGATTATGTATTTATGTTACCCCTTAAAGGCATAAGCACGATACAACATGTGAGTCCGACAGGCACATCTCATGTTAAGTGTCTTGTTTACATAGAGTTTCGGACAATGGAAGAATAAGAAATTACTTAACGCCGTAAAGAATAAAGTTTATGAAATCTGCGTGTTATGTTCATTATAAATAAGGATGGCTAGAGGGATCGTTCATTGTATCGACGGGAATAGGAAGATTATGCATTTATATTACCCCTTAAAGGCATAAGCACGATACAACATGTGAGTCCGACAGGCTCATCCCATGTTAAGTGTCTTGTTCAAATAGAGACCAAGGTTTCGGACAATGGAAGAATAAAAAATTACTTAACGCCGTAAAGAATAAAGTTTATGAAATCTGCGTGTTATGTTTATTATAAATAAGGATGGCTAGAGGGATTGTTCATTATATCGACGGGAATAGGAAGTTTATGCATTTATATTACCCGTTGATGGCATAAGCACGATACAACATGTGAGTCCGACAGGCTCATCCCATGTTAAGTGGCTTGTTTACATAGAGTTTCGGACAATGGAAGAATAAGAAATTACTTAACGCCGTTAAGAATGAGGCCTATGAAATCTGGGTGCTATGTTAATTATAAATAAGGATAGCTAGGGGGATTCTTCATGATATGGATGGGAATAGGAAGATGATGCCTCTATCCCTTATTACTCGCAAAAATTTTCCTGTATTATGCGTCGAAACCCCGAGATTATGAGCCACCAATTGAGTTTGAAAATCAACGTATCAATCAAGCTCCGCTTCTTATATAAAAATAAATGCATGTTTTTTGGGGTAAACACCAGAGCTCTTTCCCTTCACGAAAAATATATTTTGCAAGCTTGTAATGATAAACCATTCTGAATGGGGAACCATTCTGTGTGTTAGAGAGTCTATAAGCAAAAATATGTATTAGAATATTTTGAAAGATAAGTAAGTAGTTTCGAAATGGGGATTCGAAATAATGGCACCATCTCCGCCACACATGAGATAAAAGAGAAATTACAGATATAGAAGTCAAATTACAATACTAAAATAAATCGAACAACGAGTTTTTTGTTTATAAATAATATGTTGAAGATATGGTGGAATACGACGAAAAACTGTCTTCTGACAGTTAAGGCTGTGAAATACTTCGATTAATTGACAGATGAAGATGTTAGGATAATCAGAGCTGAGGCGGCCTATGTTAAAGAGTACAATAAACCAGTATTGTGATCTGATCCTGCAGAATTTATGGAAGAATGTGATAAAACACACGCTACGCTTTCATTAGGGCAACGGGCAATTCCGGTGTGCCGGAATTTGGCATTTTCGAATTCGAATTCCACATTGCCCATTATGCATAGTTTTACGAAAATTGCGTTATGCTGCGTCAGATGTCCGATTATGCGTGTTTATGCTACTTCCATGTAACTATTTTTGAGTCAGGATACACGTAGCTAGTAATGGAAGCATCCGCAAGCATTCTGGCAACATTATGCGTCCTGCATTACCTTCTTATCCCAAGAAGATAGGGATAACATTTTTGGATGCCAACTTGCATACAGATGCCCAATCTGTGCTCATTCAGTCGATAGGCTCGATAGTTTCGCTTCCATCGACTGAAAGATACATTTGGAAAACGTCAGCGGTGTTGGCATATCAAGAAGAGGGGTCCTAGAACTGAACCCTGAAAAACACCAGCAGACCATAATCTACAAAAATTAACTACTAAAAGGCGAGCCTGCGGACCTAAATCTGTCAAGCAGCGAATATCATCAATAATAAATTGCAAGAATCCTTGAATGAATAAAGAAAGGTGCGCGTAGTAATTAAAATGTAATAAAATATTCTGGTTAACAGTATTTACACAGGGAGAGAAAAACAGACAAAATACATCATTTGCGTAGGTGTATCATTTTTATGTAGATTTTTTCGTTTGATTGAAAATTATCATTTCCGATTGTAAGATTTTTGATAATCAGCGTTATTGACTTAAGAGTGACACGGATAACACACAGGTACGATAAGTGGTGGTCCAAACAGTGAACGATTTTCTCTATCCTCGGTCCGTCAACTATTGGGAAGTTTCGATGGATTTATATTTTTATTTTCTTATTTATCATCTTCAAACGGTAATTATTCATATTACGATACAATCTCTCTCAATTCTTAGTTGGGTGCATGGAAATCCAATTCCAAAGCTTTGGTCCTCTCCTACGATTAGATTTGAATCAATATGATACGTAAGTAATTGTTACCGTGTTTTCATTTTCGAATCACTCCTTCAACAACTAGAAGCAGCTTTTGCGAAAACAGGATCAAATGGGCAACTGTTTGAGAAGAGGCACGATGGAGAGCCCGTATAACATTTTTCAGGAGCGAAAATTGATAATTGGAGGAGTTATACATAATACTGTTTATTCTCCAAGGACAGACTGGTTAGCAAGAAAGCATAATAATTTTCTGGAACAAACATAGGAGGGAAATACGAGTACATGCAACTAACAAGAGGCTTAATGCGAACCTGCATAACAGTTTTCTGCAGAAAAAATTGTACTTTTTCAGTTAATTTTATTTCCACATAAATTGTAAATAGAAATTGTAATCAACTCGTCTTTTAGGCTATTAGTCATTAAGTATACATGTATTTTTAGGCGGAAATTTTTTACAGCAGCCGAGGAATAATTTTTAAAACCTACTCTAGCTTGCTTTCTTTCTATAATAGTTGTATTTTGTGTCTAGTCTGATGAGAATATATTAATTTCGCAGTTATTATAGGGTTAAATATTTGGGTGCGGCTACCTAATTTTCCCTTAAATATTACTTCGTATGAGGGGGCCTGCGTGAAAGTAAATTATCGTGGTCTTGGCTGATTATATTAATTAAGTTGTTTTGTTGGTGTCGAATTAAGGGTGTCTGTTGGCATGAGGGCGGCCCTGGACACCTTCCGAAAATATATCCCGTCAGTGAGTGCCGAAGGCTTTTTGTCAAGTTTCTTTTTTCTTTTTTTTTACAATATATTATCCACGATATTCCATTCTTCATAACTGTATTCTCTATGTATGACAATTGTCTATGCAAGCTGTGTTTGTTTTCAACAAATAAAAACTGATTTATTTGATTTGTAGGGTAAGAAAACGAATTGCCTCCCCCATTTTTGAAACTTGCACTTTCCAAAAAAGAAAAAGGATGTGGGGTTCAGAACAACCTATTGAATTCGGCGCCGAGGCCTAACTGAATCAGCACGCAGGCAGTTTGCTCACGATTTCACTAAGAAGGATACCATTATTATTTCAATTGTTATTTATGTTACGATATAATGTCACGTATTTCATTGTTGGGTGCAATCCAAACATGATACGTTATTGTTACCGTGTTTTCATTGTTAAATCACTCCTTTGAAATTTAGGAGCAACCTTTGCGAAAACGGGATCGAATGGGCAATTGTTTGGGACGAGGCATGATGGAGAGCCCGCATAACATTTTTCCGGAACAAAAATATATAATTGGAGGAGTTACAGATACTGATAATTATCTAACAAGTAACTGAATAGCGAGAATGCATACTAATTTTCAGGGAACGAAAATTTAGGGGAAATACATGGAAAAAATTATGACTCATATCCAACAGGAGGCATAATTCGAGCCTGATTAACAGTTTTCTACTGAAAAGATTATAGATAAAAGAACAAATTAAAACGTTTACACCACCCTAATTATTGAAACTTGCACTTTCTATAAAATAATAGGGATGTGGAGGCACCGGGAACTTTTTAGAATTCGGCGACAAATCGAGGCCTAACTAATCAGCCAATGTTTCCCGCAACGATCAAGTCACCAGTGAGAGATAAGAACGCGCAAAAGATGTTTTTCTCGTGGTATTCTCGCAGCAGGCAATTCGTTAGAGATTTCGCTAAGAAAGCAAGTGACTATTTTTCCTATAATATACGTTTCTTTCACATGTCTCTATTGATACGGTTTGTTGCTGCTGTTATTTCCTGATATTATGGATGATAATACATCTGGTCAGAGGTTTCAGACGTCATTTGTTTCATATTTTCACGCTGACTTTGGCCCATTGCATATTTTCAGGAAAATTAAAGGTATTGGAGATGGTTTTTACTTGAAAGAAGAGTAAGCAATGTGAATTTCACCAAATTTGTTAAGTTCACCAAATTAGTTCCAAACGACATTTTTTCACACGTTTCGAATTTTTCTCCCCCTAATAATTGACCTGAAGAGCTGAAATTCTTATCGCATCGTCCTCAGAGTTGTAGAGACCAATGTTCGAAAACAGAATTGTTTTACAATTTCTGTAGAACTTCAAAATTCATTAACTAATAGGCCACTGTTTCCCACCTCGAATAAATCACCATTGAGTGATGAGGAGCGCGGAAACGAAGAGTTACTTATTGTATACTCGCAACTGGCAGTTTATTGATGATTCCACTAAGGAAATGAGTTAAATTTTTTTTTATATTACACGTTTTATATTTCTTTCATGTTTCTCCACTCCATGTTCTTTATAAAACGCTTTTTGCTACTATTAGTTACTTGAAATACAGTTTGAAAGAGTAGGTAAATTTCAATGAAAAATATCTACGTACTTTTAGTGGTGTGAATATAAGGAATCAAAAATATCAGCTAACCCTATTATCGACATCACCGTCAATAATTCCGATTTCCACAAAAGTTCGTTATGAACACTTATTAGGAATAACTTTTTATCGTTCACGTAGTTGTCATTAAAATTGAAACGCTGCAAACTAATCATTGGCGTCTTGTTCGTCATATAACTGACACATAACTCTGAACTCTCAATCCTATTCTTGTCCTTGAAGGTGAGCAAAGTTATTATCATGTGAATTTATTCGCTTTTAGCTGGAGGCTGCATTTTTTTGTTGTTTCTCTGACAATTCGGGGAGTAGATTCAATAAGAGTGTATTTTCAGTTTGGGTATTCAAATCGCTCCGGCAAAATCCTCCACACAGAAGAGCAACGAGAAATACCATAAGAAGCCAGTTAAAAGAAGTATAGCATTGACAGTCTTAGAGAGAAAGAGGTTTTAAGACTAATTAAGAAGATTATCTTTTCATTTGGAATGCTTGGCTCTTTTACAAGAATAATGAAGACCAAACAATATCTTTGGACTGGGGTGTCAATAATAAGTTCACGTAGTTGTCATTAATTGAAATGCTGCAAACTAATCAGCTGGCAGTTTATTAAAGATTTCACTAAGGAGATGAGTTAAATTTTTCTTATATTACACGTTTTATATTTCTTTCATGTTTCTCCACTTTATGTTCTTTATAATACGCTTTTTGCTACTGTTAGTTACTTGAAATACAGTTTGAAAGAGTGAACTTCAATGAAAAATACCTACGTACTTTTAGTGGTGGAAATACAGTAATAGAAATACAGGTGTAGTGGAAATACAGTTTGAAAGAGTGAACTTCAATGAAAAATACCTACGTACTTTTAGTGGTGTACGTATAAGGAATCAAAAATATCAGCTTATCCAATAGTCGACACCACCGTCAATAATTCCGATTTCCACAAAAGTTCGTTATGAACAATTATTAGGATTAACTTTTCATCTGGAATGCATTGGTACTGGCCCTTTTTCAAAAATAATGAAGACCAACGAATATCTTCGGACTGGGGTGTCAATAATAAGTTCACGTAGGTGTCATTAATTGAAATCCTGATAATAATTGAAACTAATCATTGGCATCTAGTCCATCATATAACTGACACTTCTTTATAATTACGAAAATAAAGGTACCTAGTAGAGGAATGGCATAGGTCAACTCAGAACTCGTACACCTACCTATTCTTGTCTTTGAATGTGAGCAAAAGTTATTATCGTGTGAATTTATTCGCTTTTAGCTTAAGAAGCTGCATTTGTTAGGTATTTACTCTGACAATTTGGGGAGTACATTCACTAAGAGTGTATTTTCAGTTTGGGAATTCAAATGGCTCCGGGAAAGTCATCTACACAGAAGAGGAAGAAGAAATACCATAGCCAATGAATTGACGGCCATAGAGAGAAGAAACTTCAAGTTCAAGGAATCATCAATAGGAACAGGAGATATTGAAAATGCTATGTGATACGTCCTGAGACCAAGTTATCATATTATCTAATTGCTGAGATTAAAATGTGATTTTCTGATTCAAAAAAATGTTTTTCAAATTTGACCTAGGTGTAAATACCTACTTAGTTAAAGTGTAAATAATGTGTCACCCATCCTGTGAATAGATGAACATGCATGGCAATAATGGATCTTTTACAAGTCGATAACTAATTAGAGCTAGTCAACAATACGGGGATGGAACATGCTGTCGTATTTCAGCAAATAAAATTGAAGAATAATATATATATTTTGCCAGAAGTAATAAGCAGACTCTGTTGTGTTGTCCAGTAAAAAAAACTTTGAAGATTAAGGATTGGTAGGTAAGCAGGAGATTTATTGAGAAAATACAGAGAAATGTTCGTAAGAGTACCCTTTCAACCTACAATGATACTGTTATAAGTTACAAGGGGATAATGGCGAGCCTTCATAACATTATTATTTGGAGAAGTTATACATATAATACTGGTATCTCCTACAAGTAGATAGTATATCAATAGAGCTATACTAGATATAATGTATCATAAATTGTATTTTTAGTTTATATTGTAGTGAATCAATAGGGAAGAGTGACGATTATCAACTCAATTTCAACTAAACATAGATGACACATCTAGACATGATAACTGATCTACATAACATATTATGATCAGATGTATCATAATACATCTGATCTAAACATAGATACATATGATACTGGCATCTCCTACAAGTAGGTAGTATATTAATAGAGCTATACTATATATAATTATATCATAAATATTTTTAGTTTATATTGTAGTGAATCAATAGGTAAGAGTGACGATTATCAACTCAATTTCAACTAAACGCAACACATGACAACCAAATATTGACTACGTCACTGCAATTTTTGGTAATTGGGGAGCCAATAATTCTCCATGCTCAACCATTCGGAACCAAGTTCAACCAATGAGCTTCCCAAAAAAAAAAAAATGTATAAGCTTCACAACAAATGAAGGAGCCGTGTCCATAACTCAAATACTTGTCAGGAACTCATATAAAATCCCATCCACCAAATCAAAATATGATTTTATACATTTATGTATTGAACATTGAACTGATCAGTCTCAATCAATAAACTTCACGCAAAAAATTTTTATAGAATTCATAACAACATAAGGAGCCGTGTCCATGATTCAAATACTTGTCACGAACTCAGATAAAATCCCATCCATCACCAATTCAAAATATAATTTTAAGCATTTATATATCGAAATTGTCAACTTAATCAGGTTCAATCATTAAGCTTCACAAAACAAATATAAGCTTCACAACAAATGAAGGAGTCCATGATTCAAATACTGGCCAGGAACTCAAATAAAATCCTATCCATCACCGATTCAACAGGTGATTTTAAGCATTTATATTCATTCAACATTCCACTTGAGTTCAATCTTCACAATCTTCAATCTTCACAAAAAAATACAAGCTTCACAATGAAATCCCATCCATCACCAATTCAACAGGTGATTTTAAGCATTTATATACTGAACATTGAACTGAACAGCCTCAATCAATAAGCTATTCAAAAAAATTAAATTCACAACAATATAAGGAGCCGTGTCCATGATTCAAATACTTGTCAGGAACTCAAATAAATTCGATTCATAACCAATTAGACAGGTGATTTCAAGAGTTTATATATTAAAAATTCAACATATAAATTTTGTACGTGTATATTTATATACACAAGGCATAACATACCTTCTTGTCGAACGTCGAAAAAAAGTCATTGTACTGAGCACACAGGAAATACCCAATAGGTATCTTCATTGGTATATTTAATTCATCACACAATAATGATAAAGAAATGCTATGAAAAATGTGAATAACATACATACGAAAAAACGCAATGAAGAATAAGATTGAGTGTACAACAAAATAAGTGTTAGAAATCGGAAAAGTCGATGTCCTGTTATCGAATACACGTTTTGGAGGCTTCTATATTTTGTTGCCTTTGTACAAACGATTTGTGCTATTTTCTGCCCATGTGTTTCAACAAAGCAGTTCAGTTTCTCCCCCTTTCGAGTGGAATTTTATTTAAAAAAATCCCTAAAAATTTTAATCAAAGTGTTGCAACACAACATAGAACAAGCTTCAGACTGACCAATAAAATAGTATCAACATCAATCTCAAGGCAGCATAAATAAATGTTTCTCAAGCTCAAAAAGGAAGTGTCTATCAAAACTAAAGCAAAGGAAGAGTGTGAGATAAATAATACGTTTTACAACACAGCTATCCAACGACGGGTGGAATCATGATGCAAAGAATGCTTAGCATTCCGTGAATTAAAGATATTTTAAATCAAGTCGCATCGGCGTTCTGATCTTATCTCAACATATCCGAGGGAAGAAGAGATAGTTTTTGTGCATCAGTTGGTAGGTCGTATTTCCCCCTTCCGAAACAGTTTATGTGCAGTTTCCGAAGCAGTAAGGTAAGGGTATTGGCTCCAGGAACGGCTTGAGAGTTCGCCAATCTCTCGCCGGCAGACGAGAGGCAAAAGGGAAAAAACGTAGTGAAACATCCGGCTTATTCTAGAAATGCCGGAAAACCCGAAAAAGGTGCACTTGGCAGATCCAAGTGCGGGAAACTTCCACGAAATGAAGTCAGTGCAATGAGGTCGTCTCATCCAAATACTTAACAAGTCATGTAAACACTTTTCTGTACACATTTTTCCTGGGAAGACACATCAAGGCCTCCAGATCTTAATAGATCCCATCCCAATAGGGCTAGAAATAATGGGCCTAACAAGTCATGAAAACACTTTTCTGTACACATTTTCCCTGGGAAGACACATCAAGGCCTCCAGATCTTATAGATCCAATCCCAATAGGGCTAGAAATAATGGGCCTAACAAGTCAACCGCCGAATCCAGCTTGGTGTACATTTCCTTGCTTATTTTTAGTAATTTAAATTTTTTTAAACATAGAAAGACTTTAACATGATGTTGTAGAAGGAGAAAAGAATCACAGCGATACTTAATTCCCACTTGCATGAGACCAGAGCAGACGACCATAACAAATGGCTGAAGTGCTCCGTAGGCGGAGAAGCGTCGCGCAGCCTCCCATAGTCCCTTTCAGATATTGTTGATCAAAGAGGATGGAAGGAAATGTACACCACGCTGGATTCGGCGGTCGCATCATCTTCTGGGCGGACCTCGTTGCACTCGCTGTACCTTTGCAACCATGAAGAGGCAGACACGAGAATGATGGTGCACATCGCAGTTGCTGTACAACAGGGACACACAAAAATACTTCTGCGCACCGTAGATACTGATGTCCTGGTTCTGGCTGCAGTGGCGTAGTAACGGGGGGGCGGGGGGGGGCGGACCGCCCCGGGTACCAGCTCAGAGGGGGTGCCAAAAAATGGAGAAAGAGGGCGGGGAGGGAGGGGGGGGGGGGGGGGTTCGGAGGAGGAATAGTAGGAACACACACATTAGTTTTAGGTGAATCAAAAGACATGGGGTACACAGCCAAAAGGGTGAAATAAAAACAAAATTTCTGCTAAATGAGTAAAACATCACAACGAAATTAATATGAATTTAGGAATTAGCCCAGGCAGCTTAGATTTTTGGTTCCTAAAAATTCCGAAGAAGTTGGAAATTGTTTTAATCGATGTTGCTCAACTCCAATATGAGGAATTAGCATTCACATGAACAAAAGAAATTAATTTGACATCGGGCAAATAGTTTCCGAGTTACAGACAGAAGTGTGCAAAAAAAAAGTGTTATACACGAAATTTTCACTTTTTTGCCTACCTGGCTCTTCTCTTATTGCAGGGTTGATCAAAATTTCGTATATCACGTGTCATAGAAAATTTCGTACATCAAAATTTCGTATATCACGTGTCATAGGAAAAATTGCAATCGTCCTAATAGTTTCCGAGCTTCGGGTTGAAACGTGTTAAAAAAAACGTGGTTTTTCGTAACCAGAGAGGTGCATTTTTCCTCTAGTTTTTGACACTGTCAGCTAGTGAACAGGCACTGTTCGGTGGATCTCAATGTGGTTTCCTAATGTGAAATTAGGTTCTAAACAACTTTTACTTCATTACTTTTGTTGGTTGGAGTGACCGTTTAGAAGTTATAGCTGTTGAAAGTGTTTTTTTGAAAAAGTTGGAAAAATAGCCCTTTTCAATGAGCGATTGCGGCTATACGGCTGAACTGATTTCGATATTTTAGTAGGTCATTTGACGCGAAATTTAATGCTTTTTCATTTAAAACGTGATTTTTTTCCTGTAGGATGCTTCCTTAACGAGTCATGAGCGAAAAGCTACAAACAATTCGTACATTTCGAGGTTTTTAGCCCCCCAAAAGTTAAGC
>JAEMON010000014.1:17485465-17547146 GCA_030264115.1 Lygus lineolaris | reverse complement strand
AAAAATCGACCGAAACAGAAACGTTGCTCTTTTTTTGCGGTACAATGTAGATGTCATTTTCACAGACAGACCCACGCCTTAGAAACATCAAAGTCAGAAGAAACCTATATAATTGAGCTGTTTGGATAGCAAGCTATTTCTGATGCTCTTTAAATCCATTGTTGATAATACAGATTTCGAATTAAGTTCATTGTTCAATCAGAATAAATAAAGAAATACTGAATTTATGTTCATTAAAAAAAAAGAGCGAGCCAACAGTCGAGGGCGCTGACCTGGGGTTTCCCCAAAAGGGCCTTGTAGTAAATGACCTGGGGTTTCCCAAGGGTATAGGGAAAGGGCAACAAAGGCCTCTATGTACTTTGCTCCCACAACCTGTATGGTGTAGCTGTTTACCCATCAAGAAGTAATTGCATCCATACAAGGGTAGTTACATACCTCTTCAAGGAATAACCTACCACGTGTTGTGGCGGTGCCTCAGTTATTGAGGTTACGAGCTCCGTGACAGTAAGGGAGTACAAATTCAGGAAATAATTCGGGGCCTCAAGCCAGAAATAGTATATATTGTACATTGTTAAAAGTAGCATTCAACTAAAATTCAAGGATAATATTAAGTGCCTAAAATTAAGAACTCCCATTGTATAATACTTCCCCAAACTTTAATATTAGATAGGAAAAAGTGGTAACAATCTTTATCAATCAGGCTACATGCAAAGGAAGTGCATTAATTATGTGAAAGAGTGGATGGCCAATTTTCTGGTACTTTAAATGTATTGCACCTCAATCAGGCCATTGTCATCAAAGGCTCATGTGCTGCGTGCTAAAGGGATGTTTCTCAGGCCAACATTTTAGTGACGGAAGAAGTCGTAAAAGTGGCTCGCAACAGGAGCACGCAGCTAACTCAGCTCTGCTGGTACTCTCATCTACAAGCACCGGAAGCACTGCTAACTCATGGCTATTATGGTCTAGAGGCAGATGTAAGGGCCATCGCCAGCTCTATTGCATAAAATCCCAATTGGAGAATCTAGTGCATTGGGGTAATTTAAATTGTCCCTACTATAAATTTACCATATCATGCCTAACATGTCACTACATCATCATCACATTACCAATTAACTCAGTAGGGAATTTTGGTACCTATCCAATCTTGTCTATCATTCACATAGTACATTTCATAAGTTTTTTTTTTTTTCAATACAAACTTCTTAGTTAAATTATGATAGGTACTTAGTGGTTCATACCACAACTATTCAACACACCAACAGTAATACGTATAACCCAATTGCAAATATTATTATTACTAATGAAGTTATTATACAACACCTAACTCTTATTATAGTTTACAATTAATTTTGATCAATAATGTTCCCACCGACTGATTCTATACGTCCGTATTACAAAAGTTACAAACCTATTACACTGCCCACCCAACTTCTCCGACGTTTCTTCATCCAAAACAACACAATATAATGTGATAACAGCATCAAACAATGGGCATTCCTGAATCGAGATGTGTGATGACTGTCATGAATCAATTTCCATCATATTTACGACTGAACAATAATATAAATGGTCAGCGTTTGCAAGGCCATTGCCTCCATTCACAGACTTTCTGACGCTTTCAAGGGAATAGCGAATGAGAACTAGTGGAGATCCAGTCTAGTAGGAGGAACAAAAATGTAGAACCGAATTTTGTCAAAAATCAGATACCTACTTCAAGATGGGTGATGACACTGATGACTATGACTATGTCACGAACCAAGTTCCAACATATTTGCGACTGAAAAATAATATAAAATATCAGCGTTCGCAATACGTGGGCCATTGCCTGAATTTACTCAAGACTTTCAGGCGCTTTCGAGGGGAATAGCGAATGAGAACTAGTGAAATTCCAATCACGTAGGAGTGACAAAAATGTAGAACCGAATTTTAACAAAACAGCCACTTCAAAATGTGTGATGACTGAACGATGATATAAAATATCAGCGTTCGCAATAAGCGGGCCATTGCCTGCATTTACTCAGACATTCTGGCGCTTTCCAGGAAATAGCGAATTAGAACAAGTGGAGATACAATACAGTAGGAGGGACAAAAATGTAGAACAGAATTATGACAAAAATCAGCTACTTCAAGATGTGTGATGACACTAATGACTATAACTATGTCATGAACCAAGTTCCATCATATTCGCGACGGAGCAACAATATAATCGACCGCCTTCGCGATAATGTCAGCACGTTGAAACTCGGTAGAGGAAACTTGGCGACGAGGGGATCGTGAGATATCTCTGGCCAGACGAGGAGGAATCAAACTTCGGGATCGATTCTGGTGGGCGGGCGCCCCTGACTTCCCTCAAGAGAGTCTGACACGCATTCTGAATTCCACGTAGGTACAGTGACATCAACTTCATGCGATGCTAATGAATAAAAACCTTGAAAAAAAAAGTTTACAAAAAACTACGGAATAAATAACGGTATCAACTTTGGACGACTGTACAACCTCTCCGGACCCATTCGAGTACTGCATACTAAACCACATAAAATAAGTCGATCGCAGCATACCGCAATTTTACATACATACAACGTACTTAAATAATGAATATTCCGCATATTACTTCCATAACACAGATGCTATTTGGAACTATTGCTCGGGACCACCAATTGAACACTGACAGACAGAGGGATGCGAAACCAAAATTGTTCAGAAAGCTATGAATTGGGAATGTTCATCAGGTATTTCTATTTTGGAAGACAAACATTTTTGACTTTTTAGAATAAACTTTAAAATAAATAATGGTATCAACTTTGGACGACTGTAAAAACTCTCCGGGCCACACGAAATCAAACTTTGAAATAAATAATGTTATCAACATTGAACGACTTCACAACACTCAGAACCCCATTCGAGCACCTCAAGTACAAAACCACATGAAATATCGCTGCAATCTTTTCAATATTTCGCAAATTAACTGCATAAAACTTTGGAAAATTTAGATCAATGCTGGACGAGGCGAGGAATTGAACAAATACAGACAAACCGGTACGGAACCAAAAATATTCAGAAAGCTTCAGAGGTAACAAAAATTGAGTGCGTTTTGATTTTGGAGGATAATAGCTCTCGAATCTAGAAAAAACTTGGAAAAAAATAATGGTAACTATCAACTTTGTATGATTTTACAACCTCTTCGGACCCATTTAAGCACCTCCTGTACAAAACCACGTGAAATAAGTGGATCGCAACACACTGCAATCTTAGCAATGTTTCGCATATTAGCATCAACACGAATGAACCAATTTACGACGAGGCGAGGTATTGAAGACACACTGACAGACAAACAGACGGACCAAACCAAAATTGTTCGAAAAGCTTTGAATTGCAAACGAATATCAGATAATTAATAATTTGTAATTTGGATGACAAACACTCAAGACTTCAGAATAACCTTCGAAATAACTAATGGTATCAACTTTGGACGACTGTAAAACCTCTCCGGACCACAAGAAATAAAACTTTGAAATAAATATTGTTATCAACACTGTACGACTTCACAAACACTCAGAACCCATTCAAGCACCTCATGTACAAAACCACGTGAAATAAGTGGATCGCATCACACTGCAATCTTAGCAATGTTTCGCATATTAATAGCATGAACACAAATAAGACAATATATTTGCTTATGTTCGATTTTGGAGGATAACAGGTTTTGAGTCTAAAAAGAACTTTGAAACAAATAATGGTATCAACTTTGTACGACTTCACAAACTCTCTGAACGCATTCAAGCACCTCATGTACAAAACCACGTGAAATAAGTCGATCAAAACACACTGCAATCTTTGCAATGTTTCGCATATTAATAGCATGAACACAAATAAGCCAATATGAAGAGGCGAGGAATTGACCACAAACAGACGGGCAGGAAACCAAAATTGTTGAGAAAGTTTCAGCATATCAATAAGCATAACTTCTGCATATCATTCGCATGCAAGACAAACAAAACCAATTAATTTTCCAGACAGACACGAAACCAAAATTGTCCAGAAAGCTTTGGGTTGCGAACGTATATCAAACATTTCGATTTTGGAAGACAAACCTTTTTGACTTCACAATAAACTTTGCAATAACTAATGGTATCAACTTTAGACGACTGTAAAACCCCTCCGGACCACAAGAAATAAAACATTGAAATAAATATTGTTATCAACATTGTACGACTTCACAAACAATCAGAACCCATTCAAGCTCCTCATGTACAAAACCACATGAAATAAGTGGATCGCAACACACTGCAATCTTTGCAATGTTTCGCATATTATTAGCATGAACACAAATGACCAATATACGAAGAAGCGAGGAATTGACCACAAACAGACGGGCAGGAAACCAAAATTGTTGAGGAAGCTTTAGAGGTGAAAAGATTGAGTATGTTTCAATTTTGGAGAATAATAGCATTCGAATGAAGAAAGAACTTTGATATAAATAATGGTATCATCTTTGTACGACTTTGCAAACCTCTCCGTACCAATTCAAGCACCTCAAGTACAAAACCACTTGAAATAAGTCGATCGCAACACACTGCAATCTTTGCCAGATTTCGCGAATTAATTGCATAAAACTTTGAGGAATTTAGATCAATTTTGGATGAGGCGAGGAATTGAACACAGACTGACAGACAGACGGACGCAAAACCCAAATTGTACAGAAAGCATTGAAAGATAAAAAGAAAATGGAAATATTTTGATTCTGAAGGACAAATATTTTTGTCTTTCGGAAAAAATTTGAGAAATATAATGGTGTCAACTTTGTAAGAGACTTTACAACCTCTCTGGACTCATTCAAGCACCGCATACACCACATGAAATAAGTCGATCGCATACAGCAATTTTTGCAACATAGATAATGGATGAAACGTTAGATAGTTTAGAACAGGTTTGAACGGGGCGAGAAATTGAACACAGACTGACATACAGACGGACACGTAACCAAAAATGTTCAGAAAGTTTAGGAAGACAAAGAAAAAGTGGAAATATTACGATTTTGGGGGACAGTAATTTTTGTTCATTCCTTGCACAAACATAAAAATAGGTAGGTTCCCACCATCGGTAGGGTGTGACGCATTTTTACAAATAACCACCATATTGGTTGGAGTCGCTTAAAAAATCCTACTCGAGAAGGAATAAATTATAGAAACCAAGAACAATAACAGAAACAAAGAAAAAACGATCCACGGAGAAATAGAAGCTAGCAATTAACCAAATTTCCGAATTTCCATACGAGGCAAATTTTGAGGCGGCTGACCGCGCGTGCGAACGGCGAAACACCCGGCACCTGCACAGCGACCCCCTCTTAAACTCCAATGTAACTATCAAGAAACCGCATTCAGGAACTGAGGAGGCAAAAGTCCGGGACAACATAATATGTAGGAGGTTTTTGGTAATTTTTGTCGCCAGAAATAGCTGAAAATGGTTTTCAAAGCCCATGTTAGAAGACTACTCCAGTTTCCATGAGTTTTTCAACTTCCATAGTATGATTTTTCTCAACGATTCCACTTCCCAGATTCATAGAGATGCCTGCCAACAAATGCCCTATGACATCGGCTACAATATATCAACATTTGGTGGATTTGGACCAACATCCGATGAAAATAATATATTTCTTGATGATATGCAAATCTGTAAAGTCGTGGCACCAAATTGAACAATTTTGACTCCATCCAAAGCCGAGAAATTAAATTTCGACGTGGTGCCGAGTGCCGAGGATACGCACAGTGGTCGGAAATAGCCGTTTTTATTATGATCCAATACGTTTTTTGGTGTGCTGAAACCGAATCTGAAACCCGTGTTCCTCCATTCGCTCTAGATGTTTGGTTATTATACGTTTTTTAAATTTTTTAGCACATGAGAATTTGCTAAAAATTAACATTTTTTAAAACAGACTTATACTTTTCGCATGTTTTTTTGGTGTGCGGAACATGAATCTGACATCGAAAAATACGTATCTCGCACCATTATCATAAAATTCCAATGTAAATCAAAAACATGTAGAAAAAATCACTTTTCATGGGTAAAAATAATCAATCAAGCGACTAAAATTTCAGTTGGAGTACTTACTGATCCGTTTATTGGTGCAGACTTAAAATTAGAAACCCGTTTATCGCTATACCTTGTGCTTGTTTTATAACATTATTGATGCTGAATAAATATGGTGTGAAGTTGTGGTTTAATCGATACTTTTTCAAAGATTTTCAACTTTTTTTGGCAATCATGAAATTTGGACGAGTAACCATTTTGTGTAGATACAGTTATCCAGATGGCTTAGGTAATAAATAATTACGAGAACAAGGGAGAGTGAATGTGTGAAATTATAGGCAGAGAATATATTTTTTTTTTTAACTCAATTTTAGCAAAATTTACGTTATGACGATTTGCCATGGCGATGAGAAATATGCAGTAGTTACAAAAATTAGGTCGTTGTCAATTCAAGAGCCAAAAGGTTCTATTGTGAATGCTCATCACCGGCGGCGGAGGGGGGCGATCAAACTCATGATGTTGACTCTTCTATACATGTAGTTTGAGGTAACAACGTTCCCGAAGCGGAGCTCGCTGGAACTTTTTTTCTGTGGTCCAGAAAAAATTGTATTGAAGAAATATGTCAATGTTTTTCGGTGGTTCTTGATAAATTGAACAAATAATTCAAATCTTACCGTTATTAATACCTACATAGGCCGAGAAACCGCCAGTAACCAATCTCTATCAACAAACGGCTACAACAACGAATTTCGAGAATGAAAAACTTATTCGTTGATGAAACTATTATGACTATGATAATAATTATTATTAACACGGTTAGCAATAAATAAAATTACCAAAAAAACCGATTATTGTCTGAGGGGATAAGGTACCTATATGAAAATTTGGCTTTTGAAAAAAGGCATGAAAAAATTCAAAATTACGACACTGAAACCATACATAGCTGCTTGGAGAATTGAATAACAAGTCGCACCAAAATCGGCCAAAAATTGGCTGAGAAAAATCGAAAAAGAGTTCCATTCATGCCGCATGAGTTGGTGAGCGAATTTTCAAAGAATGAATTTAACAGATTTTGTGGATGATTCCTATTCCACACACTTCTTGGCTCTTGGTTGAACTGGAGAAGTTTTAACAGAAGCACTTCCTCTCATTTCTTCTTCCTTCTCCTATTCTTCTTTCCATCCTTCAAATCTTCCTCCCAGTTACGGTCCGGGGTTGCGTAGTCCTGGTGATGACTCGCCACAACTCAGGGTGCGACCTCCCCTAGTGTGCCTGGAATGGCGTAAGTGCGGCCTCTCAGGCCGGTGCATTGACGCTATGGGCTCAAGTGAATTTCGTTGGCCCCTCAGGCATGGGCTGAACTGGGGCATAAGGCACCTTTTTATATGAACAGAGGCCAGCACTTCAGCCCCATCAGGGTACACTTACGATGGTTAGAGTTTGTAAAAGAAAATAGGTATTTAGTTGTAGGTTTTTTTCAACAGTCCACTTAGAAAACAAGAATCGATGCGGGATTCAGCAGTAAGGTGACTCATACCATGATGTGATATACACGCTAGAATCACTATAAGGATACGCAGGTAGCGGAATTGTCCGTAATCTTGAAAACCTGGGGCTTCTCTTAATGGGAGAGTACTTACTATAACAATAAAACTGTTAATAACTTAACTAGTTGGAGAGACGGAGAATTTCCAAAGATGGAATGTATGGTTCCTCAAGTTAATCATAATTCATCTAAGGGGGAATGAAATCCTGCTAAATGAAAGCAAGATTCCTACGTCAACCAAAATTTCAAACTGTCAAAAAAGAAAAGTGGTTGTTGCAAATGAAAGACAAAACTATATGATCAAAAGGCAAGAGCTGCAATATGGTGATGACGGGAAAATAGAAATGAGAAGTACTGCCAACGTACAACACAGAAATCACTACGGGTTTTCCGACAGGAATTGGTAAGATTGCTAATTTTCCATCGGTAGGGCGCAAAGTTGGATCTCATTACTTTAGTTGTTCAACTTTAATTATCAGACGAGCTTCGTCAGAGATAAGTTTAGCAGTCATTATTAAATAACATGGGACTTGGGTTCAAACAGTACTTGATGCATAAAGTTGAAACTAGTTGAGTTGTTGTAATGAAGCTAACAATCAGGGACATTTCAAGACTATTTCGTAATATGGGAGATAGCTGTATCAAAAATAGATAACATTGTTATAGGAATTTATAGTTGGAAATAGCTTTCCACAACTGGAAAACCAAACATAAATAAAAGAATGACAAAAAATTCTCAATAAAGGGAAGGAATTGAAAAACTTCAGCGAAAAAATTCATTGAACTCTCGAACATCATAGTGGTTATTGTTGATTGCTTGCCAACTTGCCAGATTGTGAACAAACTTGAAACACATTGTAATATGATTTATAGACAGGTTCTTCTCGATAACCAAAAGATAAATAAAGGGAAGTAAGCAGCTACGAGGCAACTATACATCATTAATAGAAAACTCAGCGCCTCTCTGGGGTTGGTCCCCCGGACACCCCTTTGTTTCCATCATGAGACCAACAGCTTAACATTGGGGAACGTGGAAACCGCTTTTCAATTCAATGAGTTTTTACCCCCTGGTGGTTGCTATTACCTCTGTTGTCCGTCTTATGGTTTTTTTTTTTCTACCTTCCAGTCTAGAGGAACGTTCCCACTGGCCGGCCGTGCAAACGTTTGGTCCAGCTGTGCTTGGAAACATCCCGAACGAACATTATTATACGACGCCGAACAAACATTCGAGCGCTTCGGTTGCACTGTAGTCAAATAGGGGGATTTGCCTCAACATTGCAGCGTTTTGGGCAGAAAGTGGAATTCAGAATCAAGTCCGCAGGTTGTGCATCCCCGTATTATACGGCGATCCCGCTTACCCAACCTCGGACATCTTGATTCCAACATATGCTTCAAAAGATTCTCAAGCAGAGCACCACATCCGATTCAACCGGGCCATGTCGAAAGTGAGAATTGCAGTGGGGAGGGGATTCAGGAAGGTTCTGGAACAATTTGAGTTTGTTGACTTCTCGAAAAACCAAAAGCTCCAGTTACAGGACATTGGATGGACATCGGGCATTATGATTCCACCATTTATTTATCTTTCAAATACTAAAGCAGAGCACCACATCCGATTCAACCGGGCCATGTCGAAAGTGTACTCGTAATTGCAGTGGAGTGGGGATTCGGGAAGGTTCTGGAACAATTTGAGTTTGTTGACTTCTCGAAAAACCAAAAGTTCAACATCGGACATGTTGATTACACCATATCCTTCAAATACTCAAGCAGAACACCACATCCGATTCAATCGGGCCATGTCGAAAGTGAGGATTGCAGTGGAGAGGGGATTCAGGAAGGTTCTGCAACAATTTGCATTTGTTGACTTCTCGAGAAAACCAAAAGCTCCAGTTACAGGACATTGGATGGACATCGGACATTATGATTCCACCATTTATCTTTCAAATACTAAAGCAGAGCACCACATCCGATTCAACCGGGCCATGTCGAAAGTGAGAATTGCAGTGGGGAGGGGATTCAGGAAGGTTCTGCAACAATTTGCGTTTGTTGACTTCTCGAAAAACCAAAAGCTCCAGTTACAGGACGTTGGATAGACATCGGACATTATGATTCCACCATTTATCCTTCAAATACGAAAGCAGAGCACCACATCCGATTCAACCGGGCCATGTCGAAAGTGAGGATTGCAGTGGAGAGGAGATTCAGGAAGGTTCTGGAACAATATGAGTTTGTTGACGTCTCGAAAAACCAAAAGCTCCTATTACATGACGTAGGAGGGATGTAGGTATGCAGTGGCAGTGCTAATTACAAACTGTCATACATGCTTATATGGAAGCCAGACAAGCGAATATTTATACATTAAGAGAATATTCAACTTTAATAAAATACATAATAGTTGTTTTTGTTATTTGGTACTCTTTATTCAATGGAACCTTTCATTTTTCCCTTACTTTCACGAGAGATGCACGACGAAAACAGAATGGTGAGCTGGCCAGGTATGTAGATCTCTGACTATGTGAACAAAGCATGAGCACAGGAGAATGTTCACTTCTTCAGCAATGGGGAGCTCGAGATTATATAGCCTCGAGTATGGCAAGTGAGGTATTTATTTCGGTTCTTTCCTAGCACTTATTATATTAGGCACGACATACATTCCAATAAGTACTTCGTTCACATAGATATTTCGACAAAATAACATACTTGCTGGATAACAAGTTTTATCTTATGAAAACTTGATAATAACTAGGTGAAGACGCATAACTACATAATGTAGGTAGCTGAGCACATCACAGTTTGTTCATAACGTTATTCACTAAGAAATCATGGTAATTATGTTATTTGTTAATTATAATACTATCTGGTAACAGGTTATTATGGGCTGATATGTTACTTCGGTGTTCGGTCACATCACCAGTCCTCAGACGGGTCAAAGTATTCGCACGAAGCACCAAGCAGTACTTTTCGTTATTGATTTTTCTTTTTCTTTTGATCAACCAACATGACGTTTTCCGATGAGCAATTTCTAAAATTAATTGATATGTGAAGGGAACGCCGTTAATTGAGGGACACCACAGGTGGTAGTTTTGAAACAAAAGGCACGATGCCCTCTGCTGAAATTGCAGTATCGTTCGGTGTTGAGAAGAGCGAAGTGGAGAAAAGAATCAAATACTTTCAAAGCCATTTTCCTCGGGAGAGGAAAAACAGAATTCGAAAGAAGGAAAACGGAACGAGAAATTACGAAGTGACAATCATGATAAAATGTTTTCCCTTAGTGACCAACTTAGGTACCGGTAAGAAAACAGTTGGCAACCACGTTTGCAACGCGTTTCCCCAAGTGACTTCGCAATGGTGATTATATATTTTCTGACTGTTAAGTGTATCCATGCTGGTCTCATTCAGTGTGTGAACCACTTCCAACAAACCTAAACGAACAAACCTAGAACTAGGAGCTACTTTCGTGACACATTTCGGTCTCGCTTTTTTGGCGAATAGATAGCGGAAAAAAGGGTTCCACACTAAAAATCCATTGATTTTTTTTTTTACGATTATGTAATAAGGGAGATTGTGATATCGTTAAAATTGAATAACTGTCATTCAATTACAAATAGCTGATTATTGAAAACGAAAATATAATTTAAAGGAGAGGGAATTTACTACAAAAAAAGGGGAGGGAATTCCTGGGTAGGGCATATTCAGATGATTTATTCAACTGTTTCTCCTATGTATTTCAAACCCTAGGATATGTCTCTCCGTAATGAATTGATATTCGATGAGAGACAGCAACGCTATCGGAGGTCTTCCAGTTAAGGTATGTGAGTAGATGAGTGGAGGAAGATGTTGTAATTACAATATTATCAATCAAATATATATGGAAGATAGCGATATCGTTAAATTAAATGCTTTGTTATTTGATTACCTATTTATAACGAGGCCCTTTTCAATATCCAAAGATCAAATAAAAGTAACAATATACAATAAAAGGATGGAGTTTAAAATATCGGTGGAAAAATGCATTGAATGTGTGCCTTAATATTCAATGACGAACACTGAAATGCAATAGGTCGGCCGTGTAATTCAAAAGATTCTTATACATATATAATGATTTGATAGATAATCTGAACTCATCAACTTTGATTTTATTTACCTGCCGTTTAATATGGTGGATTGCAATATTGTTACATTCAATGCTATATCATATATAAGTACATAATAGGAGTGCATCACCTATTGAAAATTCATAAACTCAATAAGACGAATAGAAATGAACCCATAAGACGGTCCTAGATGATTATTAGGCGCATTATAAAGTCAGTTGTTTCAATGCATATCAACATAGGTATATCAACATAGTATATCAACATAGGTATATCAACATAGGTACGAATGTATTCTTCTACCATGATGTATCAGAACGAAGTATACCAACGTAGGTACGAATGTATTCTTCTACCATGATGTACGAGGATGTTTCCTCAAAAATTGAACCAGAATGGGCGGGATAAATGAGTAGTTTCATTTAAAATGGAAGTTATTGAAGAATTAGAAACTTAGAACCAGAGAAAAGTTCCCTCGAAGTATGACTGGATTCGATTGAGTGCACTGGAAAAAACTCTCAGTTTTATTGAAAATACATTTAGCGTGATCTGCCTCAATCACAAAATCTCCATGTAAAGAAGTTCAAAAGAATTGTTGAGTACATAATAATATACCTACTCACAGATGAGAACATTGGGTAATTGGGACAGAAAAACGATTCAATCGATTGAGGAGGTCCCAGAGGACACAAAACTATGTAGACTACAAATTATGTATTACGTACCATGAAAAGATAATCTAAACTGAGACACACGATCATAGTGTAAAACACAATCACTCATTTCGGAATCGGAAGGTTATAACGGCGATTTTTTTAATATTAATATTAAATGTCTCGCCTAAAAATTCGGTCTTTAAGAAGTTATCTGAATAAAAAAGGAGGAGGAGAATGTAAATAAGTAAAGCATATTTTTTTATCATAACATGAAACGTGAAAAACTAATGTGGCAAACCGTTTCCATGCTCGATCTTAAATGTTCAATATTGGAAATAATAAACCAACTGTATGCAACAAATTGACTGATGGCCGACTGAAGAAACCCGTCCCATCTCAAAAAGATAATGTTTTTCATTCGTTTTACAGATCACAGGCTCTTGGACAAAGGCATTTTTCGTAAGTAGCGAATGCCAGAAAATAACAGTAATTTGTTTCCTTCTCTTCTCTGTCATCCCTCTCCTATTATTTTATCTTCTTCTCACTTCGTTTTCCCTACTTTGACTTGAGGTTTGGACTTTGTTTTGGCTTTTGAACTGGTTTTTTTTTTTTTTTTTTCTTCTTGAAGTTATTGAATTTTTGTTGAGTGAAAACATACCGTATTTGAAGCACCCTCATCTCTCCTCACGTAAGTTTGATTCCAAATGCTTGACTATTACTTGAGACCTCAGTCACGAACCTCAATAATTGGAATATATACCATGATGTTAGTAAAAACTCACAATATTGACGATCCGGTAGTATACCCCATTGACTCACAGACCTCAATTAGATGTCACACAACAGTATTCTTCATGACATGAACGACACACTGAGACCAAACCAGAATAATCCCACATTTTCCTTGAAACCCAATGTCTTGTACTTACGAATGAACTTTAGTTGAGGGAAACACGCAGAAATTGATAACGTTAAACAAAACCAACGAGCAAAATAGCAAGATACAGTTCCACTGAAACACTGGAGGAGGTAAAAATAGGATTGTTCGCAGTGACCAATTTACCAGTAACCGTTTGCAACCACGTTCAGGCGTTCGCAATGTCCTTCGAACCGGTTTGAAGATAGTTTTGTATCACTGGTTCGTTCAGAAAAAATTTTCGCTTACAGCTCCTGACAGTTGGTAATAGTTGTTAGTCGCGCGTGCGCACATGACTAGTTTTCATTCGGTTCGTAGACTGTTTGTAAGCCACTTCTAACCACTTGTTATAATGACACTGCGAACTAACCAAATGAGAAACGAATTCCATCCTGTGGTCGAGATGAGGCCCAGGGTTGTAGAAAGAAAGGAAGAAAGTTTGTGGATACCTACTTGAAAGTAGTTTTTTCTAGAATCAATTTTGTTTTCTTCGATAAATTGGCATTAATCATGAAATATTCTTCCAAAGATCCTTCTTCGAACTGGTGAGAGGTTTGGAAATATGTTCACCCAGGCAAGCTACCACATCCAAGTTGATGTTTGCTGCTCCTATTTGGAGTTCTAAATTTTACCATCTGGGCCTTGATGCATCAGGAAAGGTTCTAGCCTACCTCTGTGTGTTCTTGTCAAAAATTCCAACAGACAAATGGATTTCTGATGTTTCCTATTCTGAATTTCACAACCTCAGCCTCGATAAATTTGAGTGCAGGACATGTTTGCTTGCCTGCCTACCTCTATTTTCGTTCTTATCACCATTTTCAACAGAACCATTTGTTGACTGCAATATTTTGCCGTTTCCATTTCCGAATATAATCACCTGGATGAATTGATGAATTATGGAGTGCAGGAGAGTTGTTGCTTACCTGCCCATCTCTACTTGTTCCTATCACTCATTTCAACACAGCCACGTCATCCTGGCGCCAAGTACCTATTCTGATATTATTGGGCTTTCCTTTTGATTCCAGCTTTGCAGATGTCCACGTGATGTATACGAAACGTCAGCAATATTTAAAGTAGAATGAAGATCCTTTCTACAACCCTGGGCCGCACCCCGACCGAATACTGGAAGATACCACCCCAACGTGCGACATTAACTAGCACAATAATGAGAAATGGACAGCCCGTTCAAAAGAAGCACAATTTTTCTCGTAACTCTGTTTACGGAGAGATTATCTATACAATCAGTATTAGAAACTTGATGAAAAATAGAAAAAGTTGAAATTTTCATTTCAAAAGTGGTGGCTGCTTTCGAAATAGGAGTGTTCAAATTTAAAAATAAAAAATAAAAATAAAACAATTAATTAAGACGTCTGCCCGACAGATGCGTACCCACCCAGTGGCCCAATGATGCAGACGCGATTAATTATTCTACGTAGAATGAATTTTGATTTTTGAGATATCCAGCTAGGAACCTGGATATCTGGATCTGGACCTCATTCCCTTTGATAGTTGACATCGTTGATTGTAAAAACATCGAAGCTTATGTGAATAGGTGTCATGGGTAGTATACTTGACTAATTTAATCCATCGATATGAACATGATTTCCTTCGAGTGCAGACTGTATACATATTAAAATAAACAAACACTGTTTTCTTGAGTGAAGAAGAATCTCTAATACAGGTAGGAACGGATACTACGTACCAAAATAAAAAGAAATGAGTACCGACATCGACATTGTTGCAGGTCCGAAAAGAGCTCCTTGTCATAGATTTGCAAATGGTTGAAATGTCGTAATGACGGTGAATTCTGAAAATTTGTGATTTACAACTTGGTTGTTGGCACAATCTGTAGTTCATCTTATTATAGCAGTTCAATCCGACCCGTGGTTATTAATTAATTTACTTATATCAATACTACTACATGTATTGTAGTATTGTAGTGTAGTGTGTAGTACTACAATATGTACTACACACTACATTTTCTATGCCCTCAGCTGGGACTGGATCAATTCAATTGGTTCGTAAGTATACCGAAACAACACAGTAAACATCAGAATTTGTAAGTCCTAGTGGTTATTTCAACACTTTTTTAACTGAAATTGAGAGAACAGAGCTAGGAAGGTATAACTACTCGTTTTTCCTAAAGCCGATCAGCGCTCGAGCAAACATACTTCAACAAAATATTATATATCTATATAATAGATGATATATCTATATATATATATATAATGATATATCTATATTAATATATCGTCCTTCTTTTTGAAGGTGAGAAAAAATAACAAGCCAGAATGATGGGAAATGAGGAAGCTCGAGGCAACGACCTATTTGGCGATGGCCAAATAAGTGAACGAAACAAGACGACAAAAATATTATTATATATGTCTTCAATTCTTAATTCTTTCAAAATCCAATAAGTGAACGGAACAAGACGACAAAAATATTATTCTATATTTTTTCAATTCTTAATTCTTTCAAAATCCAATCATATTTTTTTGTTTCATTGTAAAATGAAGGTCAGATCAGCTAGGTTTGAGCAAAACTTAATTTGCGTTTCGCTCGGCTCGACAATCACCTTTGAAATTATCGATACCGCGATACCTAGCAATTAACTCCGAAGAAAGGTAGAGATCAAACGGTCTAAGGAAAAAATAGGGATACAAAATTCGGAGGAGGAAAACCTAAGGAGAAAAAAATGCAACACTTTCTTCAGTGATGAGACTAAAATTGCGATAATTAGAATTACAATAATTTTGTTTTGAACGAGTGGGTGAGTCGGGACTTGAGTCGACCTACAAGTGGTTATAACGTGAATGTGAGAATTGGAAGGAATTCGTTGATTTGATGTGCGACTAGTGATTGTCAAGTTTTTGTTTCGAATTCTCTACGGATATTCAAAATGGATATCGTTCGTGAATATCAGGTACTGTGTAAGGACAGTTTGCTGAATGGACGGGAGAAGGACATGATTCGGGGGACCTTGAGTGAAGAAGATCATATGCGGACAATTCAATTTGGACAGGATGAACGATCAAGAGGTCAACCAGGCGTTCAGATGCAACCGCGAGGACGTACAACGGCAGGCTCAATTGCTTGGAATACACGATGTTGTTAGATTATAAATTACCAGGTTATGCATTGTTGAGAGCTAATAAATTACAAAGTCATAATACACGCGTATTGTGTTACGGAGGCTTATCCTGACAAACTATGTATCATATTTGGGACCAATGTTTGGCTATTCAGGAGCAACTATTGGGTTGGGTTGTTGAACAAATGGGCAGGAGTAGGCATAGGCATGGAAGATCCTTCTTACGTGGTACCAGTATGGTTACCTTCAACTTAGGTTATCTCAATTTTTGGGAGTATACGAAAATATTTTTTGGGAGTACATTCAGAGCCCCGCTCGATGACGGCTAGGCCGATTCTATTCGTGCTCAGAGATGACTCTACTAGTAGTACACGCACATGCGCACCAACAGATTTCGATACATTAGGCTCCCTACTCGTATGTAACCCAACTCGCTACTCGTTTATCTGCGAGAACTGTCTATTACCTACCCATTGAAACCTACTAAATAAATAAGTACCAAACTAACTTTCATTTCAATTCGTTAAAATGTAATTAGTCAGTAACTGACTGCTACAAGGAGTTCCTTTGTTATACATAGATATTTATGAGAGTGGTGGTAATAAAGATCATACATTATTCGCTCAAGTTGGATTGCAGTATAATACAATATCACGATATAAAATTAGGTAGATCAATTCGAATTTGTGTCTTTCCATCATCTTTATCAATTATGTCTTTCAAATTTATGTCTCCATGTCATGTCCCTGTATTTCCAGATGAGGTATTTGCAGTCAATAGTCCTTCTTCTTCCTTTTCATTCCAAGTTTACGTTGATAGTGGTGGGAGGAGTGGCAGGTGGAGTATTCAAGGTATCTTCTAATTCCGATAAAGTGGATGTTGTTTGCGCATACCATTATTTCCGACCACAAAATAATCAAACTTCACTTACACTATCTAAACATCCACAAACTGGCACTTTCTCACGACTCTCCACAGTTGTTCACGTAGTGTAATAGTTTAGTTGTTCATGACCTGAATTTAGTAAACTGAGAATAACCTCAGGGGTTGTTGTTATTTTGTTTACCCACACAGTGATGGAATGTTTTCTCCCTGGTTTTCATGGGTGAAGCATGGATGTTCACATTTCCTTTCTAATACATCCATAATCCTCCAATTTGTTCGTTGTTATTTTTGAGTAATCTAAACTGTTTCTGTCTAATGTATTATGTTATAATACATTTGTACCTGATTTACAATAGGATATTTCGCGTGGTTGAGAGACTTTATTCACAACAAGTACCCGTGCTACAGTTGCTGGAATCCAACATCCTTTTACTGGAAGGGATCTTCATGATTTCCCTTTAGGGAGCCCTTTTGGAACATCATGTCCAAGTCAGTCTTTTTATTCGATTTCGTAATTTACAAATATCGACCATTATATCACCCATCCACTCCAAATTCTCACCAGAGACGTCCGTGCCATCTTTGGAGAGCTTGGTGCTGCACAAATACCACCACCTTTAGTGGATTATCCCATCTTGCGTGTGGGAATTGGGTTAACCCATGTATAGTGAATAGCCTGTATGCCCTTGGACGTCCTCTTCTGGCCTTGGAACAGATTCCTGATCACCCCAGGAGTGCTCCTGGTGAACATCTGCACAATCTTCATCACCAGTAGAAATCTGGATTAAGGCTGGGAATTTTCGGAAACTTCGGGACTTCTTTGGGGAAATTTCGTTCTTTCATCGTACATTCGCAATCGAGTTGATATGACTTCACGACATTGAATTACCTGCCGCATTTCGTAGCAGTCAGGTCGGGTTTCGCTGATTACGAGTATTGCCTTCTCTCTTCGAACAGAAACGTTATGGAGTAACAGTCAAACAGTAGTACAAATATGCAATTTACTACGTACATTAATCAGATACCTATTGCACAAAAACTGTACACCTTTCTACCGATTGGTCGGATACACCGAAGTACTAAGGAAATTATGGCAAAATTCGCACTGAAACCAATAAAAACACATACATATTGCGGAGCTCGCTGGAAACCCTTGATATGATCTAGAAAACCATCGAATTTGGCATCACACCTCCCTAATTTTATTCCAAATTGATGGTAATGTAACATGCGGTATTGTGATAACGGGGACACTGTTGTTCCTATAAAACGTGAATAACAATTAGAGTTAACAATTCATTGATGAAATCAACTGTCAACATTAGCCCTACACGTGGATTGTGGGTCAATACGACCCCCTCCTCCACACAAGCCTGTTTGAGCCGTCAACTGAAACCGACAGTCCAGAGTAAAGAGTTCATATGTTAGAACTTACCGGGTCAGTATGACCCATATTACTCAGGCACCACGTGTGAAATATGGGTCATTAACACCCACAATACATTGAGGACAAGTTGTATTCTCTTACTCCTTTGCGTTAATATTTTGTCATTGACATTAAGGACAAGTTGTATCCTCTTACTCCTTTGTGTTAATATTTTTTTAAAATAATATTGTGTTAATACTTTGGGAATACCATTCTATGTGCCTCCCATCTCATTCAAATTAAAATTATCTTCCTAGCTCCGAAGACGCTGTAAAAATACAGCGAAACGTCAGCATGAAAGTCTAGTTTTTCATTCAATCCTACCGACTCTAAAGAAGCACTAGTTAGTTATTTAATATTAACACATGCGATATATGATTGTCGAGGTGTTTTTTCACGCTTAATCGAGTGGTGGTATCGCGGCCAGGTAAAGAGATCATAATGTTAGAACTTACCGGGTCAGTATGACCCATATTACTCGGGCACCACGTGTGAAATATAGGTCACTAACACACATAATATAGGTCACAATACATTGAGGAAAAGTTGTATTCTCTTACTCCTGGGTTCTGATACCTATATTTACAAGTGTTCATAGAAATTGATGTAGGTATCTACCCGAAATTGTTTTGTTTTTGCTACTTTTGTCGTATGCTCTGATACGAAAACAGCCTCTTCTTTGGGTCACACTGACCTGGACCGCGAGGACCCACGATCCACCCTGACTAGGAAATTGGGGCAATACACATGGAGTGTAAACACATTAATAGTGGAGTGTAAACCCATAACCCTACACATCATTAGGTAACTTAAGCTTTTTTCACCACCCTTCAATCAATTAAGTAAATAAAAAGTCACAAAGCTGATTGTAATGATATGTCAGGCTTCAGATTGTCACAGGGAGTGAGGACGGTAGGCAATCAGGTCCTGGATGTTTTTATTTACTTTACTAGGAGCCTGGAGGCAAATCGACTCACTGGGATCAAAGAGACCCATGAGTCTGAAGCACGACTGTGGCGAGCGAATCAGTCTGTTCGTTGCCCTCCTTGCGGAAGTGTTCCTGTTGTGCGATCGGAAAGTGCTTCAATAAAAACCATCATTCTCATTCAAAGTTTCTACTGGTGACCCCCCAGGAAACTGAACCCTTTTCGGATTGTCACACGGTGGTGAGCTTTTGGTTTTCTACTTTTCTATTTTCATTTAGAGGTCTTTTTCCGTTTTCTGTTTAGGTACGAAAAATATATAATCACAAAAAATATATTCGCTTAAAGATATATCTTCTCTTTTCTTTTATAAAAAACATTTTATCATATTCTCAAGTACCTATATGAGGAAAGTTTAACGGTTTCTAAGGTAAGGTTTTTTTGTAAAAATAAACCTTCCTGGTAGCAGGGAAAAACACAAAAGGAGCATAGTGTCCCTACAGCTGGTAGCAGAGCGTGGCCAACTGTAGTATTAAGTTATTTGTGATAGCATTTTAATCTTTCACTCTATTCTCCTCATTCTCTCAGACAACTCACTTTAACATGGCACTTAATTCAGTCCGTAGTTACCTCATTGAAAGAGGAAAGCGAATTGAAACAGAATGGAAAATTTACAGTCAGCAAAATGCCATGAATCCATCCTTACAGCGTACGAAGTAACAAACATCAAACGCATATATCATGGCAATAGAAACCGACTTAATGAAAAGGAACGCATTCAAGCATTAAAATCTGAATACGACAAAATTCTACAGAAAATTGAAAGAAGTTGAAACTGAAGGATCTCGATAAACGCGAGATTAATTCTTTACTAAATTTGATATTACATATACACTCCATTTACATGGCAACCAAAACCAGGTAATATACAGTTACCCATCATCTATGACCAGGGACGAACACTTACCACAACTCCTGAAACACCAGAAACTGGATTTAAAATCCATCCTAGAATCCGGAAGCTTGTTGAAACATGTTAACCCCAATATGTACAGTACAAAGAGTATTGCCGCCCACTTGACACTACTGAAGCAACATTCTCTCACTTTAATCGTGAACAGCACTATTGTGAACCAATCCCTCAGTCTAGAATCGATCATGTACTTACTCTCGTCAAACATTTCCTAGCACCAAAACCATATCTACCACTACATTTTGTAGATACAGGTTTTGCTAAAACTCCCCTAAATACAGGAATTGGATACCACAACCGACATCCATTCAAGATGAACAGCACATGCTCAGTACTCACATCCTGAATACACAGAAAAGGCCAACTCCAAAGGATACTATATTAATGCTTTTCTTGAACAAGCTCGCACTATCGATCACTACATTAAACATTTTGGCATTCCTTATGGCATTGAAAATAAACAGGTACCCCCCTCCCTGCTAACTGAATTGTTAGATAAATTTTACAATGAATACTCAACTATACTATTTACCCGAAATCATATTCCAAAAGTTAACGGAAATCTAAAACAAAGACCCGTTTATGCATGCGATGAACTTTTCATCACTATTGAAGTTATGCTAACATTTCCACTACTTGTACAAGCTCATCAACCACTGTTGTATTATGTATGGAATAGAAACAATTCGTGGTGCAAACCAATATTTGGATTTGATTGCACAAAGTTATACCTCATTTTTCCGATTGATTGGGCAGCATTTGATCAAACCGTTCCTCGGATTATCACTGACACTTACTACAATCAATACCTCCCAGCACTACTAGTTCACAATTATGGCTACCTCCCAACTTATGAATATCCATCACATCAACGAATTGATACCGATAGAATGTTTAGCATGATGCTAAACCTTATCCAATTCTTACATTGTTGGTATAATAACATGAGTTTTGTTAGTCAAAATGGATTCGGCTACCGCCGTACCAACCAGGGCCTCCCTTCTGGCATGTTGAATACCCAGTATCTTGACATTTACGTAAACCTATTCATCATTATTGATGCATTCATTGAATTCAGATGCTCAGACGACGAAATTAAACAAGTTTGTCTATTCATAATGGGCGATGACAATTCCGGCTTTACAACCTTGCCTCTCGAAAGAGTTGAAAATTCATCGCCTTCCTTGAAGACAATACAGCAGAACGCTGGCATATGACACTATCGAAGACGAAATCAATAATCACATCTCAAAGACAACATATTGAGACATTATCTTATAAATGTAATTTTGGCAGACCCAAAGAAGATATCGCTAAGCTTGTCGCTCAGCTTTCTTATCCCGAACATGGATATGTAGACAAATACATGTCTATGAGAGCAGTTGGAATCGCCTTCGCTTCATGCGGAATCGATCCAATTTTCTATGAATTTTGTAAAGACATTAACAATATATTTTTAGATGACGAAAAACCCTTGACCCCTGAAACTATCTCGAAAGCGAAGAAGTACTTACCAGACGTGTTTCAAGCATTGGATGACCCATTCAAATTCCTTCAAATTGAACATTTCCCTACTTTACAACACATCACTAATGAAGTATTGTTTTGGAAAGGACCACTTGACTTTGCTCCGAAATGGAATTTTGCACATTTCATGACACCTCCCGACTACAGTCCTCCCAATAGTCGAACACTTAGATGAAATACGTGAAAAGAACCTCCCCTTTTTCACTCCTCCTCTATTCAAACAGGGTTAACCATCCTACCCTTTTGCATTTTTCTTTTAGATTTAGTTTAATTAACTTTTTCTTCATTTTTAATATTAAAAAAAGGCCCTCAAGGGGGGTTAGGTTAAAATAATAATTCAAGATTATGATTTCTCAGACTATTTAGAAATCTTTGTATTAGTTGATTTATAGGTAAAGTACTCGAAAAATTACCTAAGTAATAGATTTAGAAACTAAATCTAGATGATAAAAACGTTGTGAGTCCTTCTAATCGCCATCTTACCCTCTTATAGAAAAATTGATTGACTGCAGGTGCATCAATTTGTCGCAATTAAAAACATGAGAGATACCACCATACATGATAATGAAAAAAACTGGCATTAATAGGGCGGATGAAGTCAGAATTTTTGTTATTACTCAAGTTTGCAAATTATATGCTTCGGAGTCAATTTTCAACTTCTGACATGACAGAGATTCGAAAATAAAATTACGGTGTACTGGAGGAAGGTGGGAATAATGAGAATTCCTTCGAAAATGAAATAATTTACTGTAATGGAATGATTATGATTTATTGTATCGACTGATATTGATTGTGATACAGTGTACTGTACTAACATGGGTAGGTTAGACACTGTTATAGTATTGAATAGTATTCATGCTACATTTATGGTAGTGTTATACAAAAAGGACAAATTTTCCATTTGAAGTTTTGTATCAAAAGAAAAAATTGTAATAACGCGTATTAGTTGGAATTGTTCTCTTCATTTATACTTGAAGAATAACATGATTAATAGATTCACAAACCATATCTAGATAAAGACCGTTGTGAGTCTTACCCTCTTATAATGAGATTGTAACTGCAGGTGCATCAATTTTGTCGTAATTAAAAACCATCAGTAATGATCACGATTCATCAACTATTAATATTACATGGATAATGAAAAAAACTGGCATTAATAGGGTGAATAAGTCAGAATTTTCGTCAGAATTTATCACTCAAGTTTTCAAATATGCTTCGAAGCCAGTTCTCAACTTACAACATGACAGAGATTCAATAATACAATTACGGTATACTATGCTACATTTTTGGTAGTGTTGTACAAAAAGGACCAATTTTCCATTAAAAGTTTTGTGTCAAAAGAGAATTGTAATAATGCGTACGTTTGAGTTCATCTGGATACAAACAGTTGTGAGTCGTACCCTCTTATAATAAAATTGTAACAGTAAATGCATCAATTTGTCGTAATTAAAAACCATCAGTAATAATTTCCATTAATCAACTAAATCAACTAAATTAGGTATCGAAGAGGGAGCCGGGATACCCATACTGAGGGATTGAAATACAAAGTATGACATCATATTAGGAGACATTACTACCAGTCACTTGCAGATGGAACTGCAATTTCACCCAAGAGGGTTGTAAAAATTAATGAAGCTTTGTTGTTGATATTTAAAAAAAATTATACTGATAATAAAAAACTGGCATTAATAGGGTGAATTACACAAATAAACATTTACCACTGCAGTATGAAATATGCTTTGAAGCCAGTTCTCAACTTCTAACATGACAGAGATTCAAAAATAAAATTACGGTGTACTGGAGAAATGGGGGAATAATAAAAATTCCTCCGAAAATGTAATTAATCATTTACTGTTATGAAATAAGCAAACTTTATTTCATCGACTGATCAAACGCCTAGAATAGGCTTGTAACAAGTCGGAAAATTCGGATTTTGAGTTAAACTGATAGGCAGATAGATCTTGTCGAGAACTACAAGAATATAGCATCGTTACAATCCTAGTTTCATGATTAAATACTTGGGAGCGATAGTTTCACTGCTACCCTCCGCCAGGAGGGGGGGGGGGGTAGTCTGGGAATAGTATAGAGACATTCACGATATCGTATTGCGGGATTTGATCGTTTATTTCGAAGGGATGGCTCCATTCAGAGCTACCAGCAGGGGTCAGGTCCTGTTGGACATGGCTCTTGAACATGAAAGAAGATCGCACTGGAGAGTCACCAGCAGTCACCAGTATCTTCATCCCAGAATGGTGAGATCAAATCAAAAAGTATTGCACATAGAGATGGCGAAGTTTGGCATCCGTATGTCTTTGGGTACCTAGACCATAGTTTCCTTCACTCGGTCGATGAAACTACGCTGGTTCGCCTAAAAGAGGCATGTCCTTCACCTCCTGCATCGTCTAAAATACTCCCATCTCAGGCTGATCTCTCGGGGAAAAGCATAACCACCATGCATCTGGACGAAAATGTTAAGAAAAAGACCGAAGATGACTAATTTAATCGCGGAAAATTTCTTAAGCCCTCCCTTCTTTACTCGAAAAACATTATAAACCCTCACTCCCAGGGAGAAGCAAAACCACCAAAATTGTTCAGGACGGTCTAAAACGTGAAAAGCGAATTGAAATTTTGATTTTGGAGGTCACATCCCAGAGTGAACACGATGCTTCCGCTACGAGTACCTTGGTCGACTCGGAAGGTCCAGGATGAACCATCCTGAAAACACTGTTGTCTTTCGCCTGTGCTTTGCTGGTACTCTATGGTTGTAAAACTGACCTTTGTCTTCAAGACTTCTACGATAAGAATGCTGTTACCGTCCAAGCCTTTTTCACGCTATTTTCTGATAAAATTGAAAGTTCGAATGAAAATTGAAAAAGGATTTTAATTTTTCTTCAACCCATTTCTTTTCCTCTTTTTCTCATTTCTTCTTCTATTGTGTTGAAATACTTGCCTGCATTGTATTTGTTGATACTGGAATAATTTCTATCAAATTTTTAATTGAAACGTGCGAAAAGGAGTAAACAATCTGAGGAAATCATTGGACATAATTTAAAGCATACAAGATAGTAATGTAACAACTCGAAACGTTTTCTATATTTATGAAAGAAAATTATCCAGAATTTGTTCAAGTCACTAGTTTATGGTGGAGAAGGTGGCTAGACGTCCCTGGTCCTAAGGCTAGAAACAGTAGTCATAAGCCGCTTAATTGTAAAAACATATTCTTAAAGACGTATCAGCAATATCCAGAACCCAAAACTAATGCGTTTTCCCAATAGGGATTTTTGACTTGTCATAATCCTATTCTGAGGTGCGTTATATTGATTATAATGTAGGATACTGTAATAGTATAGGTAGGTACTGTTATACTATTCATGCTTATTTTTGGTCGTACAAAAAGGCTCAGATTTCCTTAGAAGTGTTGTATCAAAAGATAAAATTGATTTCCAAAAACTACTAATGATGCGTATGTTGGTTAGAAATGTTGTTTTCATCATTTATATTAGAACAATTACGTGATTATTAGATTCACAAACTGAATCTAAATACAGATAGCTGTGCGTCTTACCCTGTTATAAAATTGTAATTGCAGGTGCATCAATTTGTCGTAATTAAAAACCATCAGTAATAATCACGATTCATTAACTATTAACATTACACTGGTACTATTGGCAACTTGCATTAGGGTGAATTACTCAAAAAAGAATTTACCACTGCAATGAAATATGCTTAGAAGCCAGTTCAGAGATTCAGAAATAAAATTACGGTATATTGGAGGAATGGGGGAATAATGACGACTCCTTCAAAAATTAAATAATTTACTGTGATGGAATGATTATGATTTATTGTATCGACTGATATTAATTGTGATACAGTGTACTGTACTAACATGGGTAGGTTAGACACTGTTAAAGTACTGAATAGTATTCATGCCACATTTATAGTAGTGTTGTACAAAAAGGACCAATTGTCCATTAGAAGTTTTGCATCACAAGATAAAATTGTAATGATGCGTATGTTGGTCAGAAATGTTTTCTCCATTAATATTTCAGCAATTACGTGATTAACAGATCACAAACTGAATCTAGATACAGACTGATGTGAGTCTTACCCTCTTATATTAAAATTGTAGCTGCAGGTGCATCAATTTGTCGTAATTAAAAACTATCAGTAATAATCACGATTCACCAACATTACACTGATAATGAAGAAAACTGGCATTAATAGGGTAAATTACTTGAAACAAGATGTACCACCACGGACTGCGGAATATGCATCGGAGCCAGTCCTCAACCTCTGACATGACAGAGATTCAAAAATAAAATTACGGTGTAGTGGAGGAATAATGTTGAAATAATAACAATTCCTCCGAAAATGTAATAATTTACTGCTATAAAATGAGCATGCTATATTGTATCGACTGATGCTGATTGTGATACACTGTAGGATACAGTAATAAGATAGTTTTAGTACTGAATAGTATTATTCAAGCTGCATTTTTCGTAGTGTTGTACCAAAAGAATCAATTTCTAATTAAAAGTGTTGTATCAAAAGAATAAATTGTTTGGCAAACCCTACTTATGCGTATGCTGGTAAAAATGAACATTTTGAAGCTTTCTATTCAGTCATGTACGTTGAGGATTCGAAAACTGAAATTATGCAAATTTCATCTGGAGTTTTTTTTTGTTTTTTCCATTTGAAGTGATTTTATTGCTTTTTCCAAGTACCTACCTGTTGAATCACAAATTCCGTATTTAAAACGTTTTTTGCTGCATTTTTCCTTCTTCATATTTTAATGGTTTTAACAAGGTGCATATTCTACGGCATATTCGGTGTTGGAGGTCCGATATAGGTCGAATAACAGAAAGACAGCAAGATGTATATAGGTAATAATAAACACATTTTAATATTGAATTCAGAATCGGCTAATTCGTTTTTTTTTTACCAATTAAGAATAAAGAAAGGAACGGGGAACGGGAGAACAACGTCATCATGCAAGCTGGCGGGGTGAAAAACCCAGTGCCTTCTTGAAGTGGGTGAAGGCGCGAATAGATTCTTATATGAACTTAGTTCTAAAATATCTTCAAATAAAATAATCTGAATAATTTGTAATATGACAAATACTTAGATATCCCAACATTTGGGACATTCATGCTGCATAATAAATCCAGTCTCTACTACTTTTCTTTATAAACGTAAGAATCACTCCTAGGACTCCAAACAGCTCTGCCTGTTAGAAATAAGCGCAGGATGTTATGTAGTAAGCATTTTTTCTTCAGCTGACCAATACTGGAGTCATATTGACAGCACTACATCAGAGAGTTCCTGGAAGATATGACCGACAGTTGAAATATCCCCCGATTGCTCGAGTGGAATAGTAGAGGGAAAATGGTAGATGTATATAATTTCATAGTCAGCAGCCTTATTTTAGATACATGCTTTTGCGTTACAAGAATAGGAAGGGCATAGAAAATGGTAGCATCGTAGATACATACCTACGTATAAGAATAAAAAAATGAATTTTGTGCAGATAGCCAAATAATATAATGGAATAGAAAAATTAAAAAATGAAGATTATACATAAACGACGGAATACACATAAGACGGAAACACAAGACATACAAGACGGAAACAAACACATACACGGGGTCTTACATATAAGACGGAAATTGATGTTATTGAACTATACGAACTCGATTGTAACAATCCCATGTGGTTGATACAAACAACAATATTACTTGATAAATCTCCATTAAATCAAAACAACAAAAGATGAGATTCTTGCTGTAATTGGATCGTAACATAATACATCGAGTTTTATCATTGAATCAGAAGCTAAAAATAATGAAATATTAATTACCTAATGAGCGACTGCATTAGCTTCGCATACTTCGGAAAATTAACTAGAATATGATGATAATTCATCGGCTTTGTGGCAGTTATGAAAATCCAATTGTTCAATAATTGGACAACTAATAATTTGGGGGGTTTGTGGGCTATTTAAATTTCAATCAAACGTCAATTCCACCATGTTTTCGTGGGAAAATTGTTAAAATTACATTATTTAAACAATATTAGGTACCAATAATACTTCCAATCAGGGATCGATCATTTTCTTATTAATAGGTACCTACCTTAAAACAACTGGAGAACTTACCAACAACATCAATAAGATTATGTCTGCAATTGGATCGTAACGCAATACATCGAGTGTTATCATTCAATCAGAAGCTAAAAATAATAGGAGATTGCATTAGCTTCACTCAATTCGGAGAATTTACTGAAATAAAATGATAATTCATCCGCATTGTGGCAGTCATGAGCTATGAACCTCCAAAACCCAATTTGGGGGGTTTATGGGCTATTTAAAGTTCAATCAAACGTCACTTCCACCATTTATTCGTGGGAAAATTATCAAAATTGCATTATTTCAACAATACTAGGCACCGATGATACTTCCAATCAGGGATCGATCATTTTCCAATGAATAGGTACCTTAACCCATATTAGCCCAGCGTTGCCATATGGCAACGTTGAACATCCATCCACTCATCAGCTATTTTCTCTTCCTAATGGGTTTCTAAAAGGCTGGCTAGAACTTCTACCCTCTCTCAAGGTACCTGCCTAAAAGTTTCTGTGAATCACAGCTTCCCTTCTCCACTATTCGCACAGTTCGTTGTGTGAAAACTTTACGGTGATGGAAGAGTTTCAGGCGCTACTTCGGTAAGTACGGTATGTACTACTGTTTTAAACTTATGTCTGTGCCCATTGTATTATTCTTATCTGAATATATGTAGTTTCAAGAATATATACTAAAGTTTTGACAATATAGTTATTTTCACACTGAATTTTCAGTGTTTTTTTGAAAATTGCCATATGGCAACGCTGAGCATTGTATGTACTAAACTAATAAAATGTGAACTCAATTCTGTATAGGCCAGGCAACTCTATCCGTAGATACCATTTACATCGAACCTCCTGATCCAGCTGTTCTCACGGATGAAGATTCAGGTGACACAGATCAAGTAAGCGACATCATTCACCTACCAGGTAGACAACTTCTTGGGAGTGCAGAATTGGTTATTCCTGATGGATCTCGCTCTAGTTTCGATAACAAGGAAGTTACACCGCAAAGTGTTTCTGATACTCCTGTTCCCCCTGGTGCGGCAAATACTGAATAAATATTAGTGGTCAACCAAGTTGACTTACAAACGGAAGCATCATGGAACCACAGCTGGATAATCCGTAGACTCTCAAAAGTAAGAAACCCAAAATGGATAAGAGGAGATTTCGCCAAGATGAAGAAGACATTCTTGAGCGTTCCCTCACAGATGAAATATTTGAGCTACCGAGAGGAGACTCTGGAAGGAATTCAGCATTTAAAAACAAGCCAAATCCAGATTTGTCAAAAAACGACATGAAGTGCTTAGTTAGTGAAGTACCATCAGAACGCCACTACAGGGTCTCAGTACTATTATTATTGTATTATTGTTATAACCATGTAACATGTACTATTATGACCATTTTTATTAATAATATTATACGTTGTTTACCGTTTGAACCACTGACCTTCCTTCTTTTGCATCACTATTGTAGAACATGTCAATGGTAGCGTGAGAGCCCAGCGTTGCCATATGGCAACAGCTGAAAAACCCCAGAAAATACACACACAACATTTTGCCAACATTTTTCCCTTCGAAAGCAAAGAAAATAGAGGTAGAATCACGAACTTTTCATTCAAAAAAATTTTGAAAATAGTTCTGGGCTGATATGGGTTAGAACAACTGGAGAACTTACCAACATCAATTGGATAGTTTGTTACGCTGTAGGTAAAAAAAATTTATTCTAATAGCTATCTCAATGTCCCGACGGGAACCAGCTAATCCAGGATGAGACGCCGGTCTTGGCAGAAGCGAAAAGCACAAGTCCAGCACTAGCGCCGATGTTTACGTTTGGGCAAACCGTACGGCACACAGTGGCGCAAAACGGTCATTTTCCGGCAAAAACTAAGCTCCGCTCAACATTTAAAGGAAATTTTGCGCTGATTCCGAATATACCCCATGTTCCTATGCCTAAAATAGCGAATTGACTGCGTAAACATCAAAAAAACTGGAAAATTCACGTTTTTGACCATTGGAACCTCCCAAAATTATTTTAACATAATAGAAAAGTTAAAGACCTGAGACTTCTGCGTCGAATGAGACCAATGCCAGGTCACCAACACAGTAACCATGACTTTTGGTTATTTTTAAAAGTTTGCCTTTTTCAGTGGTAAACACGAAGAAAGTCGAGAAAAATGAAAACTTTGAAAAATCACCAACAATTATGGGTACTTAGTTGGTGAGCCAGCGTTGGTCTCATTCGACGCAGAAGTCTCAGGTCTTCAACTATCCTTCCATACAAAAATGATTTTGGGCATTCACAATGGTCCAAAACGTGACTTTTCTAGGTTTTTTGATGTTTACGCAATTAATTCGCCACTTTAGGCATGGGAACATGGGGTATATTCGGAATCAGCGCAAAATTTCCTATAAATGTGGAGCGGAGCTTAGTTTTTTCCGGATCTGCCCCACTGTGCTAGTACTAGGTAGGAACATACCTGCTAGTACCATAAACCTCATACTAAAAATTATTTAGGAGACAAGAGACACCAGGCCGTTATTTGTTATAATTTCCAATATACTTATATATATATTTTCATCAGAGATAACCTAATCTGATTTCAATCTCCACCCCACTCCTATGCACCTCCTCTTGCTAGGGTTGACACGTCGTTTCACAGAGGAGTGGCGCCCATCTTTCACGATAATGAATTTAGAGCATAGGTAGGTAGCTGGTACATTAGGTCGATGACCTCACTCGACTGAGCTAGTCGAAGGCCGCTGAGTATCACAGCGTTATTGTGGCATGCTAGAGTAATTGGTGTAACAAGTTACATACTCACATCAAAAGCTACAAATGAAACATTGATTGGATATAGCATTTTCCGGTCAAATTAAACCTTTTATAAACAGAATGAAAGTTCGTACCGACCAAAAGAAACTTTGTACCAATCAAATGAAACCTCCTTTCAACTAAATTTAACCTCGTACCTACCAAATGAAACCACATTTCAATGAAATGAAACTCAATGGTACACCATTGTGTTGATCACTGTCATCACAGTGACATTCAGTCGAAGTCCCCATTATTCTCACGTCTCACCCTTATAGTTTGCATCCCTTGTTCATGCTTTCTTCGACCTTCCGTATTCGTTCATTCCTTTTTCAACGCAGCGCCGGCAGCATTCCTTCTCTAGGCAATGTCACGGGCATTCCTTCTCACCGCACATTGTAGATTACGCAACTCTTCTCCGCTTCTGCGCTTCTCGCATTCCTTTGTCTCACCTGTGTTACTTCTCATTACCTACCCTTCCAGTACTTAATTTCCCTTTCATGATTAGTGACAGTGACAGTTCGACTTACGCCCCATTGCGAGTTGGCCGGACATATGTAAGGCGGACTAATCGTATCGTCAGTGACATATCGAATACTTCATCTTCGGAAGAATCAAGTACCACAGGAATTCACAGGCGTCGCGCCAGAAATCGGGTAGGGCAATACATTAAAATTACAGAGATGCACATTACTCCGTTTGAATGAGGAAGGTTATGACCGGGGATGGGATTTTCCTGTAATAACATGTTCTTCTCCTGGAGGAGTTTTCAAAGAAGATTTCAAGGAGAATTTCAAGATTCAGAGGAATTTATCCTTTTCTCGCAAAGCTGGTATCAAGAATACATATTTCATCTTGCATATTGATGCATATTTTAGGGTTTGTTGCATATTCTGGACTTCAGTGCATCTTAAATGCATCTTCCAGGATTTACGCCCCAAAACTTGGGGGGTAAATAAAGAAAAAAAATAGAGAAGTTCCAATGTTTTCCAAAATTCAAAAACATCTGGAAGAACTTATGGTAGTTGTCACCAATTTTTTTCATTCGGAAACCAAAGCCGGAGTGGAAGAGTCGTTGATTGAAATTGATTAAAACGATTTGTGAAGTTTTTAGTAAAGCGTCTAATTTACAGCAGTTCAGGACTTTTTCTCCAGATTTTTTTTTTTTTTTTTTTTTTTTTTTTTTTTTTTTTTTTTTAGTAATTCGTTCGTGATTTTGGAGGTTTTTTGTATCGTCTTGTACAAAATTCTTTCCTGATTTTGAGGTTCCTGGACCTATCTAACTACTGTCGTTTTTGTATTAATGGAGAAATCAATTGGATCGACGTCCACTAAGTCATTTCGGGATTGTTTGATACCAAACTATTTTGCTGTTAACAGTATTAATACATTTTTTACATTGTATTTCAGGTAATTGGAAATTCCAAACGCATTTGCCGTCACCGCTATATTTTATTGTGATTTTAAATATGAACATTAAAAGTATGAATATATTTTTTACATTGTGTTTCATGAAATAATTCTCAATTTCAAACGCATTTGCCCTTACCGGCATATTGTGCGGTTTTAATTGCATATTTCGAGGTTTAGCAACATATTTTAGGTGCATAAAACAGCTTTTTTAGTGACATATAAAATCCCATCCCTAGTTATGACCTGAAGGAAGCATCAGAAAAAGCAAATATCAACTACAATTCTGCGTCGCAGAATTAAATTCTTTAAATTTGTAGTGCCTCTGTATTAACTAATTTAGCGAAAATCTAAATAAAATTCAATTTTTTTCTGGATGGTCCCAAAAAGTTTCACTTGGTTGAAAAGAGGTTTCATTTGATTGCCAAATAGTTCCATTCGGAAGGTACCAGGTATCATTTGATTGGTACATAGTTTCATTTGATCGGTACCAAGTTTCATTTGATCGGCACGAAGTTTCATTGTTTCATTTGACTGAAAAATGCTATATTTCGAGATATCCGAAAAATGGAAGAAAAACCATGGTGAAGGTTATGAAGAGATACACACAGGTATGTTCGCGAGATAATGAAATTCATGATAAATGTATGTGAACTAGTATGAGCAGTCAGTACGAAAATAAGAATTGCACCAGGGAGCAACGATGTCGTATTTGATTAAAAGAACGATAAAATCTATCATAATAGCAGAGAAACCTGTCACATCATAAATGTTAATACATGTATAACAATAATGAGTTGGCAGGGAAAACATTGTTCAATTTCCTCAGTTTCATTGAAAAACATTCAATAGGGGGGAACTTGCGTGAACTTTGGTACTATTTCTAGTACAGTAGGAAGGTACCTACTCTACATTCATTAGGTACTTTTATTGAAATAAACCCTCTCCATTTATCATATATCTTCTTTTTTCAAAATTTCAAAAATTTTCATGACAAAAAATGCGCAAGTCAAACTTGCTTTGGCACTCAGACAAGAAATGTAAATACATGAATAACAATAATGTGTTGGCGGGGGAAACATTTTTTACATTCATCAGTTTCATTGAAAAACACTTAATAAGGGAGAACGAATTACGTGATGTTTGGCAATAATTTCTAGTACACTTGAACCAACCTAATATTAATAAGTACTTTAAAATAAAACCTCCCCATTTATCATATATCTTCGTTCTTCAAAATTTCAAAAATGTTCATGACAAAAAAGTGCAAGTTAAACTTAATTTAGCACTCAGACAAGAAATGTAAATACATGTATAACAATAATATGTTGGCGGGGAAAACATTTATTACATTCATCAATTTCATTGAAAAGACTTACTTAATAAGGGAGAACGAATTGCGTGATCTTTAGTACAAATGGAGGGTACCCAATATTCATTAGGTAGGTACTTTAGTTAAAATAAAACCTCACCATTTATCAAATATCTTCTTATATCAAAATTTAAAAAAGGCGCCAGTTAAACTTAATTAGGCACCCAGACAAGACTTGGAGAACGGGAGCTGAATGAATCGTCAGTCTATCGCAAGAGATAACTAATAATTTGATAAATAAGTATCTAATTCGGTACGAATGGACTGTGTTGGGTAAAGAAATTTTGGATTCTGCGAACAATGGAAACAATGAAAAAAATGGGATGTGGGACTCACCGGACTATGTTCTTAGTTGATTTTTCGAATCCTGGGTTCGAAGATTTCGTCGAAGGATCGCCAGTTTCAGCACCCAATATCATTGTCAAAATCAAGGGAGATTCAATGTTTTCACACTAATTAGGCAATGGCATATCAAGCAATGAAAAGGCTTTGGAAGTATTCTGGAGTCTGAGACCAGAATTTGGTGGAAAACTTTTTCATCCCATAGCAACATCCCATAGCTCACTTACTTCTAAAATATGCTAAAATACAATACAAAATCATCAGCTTTGTAGTAGTAGACAAGGGTTGTGTACCTCCAATTTATTGTTAAATGAATGTTGATGAAATAAATAACACATTAAAAATCTCCAGTCATGCAGCAGAGTTGATGAGCAAATTTTCAAAGAATCATTTTAGCTGATTTGATGGGTGATTCATACAGGAAATTTTGCGCTGATTCCGAATATACGAAGTTTCTGTTTGAGATGGTAATTCACAACAAAAACCTCAAAACACGTTTACCAAATGAATTATTGACCCTAAATTTGCAAAATTTGACCCCTTCGAGTACTCATAATCAAATAATTCTGGCAAACTAATTCATCCTTTCTATTGATATTAATCAAATGTTAAAAAATTTTTGGATTTTTTATCTCGATTCCTCGGTCACACTTACCGTCTGCAGTGACACACTGACTAGTACAAACTAACACTACTAAATTTACACATGAAACTGAAGCTACCTACTGGGGATGCAAATTACATGAAAAAGAGAATGTACATTATAGAATACATAAAGTGTTAAATTTCAGGAATCGTTTAAGAATGAATGGTTTGAAACGGATTACCATGAAGACAATTATTAATAAATTTGCATCACTAAAATAATGAAGTCATTACGATAGCTTAATGTCCTGCAAAAATGTGCTGAAAGCTCAGAAAACCCGTTTAATTAACCTCATTTTTCATAAATTGGACCCTTACCAGTACTCCAAATACTATGGCCAAAGAACTCAACCTTCATATGAATATTATTGACAATTTGAAATTATTTTTAATTTTGTTTTAGACGGATTCCAGGGTCAGATATCGTCTGGGATTACATATACTCGTATATAGAAGAATATTTATCTATATAGATATAAAAAAATGTTAAATTTCAGGATTTCAGGAAGTTTTAGAATGGTCTGATATTAATTTCTATAGAGAAAATTTTCAAATATTAGAATTACATATTTCAATTAAATATTTCAAGTTTGAACGCATTGTAATAGCTTCATTTTTTTCGAAAATTCAATAAAAGTGTTATTTCGAAACTTCAGGACTTATAATGGGATTGAAATGACATTATTTGAACAATTATTATTCAATGTAATAATAATTATTACTAGGTAGTAATAATTAATAATTTTGACATTTTTTTGTTGTTTTTCAGGTTCAGTTCGGGGGACTTGAGCTCCGAACTCGAAGATGACCCTTCTCTGGGAGGCGAAGGACCGCCGCCGTCCGCTGAGCCGCGAGCGGCTCCCGACAACTCGAGCGGGCCGACCGCCGCCGCCGCTCCGCCACCGTCCGCCCAGCCGCCTCCATCAAGTCTGTCGTTCGGCCGACCTGGAGGCGGCGGGAGCAAGACGACGTCGGCGCCTTCGAGCCCCTCGAAGACCCGCGAGAGTCTCCTCCAGAGAGTCCAGTCGCTCACGGGCGCCGCCAAGGAGCAAGGCGCCAATCTCATCGGTGAGTACTTTCTTTACCCAGAGTCAAACAAGAGGAAAGTATAGTGAAATATTGATCGCGAACGAACCAGAATCCCCCAATCTAGAGCCAGATTTGTAGTGAAAAGGGGGAAACTTGAGATGGTCTCCTCGAAATTTGGAGTCGAATCCTTGAATACCATCTGGAGGTCTCCTTGAAACTCGAGGACCGTATAAAATCCGGCCCTAAATACATGGATACCAACCTACTCAAGTAAGTTGGAGTAAAAGGAAGACCTTGAAATAGTCTCCTCGAAAATTGGAATACGAATAAATCCATGAATACCATCTGAAGGTCTCCTTACAACTCGAGGACCGTCAATAAATAAATACCGCTCTAAATATTAGGGTAACTTCAAGTGCTTGAATAATAGTATGGATGATAGACTTCGATTACATCGGTATAAGAAGTACAGTAAAAACATTGATGCAAAAGACACGAATACTTTAAAAATACTTGCAAGTATCACATGTACCAAACTTCCACTTCTAACAGGACCAAATTCTCGAGAAATTTGAGAAGCAACGCACTAGGCGTTTCAATCACAAGTACTTAGTACTTACCAACTTCAAGTATTCAAAGTAGGCAACATATATGATAGGTTGCATTTGCAACTATACAGCGAGTACTGTGAATGTACCATTTTAAACAACTCTTCTTCACAATTTATGAACATAATGATAATCGTTCAAAGTATTTCAAAGCTGGCATAACTTGAATAATAGGTTACTGCCAGGAACACTAAAAATCAATAAGTGGGTCATTTCTGAAAATGGAGGATCATTGCAATATTAATGTCGAGTTTTAGCTTTCAATCAGAAGCTACAAATGTGGTATTCAATAGATAGTTCGACATTTCTAAAAGATGGAAGAGAACACAAGAGTGAAATACCTAGGTTGTGATGAACTCCAACCAGAAAATATCGAGGAATGAGTGAAATAGATAATTAAAAGAACCATAGAAGTACCATATAGAACTAAAGGTGAGCGGTTACTTTGAAATATTTATATTGGATGAGTGAGGAAGGGGCAAATATGTCATAATTATGACGAAACATGTCTGTGAGGAGGGAAGCATTCCAAACAACTGAAAAGAGGGAAACCTGGTAATAGGTAATCAATCAATCAAATCAAATTTTTATTGTCATCAGGCTATATGCATACTTAATATTATTACAACTCATATTGCAATAATTATATATATTTCTTATAAACTTCAAAACAAATCTTCATCTATATACGTTCCATGTCAAATGCATAAATGTATTTACTTTAAGTAGGAAGATCTATCTGAAGATTCCCGAAAAAGCCGTAAAAAAAAAAATTCAAGTTACAGGATCGATAACTCTCGGAAAACCTCCCGTACAAGTACAATTGCAGATATTTTCCACAAATTATTTGTTGAGGCAACGGACCTTTGCATAACTCATATGAGACCGGAACTGAAAAAAAACCACCTCTCAGTGAGAAAACAGAAGGAACTATTGATGAATGAGTATCTTCTTATGTCTGAATTTAAAACCCTGAATATCCTGATAGTGAAAATCAGCTTTAATCCGTTGCATTCATCTATTCATCAAACACAATGTGAATTATTCACTATTTTTTAAATCATAAATTCTATAACATATCACCGTGATACCGATTAATTGATCTTTTTTACGCCTTCAACCTCTTTGAAATTGGAATCAATAAACCAAAGTTTGTTGACATTTTTATGTCTTAGCTATGGCACATAAACTCAGAAAACGTCACGAAAATTGCTCACGAAAATACGTACCGACTTTCACGTACAACCAAGCCGTTTCTAGGGAAATGAAACTTCTTCAGTCCGCAGTAATCCACCTTCAAGAAATTCTGTTAAATAGGAAAATTCTATTAAAAATTGTTTCCCCCTTCAAATATTTCTCTGACTACTGGTTCAACAAATGGGTAAGGTCCAATTAAACAATTTGCCAATATTTTCGGAACAGGACAGTTTTTACGTTTTTCCAGAAGTCAGCTTTCTTCAGACTATTGCCGTTTAGTACGATTGGGCTACGAACGGAATATTTAGACAATATCATGTCATATATAAAATTGGGCGATGTACGTGAACCGTACCTGATAGCAAAGGATTTAAATGTACATGACTCTAATAATGTTATACGTTTTGTTTTTCTGAAAATGAAAAAGAAGTTGATTGAATCAACGTTCGATGGGAGGTATATTATTCTATAAACGAGAGGAATCACCTGTAAAACAGGTACGAGCCGCAATTTAATAAGAGTTCTTAAAATTAAATCCCAAGAAAATAGATTCCTTAAATATGGAATAGAAATTTGATAGAACAAAAAGTTACTCAAGTAAACACTTTTATAGAAAAAAAACAAAAATGAGAAAGATGAAGAGAAGAAAATTGCTTGGAACTGTGTGCCACAAGTACCCCAAATTTTGTATGGATTGATTGATTGATTGATTTAAAATTATAAATGGAAAATAACTCTACCGGCTCCATGAATCACGGACAAGAGAGTAGGCTATACAACAATCCATTGCCAATGTAATCCAAAAGGCAGTATACTGCAAATAATGGAATATATTCTATACTCGTACTTCAACAAATACCAAGCATTCATCTAGGAACAAGAAGACCTCAATGAGTGAACGAATATTGAAAGTTTATATTAATTGAAGTTCTTATTGTAATTGTTACTGTGTTTCAATATTTATAATGCACACTGCATCTAACTCACCTAGAAGTTCATACGCTCACTTTTACTTGGCTTGCGATTTATATGACTTAATGTTTATAACTTCCATTGGTTTACAAAATGAACGTCAGTCGCTAGGACTTCGTATATTTTGTACATTCTAGGGCGAAATAAAAATTGTTTATAATGATTAGTGTTGAACAATAACTATGAACTATTGAACAATCAATTCGACAATCAGTCGGAAGAATTAGGGTCATTGAATATAATGAATAAAGCACGCCGAATTTGGAATTACCTCATGAAATAATCTGAGAGTTGAACACTGAAAGAAACAAACCGGTATGGATGAATATCGGGTCATCAAAACAACTATAGGTGTGGAAAGAAAGAGGAGAGTCAAACAATAATATTGTCACTGCAAGTAACATTTTCACCGACTTGAACGACTGATTGTATTGTTCATCAAGATTATGGATTATCATATGAATTGTTCATTAATGATTGTCGATAAAAATTATTATAGCTATTGAACAATAAAAGATTAGGATGATTCCATAAGAATAGGATATGCTAAATCAAAATTACCTCATGAAAATAATCTGATTGAAGAGTGAAAGAAGAAGGAGCCTTTCCACAAAGCTATTACTTATACAGAAGATGAGAAGAGGTGAGTCAAGAAAGTTAGAAAATCATCACATGAATGATTGAGGGACCGGGAAATTGAATCAATAGTTTCGCGAGTACGATACATATAGTGAAGTTAGTTCAAATAATGCGATCAACGCCAAAATGTGAAAAGTGAAAATGTACAATTTGACCATTTGATTCCTATTTGATCCCATTTGATTATTGTCCCATTTGATTTATTCCTTAAATTTTGGGAACAAGAACCACTAGGAATTTAAAAAAATACATCTCAATTATCAATAAGGCTAGAGGAATGAGCGAGGCGTATCCTTGCTATAGACATACATACTCGTAATAAACAACTGCTTCAGAACTTAGAACTGGAGGGTGCAGGGGGGCTTGCCCATCTTCGAGGTCTGAAGGCCGAGAATTAACAAATTCAAATGACCCATAGCTGCTGATGGGGAGTTTTTATCTATTTTCTTTTTCATTAGGAGGATGATCATGGAATAGATGATCATGATGATTGGATGGATGATCATGGAATGATTGGAGAATACAATTACCTCATGAAAATAATCAGATTAAAGAGTGAAAGAAGAACAAAATTAATAAACCTCCTTTCCGCAAAGCAATAACCGAACTGAGAAGAGGTGAGTCAAGAAAGTTAAGAAAATCATCATATGAATGATTGAAGGACCGGGAAAATGAATCAACAATTGTTCATTACAATAAATTAACATAGCGTAGGTAGTTCAAATAATACGATCAAAGTCATCAAATATTCACAGTTTGACCACATAATCCTTCAATTTTGGAAACAAGAACCACCAGGAATTCTAAGAAAAAAATTACCTCTCAATGATTGATAACGTGAGAGCAAAGCGCGAGGCGTATCCTTCCAAAGTCTTAATAAAAAGAAGGGAACCCACTTATTTCAGTGAGACTCCTCAACAGGAAGGTGAAAGTTCCCATTTGAACTTGAAATGATGATGGAAGAGGAGGGCTGGTGGTGTCTGGCTGAAGTGTGCTCTGACGGAAATTTTACGAACTTCTACATATTTCATCAAGGGATTTAATTTTTTTTTTTTTTTTCAATCATTATTACTCAAAGGCGCACGTAACTAAGGCCACGGATATACAAAAAAATTATCGGGAGTCGAAAGAATCGTCTGAAAAAATAACATTCAATCAAGAAGGAAGTCACATTGTGCTGGATAGGTGTATTGTTCTACTTGAGCCGTTCTGGCTACTGAAAAACATGTGATGCTTTGACAATAAATGTTTTAGTTGTTTATTCGTAATAAAAAAACTGCTTAGAACTTAGAACTTTAGGGTGCGGGGAAGCTTGCCTCTCTTCGAGGTCTGAAGGCCGAGAATTGATAAATTCAAATTGCAACCAGCAACAATGGCCTATTGTGGCATTTACAGAGGGCTCCGAAAATACATCTGAATTTACTGACAAACTTGTCGAAAAAATCTTGCAATTATTCTGAGTTAAACATGACTCTAATTGTTACCCAATAGGAATTTTCCTTTTTTAAATTGGCATGAAAATTATGGAATAGTAAATTGGAGAATATAATTACCGCGTGAAAATAATCTGTTTGAAGAGTAAGAGAAGAAAAACTGCACCAGAACTTAGAACTTTGGGGTGCAGGGGAGCTGGCCTAACTTCAAGCTCTGAAATCCGAGAATTGATAAATTCAAATTGCGATCAGCATCAATGGACTATAATTGTGGCATTGACAAAGGGCTCCGGAAATACAACTCAATTGACTGACGAACTTGTCGAAAAAATCTTGCAATTATTCTGCATTGAAAATGACTCCAGTTGTTACCCAAATGGATTTTTTCTTTAAATTGGCATGGAGATTATGGAAAAGTAAATTAGAGAATATAATTACCGCATAAAGATAATCTGTTTGAAGAGTAAGAGAAGGAAAAACAGATCCAGAACTTGAAACTTTGGAGTGCAGGGGAGCTTGTCTCTCTCGAATTGAATGCCGAGGAATTAATCAATTCAAATTGCAACGAGCATCAATGGACTATTGTGGCATGCACATAGCGGAGAGTGGGGCAGAACGGGGTGCCATAACTATGTTTGCCCACTGATCAGGTACCTAGATCACATAAAATCAAGCAGTGAACACACTACGAGGCTACTTTTGGATGTTGGCTAGTTGTTTATAGATACCCATTGGGTGAGCGTTGCTATTTTAGGTACAGGACATTGTAGGTAAAAAAATGTCAAAACTCATATTTTTCGAATAGGTAGAACGGGGTGCCAGTAAGAAACATTGAAATATCACCAAAAAAATGCATTCATCTTGAGTCCCGTCGTTGTCATCACTTCTGAACTGCTCTGGATCCACACAACTTGGTCCTAATTGGATCCACACAACTTGGTCCTAATTAGAAGAGACGATTTTTTCTGTCCCTTCTCCATTGCTTTAGCAGTAGATTTAGCTTTCTACGCTTTAGTAGATTTTTGCTTTTTCTTCTCTTCAAAGTTCGGTTTCCTCTTCTTGATAGATTTATCAACCTTGTTCCTCACCTTTTCTCGTTCATCTTTGTAGGGCGTGGAGTTCACGATTGCAGTTTTTCCTCGTCGTTTTTTTTTTTTTTTTTTCAGGACCTGCTGCAGAAGGCGGCAAATAGCACCCCGTTCTACCCCATCTCAAGCACCCCATATGACCCCAACAGGCCACACAGTTTTCAACAAGGCCTCCTCCCAAATGAGAAGAGCAAACGAAGAAAACTAAACGGGGATAAGCACGAGCAACAGTAGTAGGAAGACACATTATAAAAATTGCCAAATTTCCTTGAGTGGAGGGATTTCGTTACGAACTGCCGAAAATATAGAAATATTTTTCAACAACCTCAGATTTTTTTGGAAAAATCGCCACGATACAGATATGCGTGCCGCACTCAAACTCACAGAGAACTTCCAACAGATGGGGAAGATGAGATTCTGCCATACGGACGGCAGGTAGCAGCACTAGGGGCTCGTCACGTGAGGCACCCCATATGACCCGACCACCCCGTTCTGCCCACTATCCCCTCCAACTGAATTGACTTGTCGAAGAGTTATCATTATTATTATTATTATTATAAATACATTTATATTGCGCGAAAACAACTCTAGTTGTTACCCAATAGGAATTTGGTTGTTTGTTTTTTAATTGGCATGAAGATTGTGGAATAGTAGATTAGAAAATATAATTACCTCATGAAAATAATCTGTTCGAAGAGTAAATGAAGAAAAAAACTTAGAAAGAAGCTAGAGAACATAGAACTTTGGGGTGCAGGAGAGCTTTGCCCATCCTCGAGATCTAAATCAAATAAATTCAAATTGGGCTCCGTACATACATCGGAATTGACTGACGAACTTGTCGAAAAATTATTATTATTAATGTTATATTTAATACATTTATTTTGCGCGAACACAAGATCCGTAGTTGTTAATAGGAAGTTTCTTTTATTTGGGATAGAGATTATGGCATAGTAGATTACAGAATATAAATTTATGAATTTATTGTTCTTCTCCTGTCAAAAACTAAGAAGTCTGGCTAGCCCGTAGATATCATTGACCAATTTAATGAGAAAAATGAGGCAGGTGTGGCTTACATGTGCTCTTTCGAACAATTTACAAACTTTCACACATTTCCATGCTTCCCATATAATATTCTCAGGATATCGGAATTGGTTTTAAAACAAACTGCGAAACGTAATTTCTTCATTTTCTGGCTCAAGTTAGCGAATCGAAGAGGATTTCACAGTATTTGTTTCATGATACCTCTCCTTATGAAATCAATGAAAAAAGGATGAAAATATAGATAGATCGAAAATAGACTAAATACAGGTAGAAAAATATAGATAGATTCAAAATAGGCTTAGTTATACATCATAATTGACTTCATGTTGCAGGAGCTGCCGTCTCAACAGCAAGGCCTGCCTTCAACAAGGACCGATGCTTCACGCTGTTGGTGGTCGACGACCAAAACACCGACTGGTGAATATCATGATACAATTTTTCTACATAGTAAATTATGACGATTACGATCAGGGTGCCACTAGATGCGATCCCTAAATTTCCCCCACTTTCCCAGACATTAAGTGAATTCGCTTCACATTGTTACAGTTTAATAACTTCACTAATATCCATGGATCGGCCTTACAAACGTATCAACATTTCCTATAAATTCATAGGGGACCATCACGGGGCTAACCGGCACAATCCCTGGAAGTTTCATCAAATATCAGACCATAACTTCATATAATTTTGCCAGGGACAAGAAAATGATCAAAGATACAGGGGACAACAATTGTTCGGAAAGGTCTGAAACGTGAAAAGCGAGTGGAAATTTTGATTTTGGAGGGCTCAATCATTTTTTATTGCTTCCACGAATAAATAGCTTCCGACCTTCGGTAGTGAGGAACACATTAGTACCGCACATCGAAGATGCGTCATCAGTATAACACGAAAAAGACGAAAATTTCGGAATATTTATGCACAAATTATGAATATTTCAATTAAAGTATTAGTTAAACTGAAAGACACACAAGACTGTAAATTCATAAAATCTGTTAGTACTGATATGGGAAGAACGGCATGTACCTACTCTACTAGAAATTGAACTGGGAAAAGACTTGTTATGGTGTTCATGTCGCCATCACACATAATAGAAATAATACTAAGTAAAGTATTCACAAGTATGATTAGGACCTTCAAGCTCACCTGAAATCCTCAAATGTTCAAAAGGTTGAAAGACACGTGGAATTCAATCACTCGACGTGACCACAAATGAAGGGTACGGGGGAAAATCACGTCAGTCAGTTTTTTTTTTTCAAGAAAATGGACCAATGATGCTGCCATCTAGTGGCTGATGCACTTTTCGAAAAGTCGATCATCGTTACGTAAAAACCCCGTATGTCAGCTGAAATATTTATTTGAAAATACGCGGTACTCGGGGAAAATCCCGTCAGTCGATGGGCGTGCATGGAAGAACCCCGGGAGTCAATAACAAGGCGCTCTCAACTGTCATCTTTGCCATCATTATTGTTATCACTAAGATAACAGAATTTTCAGTTTTTGTTCGTTGGTTTTTACCCCCAAAAATGCCCATTTCTAACCAAACAAATTAGAATGTTAGATAAATATTAAATCAGCAACTAGAAGATCTTTTATTAAACCATCTTTTTAGGGGAAATAAACTTCCTCAGCCCTAAAGAAAAAAACACCTAGGCGTAATAACCCCCAGAAGAAAACTCAAAACACATTTGGAAAAACAAGAGGCGAGGATTCATTACCAAAACTCAAGTTCAGACAGTGTTTTTAATGAAAGTGACAAGGAGTAGGTACGCTGAAGACCCCTGGATTCACAGGAGAAATGTGATACAAGGACATTTATTCAAGAATTTTATTCAGTATTTCTTTTTTTACATATTACTTACTCTTACATGTAATTACATTTTTTTACCATTTTCATTGTACAAATATAAGTTACTTATTCAATTAGATGTTTTTGGGTTTATTTTTGATCATTTTTTGAGCCTCATGTTATGAAAAAACATTCAAACGAAATTTTCCAAAAATCAGATTTTTATGCCGGCCGGGTTATTCCACTGTGACTTTCAAATCTTTGAGTCTCGAAGTTTTGGAAAACTCTGCTTTCATGATTTTATCGGCAGTCTCATAAAGAGAATACCAACCCAGGGATGATCACATGGAACAAATTGAACTGACTCTTTTGGTACTAGAGCTTCCACTAGAAATAGTTCACTGGAGAGCACCTGGGGGGTCAATCCACCATGCTCGGCCAGGACTTCATCCAACTGACTAGAAAATTCAACTGAATAAGCTTATTACTAATGATGAACAAGAAAAACAACTGTTGTTGCGAGTCGTAGAGGCCAACAAAAAACAAGTTCTCACAGAACCAATCAAGAAGGTCGCTGTAAAGAAAATATACAATAACCTCAAGCTTCTTAGAAACAAACTGAACCGTTTGTTTCATATTATTACTAAGTTTCATATACATTGTGTTGTATCATGTGGTATTGTTGTGTAAATAGCCGAATAAATAGACCTTTAAATAGATTTCTTTACCCAAATATGAATTAGCTTCATTCATCTACCCTGAAAATTGTTGACATTTTCGTTTTTTATAAAATATGAACAATAGGTCAACACTCACCCTAACAGGAAAAGAAATAGGGTCTTTGACTTTAATGTTGATTTGGATTTTTGCCATGACAAATGTGGACCACCCTAATATTCATGGTTTAATAAGTTACTAATAATGAACGAGAAAAACAACTTTTGTTGCAAGTCGTAGAGGCAAACAGAAAACAAGTTTCGACGGAACCCATCGAGAAGGCAGCGGTGATTTTTTTTCAATTCACATAACGCATTTTATTTTAGGAAAAATCAATAACAAATTTAGGATGTATCAACAGCGGTGTAAATCTTGACTTCCTACCTTATTTCCTTACCGATAGTAATACTATGTGCATTTACTGGTAATATTTCGGTAAATACATACTGGAACAACTCACTGCATCACTACATAACACTGGATCTTCCTGTACGAAGGGCATCCTTTTTGAATAGGGGCGGTTCTGTTAAAGGGACAGATGATGAATAATAAATTATACCTACAACTGAGGCAATAAGAGCCACAAACCACTTATAACCCCTAAGGTAGTTCAATTTGAAATGAATTGCCACTTAATATTTCGAATATTACGACCGCCTAGTTGTTCGTTGACGGAACACGAACGATTCAAAAAGCATCCATGAGATTGAGCTTTTTCGTCCAGGATGGTGGCAATTCTCGAAAGAATCACAGTTAGAAATATTCTACTCAATGCCATCCTCGGTCTCGTTGTTTACACTTTCTTTGATTCCATTGGTTTGAATGAGTCCAGCTTCTATCCCTTTTGCTTCAAGTGGTTCTAGTTGAGTTGACATCTTCTCCATCCAATCTTGAATGTGAACCATAGATTACGTGGGGTAATAGAAAATAATAACCTCCAGCTTCTAAGAAAGAAACTGAACAGTTTGTTTCATATTATTACAAAGTTACATATTTATTGTGTTGTATCATGTAGTATTGGTGTGTAAGTAGCCAAATAAATATACATTTCTGTAACGCAATATGATTTAGCTTCTTTTATATACCGTAAAAATTGTTGAAACTTTCGTTTTTATAAAATATGAAGTAGGTCAATTCTTACCTTAAGACGAAAGGAAATAGGGGCTGTCTTTAACTAAACTTTTGATTTGGATTTTTGTCACAAAAAATGTGGACCACCCTAATATAAATGGCTTTGCCAATTGGCTTTAATCGCTTTTTCCTAATTTACAACCACTGCGCTCTAGCCTCTAGCTCATAATTCTTCTGATTCACAGGTCCAAGTACTTTAGAGTGAGAAGGATACATGGGGACTACGATATCCGAGTGGAACAGGCAGAGTTCAGGGAGCTCTCACTAATCGCCAGCTCGGACCAGGGCACGCTCGTCAACATGACTGTCATCAGGAATGGAACGAGAGTGGCCAGGTAGATACTATTATCTATAAATACATCGTTCAACGATTATACTCAACTTATTATAAGTCAACAATATCAGGCAGTCAACAATCATGTTCAATAGGGATGGAAACAGGTTCCCTTCAGGTTGCGGCGCAGGAATCAGAAAACTTAAAAACCAAACATCGAAAATTTCTATGGGCAGAAGGATCAGAACTCAAAACTCAATAATCGGAAAACTCAAAAACCAAATATCGAAAATTGCTATTAACAGAAGTGATCAGAGAAAGACAATAGGGATGGAAACAGGTTCCCTCAACTCAAAAACCAAATATCGAAAATTGCTATAAGCAGGAGTGATCAACAAGATAAACAAACTGAACAGTATTACGTGGTACAGACAATTGGACCATAAAATAAAGAAAGTTGATGGAGCATAAGTCCTGTGAATTTATTACCGATTTGGTGGGTGATTATTATACGAAATTTCACGCTGATTCCGAATATACCATATGGAGATGGATCTTGAACCTGAGGGCTGAGCTCATGAACCTTGACTACCAACCCTGTATTCAAGAAAGAATTCAATACTAACTCGAACTCACTGGAGAAATTAATTATAATTCATTGATTGAAAAAATTGGAAGCATCCCTACAAATTAGATAAGTAATTATTTCATATGAAAAAATGTAGGTAGGTATTCAAGTAAAATAATTTACGCGCGAGACAATGGGAAAAATAAAAAGATGAAACAAATAAATAACCGTTCAAACTTATTATTATTAATTTATGTATTGCTTGAAACCTTAACTAAAGTTCATAAAGTAACTTACTGAAAAGATGCGCATACTAACGAATTAGAAGTCGTCCCTCAAACTACCTTTTCATTAGTAGCCTGCCATTCCAACATGATGGAACGAAACAAGAACAGAACTAGAAAAAATCTGTAAGATATTTCGAAATATCATTTCTTATCAATTCCACTGGGAACTATGTTCTTATAATAAAACGGAGAGCCTGGCTAACATTCTATGCTATCATGGCACACGGCAGTCAATACTCAAGAGACTAAGGAGGAAGTAAGCTACTAGGTACTCCATCTGTCGATCATGGCAGTCAATATTATTGGATAATGGTAGTCAATACTTAAGAAAGTAAATAGGAAGTAAGCTAGGTACTCCACCTGTCGATCATAGCATATATTAAGCGATCGTGGTAGTAAATTATACCTATGAGATTAAAGAGGAAGTGAGGTAGGTAGTCCACCTGTCGATCATGGCAATTATTATTATGCGATCGTGGTAGTAAATACTTAAGAGAACAAGGAGGAAGTAAGCTTATCAGCTTACTCGATCATGGTAGTCAATACATAAGTGGGTATAGATGAAGTAAGCAAGGTAATCCACCTGTCGATCGTGGCAGTGAATATTATGCGATCATGGTAGTCAATACATAAGAGGGTATAGATGAAGATGAAGTAAGCTAGGTAGTCCATCTCTCGATAATGGCAGTCAATATTATGCGATCATGGTAGTCAATGCATAAGAGAGTACAGATCAATTAGGCTAGGTACTCCTCCTGTCGATCATGGCAGTCAATATTACGAACAATAGTAGTCAATATTACGAACAATGGTAGTCAATAGATAAGATACAAGAAGTAAGCTAGGTACTCCACCTGTCAATCATGGCAGTCAATATTATGCAGTTGGTGTCGATATACTCAAGACAGTGAGAGATTGTGAGCTACTAGTTACTCCATCTGTCGATCATGGCAGTCAATATTATGCGATCATGGTAGTCAAGTCAATACATAAGATAGCACAGATGTAAATGAAATAAGCTAGGTACTCCACCTGTCAGTTATGGCAATCAATATTATGCGATCATGGTAGTCAATACATAACAGGGTATAGATGAAGTAAGCTAGGTACTCAGCCTGTTGATATACGTTCGACTATGGTTTCCTGAATTTATTCACGTATTATTGACAAAATTATTAGAGAAGCAAATTGGAGATTCTCCACTTGTTGATATGTTGTGGTTACATTCATGTGATACCATCACACGATAAAAATGAATTTAAGTAGAAAAAGAAGAAGAACTCTTGTGTTTGGTACTATCGTACAAACTTGTGTTTTTCTATCTACACTAAAACTAGATTAGAGAAGCGGAGAATACGGAATTATACATAATAGGTTTCGTTAAGTTATGAGCTACATACTCGCACTAACCTGTTAGGCTCTGACTAGGTACAACCGAAATGGAAATTTGTGGTGATAATATTTCTTGTGTTGGATACGAGTAGGCCAAATTTTGATCGAGATGTCAACATCATCGACGATTCGTATAGACCAACTCGGCATAAGCAATTACGACACATAAGACAGTTCACGTAGAAGGCTCTGATGATCCGAAAAGACACATGGGATTACGTCAATGGGGCAAATTCAATGAAAATCGTTATGAATATCAAGAGTTCCGTAGAAGTACAAACAGAACGAAGGTGGAGACAGCAACCAAGAACATGTATGGGGTTAGCAAACCATTATGCTAAAGCAAGTGGACAGTAGCATGCAAGGAGAGACAACACACAGCTATGGAAGGTCAATGAACAACGTAGTTTTCCTGGAGTACAGGACGTACAGGAAATAATCGCAGGCACTCAATTGAATATTAACGGTTTCACCAAAAAAATACAGGAACCGGAGTTAGGTATGAGCATCTCTTGAAGAACGGGTAAGAGATCAGATGATTGTAGGAATAAATAATAGTTTTTGGCAGTGTGAGTTTTTGAAGTCATTTCCAAGCAATGATCATACATTAGCTGAAGTCAAATCATTGGCAACACGTCTGGAAAGAGGTTGGTTGGTTAGAGCAGAAAAGATTAGAGAAATATTACTCAGTAAATTAAGTTCATGAAAGAAAGAAAAGCGATAGAAATTCAGACCCTAAATGTGTATTGATGAACAACAACAATTGTTTCAAATGTGGGAGAGTAGTTCACACCGATAGTGGGGCATGTCCTGCTAGGAATAAGTCGTGTATCAGGTTGCTCTAGCGAAAAAAGGAGGCTCTCCTTGATTTTGAGTTAATTCTGAAGTTTTTCTTGTCTCCGGTAAAATTTCAAGAGAAAAAAATACTTACATGGTTTTGCAGATTTACTATCGATATGCTTGTTTAAATTAAATAAATATGCTCAACACTTTGTTTTAGTACGCACGAAGAGACAATCTGATTCCTTCAATCTGCGTAAATCTGATAAGATTAAAAAATAATTCGTAACTCTCGATTGAGACTAATCAAGTCGTTTCTGAATTGGCAGATCTTTTCGCCCGGATTTCGTTTTGGTGAGGCAGAACTTGAAGGATGCAGGTGAAGATTATAAAAACATTTTGTTGGGGCTCAAGTTTGGAGGGGTTCCCAGCATCAACACTCTATCAGCGATCTACAACTTCCAGGTCAGTACAGGATAGGTAATGCATGAAGCCATGAAAGCAACTGTAGATCTGCAACTGAAATAATGAGCTCCGACAGTGCGCCCTACCGGCGAAACTTTGGCAAGCTAACTTATCCTTATCAATACCTCCCAACAAAACCCATAGGGATTTCAGTGTTGTGAGTTGGCAGTACTGCTCATTCATATCTTCTCACTACCGCCATATTGCTGCTCTTGCCTTTTGACAGTTTTTGTCTTCCCTTTTCAACAAACGTTTTTCTTTTTCAACAGTCGTCCTTAAACTTGAGTTGAAGTGGGAATTTTATTTAGCAGGATGCCATGTCAGAAGAGGGAAAAACGGCTAAAGGGAACTAGGGAAATATTTCAGCTGATAAGTAGTTCAGCCTTCACCAGAAAAATGCGCTGTCGGAGCTCATTACTTTAATTGCTGATCTCTAATCGAAAAGTGTCTACAGTTATATATGGTCATTGAAGAATGCACCTGTAAATCTCCAAAATAGAATCAGGGAAAAGATCCACTTGAATGAATGAATGAAAATGTTACTAAATAAAATACGAATTTAGCCATATGAAATTTCAAACATTTTCGATAGTTGAATTAGGGGTTAAGAATACTAGAAGTTGCAATATCATCACAAATTCTCCAATGGTCCCTTGCAACAGTAACAAACTTTATCATGGCATGTGCAAGAAATATATATCTATCTTATAATCGTTTTATATAATAATCGGGTTTACCTATAGAATGTCAAATAATAATAAGCTTGTGAATATGATTATCACGTGGTTCTAGTACCTAAGTATTTACTCTCTTCTACAATGCAGTCCTTCGAAGATGATCTATGTCCAGATTCTAGGACGGTCCCATGTTGTCACTGTTTCAGCGAATTTATTTATTCAGTTACAATATTTATTTCCAAAACCGTCTTGATTTCACTCAATGCGAAAAAAAAAAACATTCAAAATTAAGTGGTCACCATTTTCGAGAGCTACTTAGAAATACGTCCCCTCCCAAATATTAATTTCTTATAAATTCCAAATGACCGAATTATAATTGGAAAGAAACCAAATATTTGGTGAGACAAAAACCAAAATAAAAATAAGACAATAGGAAATGATTTGAAACAGTGTGTTTGTGAGGAACGACCGATATGGCTCGAAACAATCTCAGTCGGATTCTCGTCCAAAGTAACTCATAGGTGACACCTGATAAGCTGCCAACATATTCAAGTGAAAACTTCCCAGAAGTTTGCGGAGAAGCACGGAAGTGGAATGGTGTACTGAGAGCAAATTAAATGACGTTACAGAAGATATCAGTAAATAGGTGCCGGGAAAACTATTCTCTTAGTTTTCAAATATCAAACCTACTTTACCATTGGTAATGATTAAAGAACATCAAGATCGAAGAACGTTATGACTGAAATTGTATTAGGATTGCGGCGAAAGAAGAATGAAGTCAGAAAAACGACGAGCGAAAGAAATTATGATTATATAAAATGAATGAATATCCTTGATGTAGGTACTGTTATACCTGAAAAATCTCTGAATGAAAATTAAGAAAGTAGTTACGAAGCAAAGTTCTTGATTAAAAAAGGAACTTGCTGACTTGTTGTAGTGATGATATTTTAGGGCCCAAATTAGGAAATACCTTGTAAATTTAGCTCCTTATGATTTTGATAAATTTCTTGCTAGTATTGTGAATGTTGGTTCGGTGTTTGTACTTAAGCTGTTTTCTTTGTTCCCATATTTTTATTTTTATAGTCCTCTGATGTTATAGTTTTCAATCTGCTATGATCAATCATGTTTCATCTTCCTATAATATCACATTATGTATTATTAGTCATAAATATGTAAATCTGACCATTGCTTGTACACTAAGTGTTTTGGCAAATAAAAATATTGATTGATTGACGACGACGATGAAGGTCTCGTTGAGGCCCGATACTGAATTTGGAGGTGAAATTTGCTTTTGGGAAGTTCGAAATCGCCAGAGAAGATAGGTAGGGATGTCTGGGGAAGAAATAAGTCTGTCCAATGAAGATCAGGTTCTGGAGGGAAGATAATTTCGCAAAGCAAATGAATCTGGGTTTCGAACACTTTTGGATTATTGAAATTTAGGCGAATGGCGATGAGATTCAAGCGACTTCGGACAAATACTGACTGACGACAAGCGACAACGAGCTGCAATTGCTAAAATATTGGAAGGGGATTCGGGGGGGGGGGGGGGGGGGGGGGGGGGGGGGGGGGGGGGGGGGGGGCGAGATCCAGGGTCCGAACAGATACCAGAAGATCATTCTTCCTACATAATCGCTCGATTTAATAATCATGATAAGTACCTAGTGATTACCTTCGAAATTTCCTACGTGACCCAATCGATTTAAAATACTCTGTTGAAACGATGTTCTTACCTTTCAATTCCCGAAATGGGTTCAGGGTAAAAATCTATTTACAAGTTCCGAATGAACGAAATTACAATTGAATGGATACACACCCGTCTATTAAATATTTGGTTGATCAGAAAACCAAAAACCTCTAAACTAAATAATAGTAAATTATTGGAACGAGTGCAGTACATACGTTTATAAGGGATGACTAGATACAATTGCGGATTTTTTTTTTTTTTCGGTCACCTTTTCAAGGGAAACTCCACAAGTTTTGGAAAAGCATGGAAGAGGGGTGGTGTGTATAGAGCAAATTTACCACTTAGAATGCTCCTTCCCTAACTAACTATATCGATTTAAATTACTCTCTGTCAATACGAATAGTACCTACTGCCAGCTCAAGTCTCGAAGGACTCATCAAGACCCCGAAGAGTTTTCGCTAAAATCCTGAAAAAACTTTCTTCAATATTCTGACCCATTTATATTTGGATGTAAGTTGCATTGATGATAGGAAACAAATCGAAAGAAATACATATAATTTTTCGAAGAAATATGAATATGTGGATTGACGTGAAATAGGAAAATCGATTATTTCGTATTTTTTCGTATTTATATCAAATTCGCTAGGTTGCATCCCAAAATTTTTCAGTCAGTTGCTTGTTCAACATCGCTGATTTTTCCTTATTCCAGGATAAACCGTGGGTGTTCGGTCACTTGATTTCCCTGCAGAAAAGAATGGGCAAGGAGAACTTCCCGCTCATCGATCAGACTTTCTATCCACATTGGAAAGAGATGGTAAGACAACATTTGATCGCTCAAATTTTGCGCGTGTGCGATGATTTAACTCAAACATCATCAACGGTTAATTGAAAATGTTCAATCTCTAAGAGTCAGATTGAAATGGATTGTATTGAGAGGCATGAGATCAACGTGAAAGGGGCATACAAATATTGATTTTCATCAGTCTTTCTTTTCTGTGAACATTTTCTCGATTGATAGACCCCATTCCCTTAAAAAAATGGCATCGAATGCAGTAAAGGAAAACTTGGTTTCTTCAACGACACATTATATCGCAGAATATTATTTACTATCAAAGATATTTGTTCATTTCTGTTCACTCCATGCTGCACGTATCAAAACGAGAACATTAGTGAAGAATCTGTCAGAGCCCCACATAAACAACCCTTCATTTTCATCAAAAATACATTATTTTCTGAGCTCATTAATCAATTAATACTCCTCCGTTCTTCAGCGTCAATATGAGTCAGTATTCCCTCCTCAGATTTCCTAATGTTCCAGCTGTGATTTCCAGCCACTTTCTTCTTTAAGTCTCTCGATGTGCCACCAATAATCATAATGCCTAAGGCATCTCTCTGAATTACGACAGTAATTAATTTGTCACAGATTATCGGATCCACCTGCATTGCAATAACCAACATTACACGAGATAGGATCGCATCACCAGTAACTACTCCATTCAAGAATAACTATGCTATTGATGGGTACCCACAGATGAGCTCTTCAAGGCTTCCAGCAGTGATCAAGATTGGACACGCTCACTCCGGCATGGGCAAGATGAAGGTAGAAAACAACCCGGACTTCCAGGACGTCGCTTCAGTAGTAGCGGTGGCCAACACTTACTGCACTGCTGAGCCCTACATCGACTCCAAATACGACATTCATATTCAGAAGATAGGCAATAACTATAAAGCTTTCATGTAAGTTTTCTGGCCTGTTACCATCCACATTCTGCTGCTTATACTAGGTAGTGGATTGGAGTAGCCATTTAAACTAGAAAATGCGATCAAAGCGAGCGTTCAGATCACATAACTATGCGGAACAGAGTATTTCTGTGCCTTCGATGATGTACTTGTGGTGTCCGAAAAACTGCCAGAAGTGAACGAAAACGGCTGGTCGCTCGTTTCCAGAAAGAGGTAGTTTTCATTATCATTGTCCATCGCAGGCGGTTTTCATATATGAAGGAGTCCAGGGGAGAAAGGGTTGACATCAATTTTCTTTCAGTTTCGAGTTAAGGTTGGTTGGCAACATGTAGCCCTCAAAGAGTAATTTCACATGAGCTGTAAAAACGAGGAAGGGAGAAGGCATCTCACGGAGATCAGAGTTTGAAAATATCTTATACTGGGAAGAAAGGGAAAATATCCATCAGAACTGGGAAGAAAGGGGCTATGTCGGTGGATCACACCTGTTCACACTTTTTTTTTACATCTATACTCTAGTGGGCTTTGAATGTTTCATTAAGTTCTGATGTCAACACAATCAGCAATATAAACAAGAATGTTCTTCAAGTCAATTTTTCAAGTTTATTTTTATAGCTCGTGATGATGTTAGTCAAATTATCGCCCCCTTTCTTCCGTGTTTTGATGGACATCACTCGTTTCTTCCCTGTTAAGCTGGAGTTTTGGTTGAATGGAAGTTTGGAATGGAAGGTTTTGGTTGAATGGAAGGTTTTAATTGATGGTACGTATTTCATTTGTATTTCCTGATAATTAATTGATCCTAATCATTGATTGATGATAATTCCTGATTAATTACTATTTTAGAAACCCACTGAAATATTGAGCAGACATGCATGACATACATACTAATTTTGCTGAAGTTTCAAACTTCCAAATTCGTTTTTCTTGAAATCAGAAAAGATGGATATCACCCTGTTCTCTCCTGGACCCTTCATATGCTCATTAAAGCACTTGGCATCTTCTGTTCAGGAGCGGTACCTAAACAAGAAACTTTGTTTGCCAACAAGATTTAAAAGAAGTCTGCGATGTTGGGTGGGCAGTGTATAGCTTCTTGCTTCAGCTTCCTCACTTTAGTAAGAAGGATGTGGGGAATTATTAGTATGACGAACAACACATCGGGATAAACACTAGAATAGATTAGGAGTTATCCCTATGAAAAAACTAATTCAAAGTTTGTGCCAGCGCAGTTGCTGTAGCGATGGAAAATTCACTGACACTGAAGAAAGACTCGGAAAATTATCATGATTTGAATTCGGTTTTGGATAAGGTTGTAGCAGCGATGCATCATAGCAACAGGGTAGTCATCAAGAGAAAAAAGAATATAGAGTAGGTAGTTTTTGTGTGTGCTTCGCTGTGACTCAACTTCTTCTTGCCTATATTAAATAGTTTAATTGATATTACGAAATTCATAGAAATGTCTTGAAGTCAGCCCCCAACTTGTTTCCGAATTTGAGAGAAATCAATTCATTAGGAACGGAGAAGTCTTACTTTCAGGAAATTCACGTTTGCGCGAACGAGAAAGCCACTGGTGGTCCGGTGTATAAGAATATTAATAGGGGACCGTCTAGGGGCTACCCCGTACAATCACTGGAAATTACAGTGAGCAACTTCGACATTTTAGAGGAAATAGGAACAGTAGTGAGCAACCAAGGGGCCAAGGGAGTAAGCCCAAAATGTCCTCAAAAATTCCTCAATCAAAGCTACCAAAGTTACAGGAACTCTCACTATAACTTAGGTGAAAAAACATGTGATGGTCTGATGAATGATAGTCTGCGTTTTCTAATAGGATTTTTTCCCTCAAGATAGAACAACTTTTCGTTCAGCAACGGTTAAAATATTTTCCTATATATTTGCTACATTATGTTAGAGGATTCTAGCTCAGGAAGTCAGTAAAATGTAAGGTATTTATATTTCATCGAAACAATCAATAATACGATAATGGTATTTTTGGATAGGGTAATCAAATTATACAATTGATGGTATTTTTGGAGAATGGGTAATCAAATTAAGCGGAATTGTGAGAAAACCCAATAGCGCTATATAACCATTCTACAGTTCATCAAATTGTGTATAATAATTTCAAACATGGCGTTTACAGATTTTTAATCAAGGTTCCCATTCAAAAGAAAATTGAAAACTTAAATTTGATAATTTCAAGAGACGCTACGTGGTGGCGACTTAGAAAACTAAACCTGAGACTCTTAACCATATTCAACATTCGAAAACAGAAGTGAAAAAATTAAAAATTTCGGGTTTGAAATTTGACAGTCTGACAATTTTACATAGCTGAACCCCAGAGGAGTTGGATAACAGGGAGAAAGACGCAAACCAAGTCAAAACCGTCCATAAATTTGCTGAGAAAAATGGGAAAGAGTGAATTACATCACTCCCCTGGCCTCGACTGACTCTGATGAATGCCAAGCCTGAAAACGCGTTTTCAGAAGTTTTTGGCGAAGATTCCAACTCGAAAAGATTAGGTAAATGAACATGATTATGGTATGATCGGAATCAGCGCGAAATTTCTTATTATAATGACTGACCACACATATTATTCAACATTTCAAGTTATTATTCATATTATTCAAGTTGAAAACATGATGTAGAAGACATCGAGCCTTTAAGGAAGTTGCAAAAAATTCAAAGCATCATGGCATAGCTGTCACCTGATTTGTTCTCAATAGTTACTATTTTATGTAGGTACGTACGGTAATTGGGGCTTGTTTTTTCACACAAGAATTATTTTATGTAATGGTTCTGTGTATGGGAGTTTAGCGAATTTTCAACAAATGGCAAAAGAAAGAGGACAATTTTAAAATATCCTGTAACCTACGTACATTTCGTGTGTTGCGATTAGGTGAAATAGAATCGAACATTCAAGTTTAACTGATCTGTGATTCTGTGACATATCAATTCATCAATATTCAAAATAATGAACTCAAAAATATTTAATCGTAACTTTTTGTTTCAGGAGGAAGTCGATTTCTGGCAACTGGAAAACGAACACCGGATCAGCAATGTTGGAACAGATTCAGATGTTGGATCGCTATAGAAGTTAGTACCTCTCAACAACGTGATTTTTATTCATTCATACTTGATAATAATGGTTGATTCTCCAATGAATGAGATGGCAAAAACGTAATTGCCAGTGATAAAATTGTTGTCAAATCAATTCAAATACATGTATCGGAGATGCTTGACGGAAGTGATATTCGTCCAATTTGTTTTGACAACGCAAAGGTATAATAGTGAATGCAATTCAAAATGACATGGATCCCTTTTTTGCTGTAGGAAGTGAACAGTTTCCTTTCGCATTTCATGAAATGTTCGCTATTGCCTCAGTTATATTATTGCGTAAAATGGGACGGGAGATTACAGTATGGAATCAGAACTAGGGTGAACACTGGATTAAGTAGGTAATAATTTCAACATTCTGAAAAAATTTCATTCGGGTTTTTGCGTTACTTGTTTCATAATTTGCCAGAGTCCCAGAATGTTCAGTCAAAGAAACAGACTTAAGGCCCATAACCTGATGAGAATTGATAAGCAGGGTGATTTAGAGAGAGAATCTTGAAGGATTGAGAAGAGGCGCTCCTTCAGAGACTTGATTTCTAAGGAGTGTACTAATCAGGTATAACAACGTAGTGATATGTCAACATATGTACACAATGCCAAGCAATGTATCTAAACACGAATGACAAATTATGGAGTTTCATAATTTGCCTACAAAGACGTTGCATACAAATCGTATTGTATACCGTCCAAATGGGGCAAGCTGAATTTGGGACGGTATAGCTGACGGTCGGTGTAAGCAACAAACTGATAAAAATAAAGCTCATTTTCCTATGATGAATTCCATGAGTGTCATGCGTAGGTGCTACCCGGTCACTGTGATCACTACTTCTTCAAACTCTTCCTAGTTCATCTGACAGGTATCACGTAAGCTGATAGAATTTCAAAATAACTAACCATCCATCCTCTTACTCTTGCGGTTCAATCAATAAAATAGGAATTTACCATTCTAACCATCACCATAGAACACGGAACCGAAATTGTTCAGAGAGCGCTGAAACGTAAAAAGCAAGTGGAAATTTTTATTTTGGAGGACAACAATTTATTCAATTTCTTATAAGTACGAATACATAGCTTCCTACCTTCGGTACTGAGGAAGCAAAACATTACTCATCGCTAGAGGTTATGGGGCACAGCACCTTTTTACACTGTGGGAAATAGCAACAGCAACAACGTACCCAACAAAATTCAATGTCAGGAAGAAATTGTACTTCGAAAACAAAATTATGTTCTGGGTAGCGATTTATCCAGATAAGTCTCCGTACTTAGACACGAATTTCATACATCACTCCAAAAACAATAAAAATCGTTCTTCACAGGTTGGATAGTCTCGTAATCCGACACCTACTTCAAACCTCACTCTAAAAACTAATAAAGTCGTTCTTCAGAGGTTGGATAGTCTAGCACTATGACACAAAATTCATACATCACTCTAAAAATAATAAAAATCGCTCTTCACAGGTTGGATAGATGCTGTGTCAGAAATGTTCGGCGGATTGGACATGTGCGCGTTGGAACTGATCGTCGGTCGAGACGGTCGAGAAGCCATCATCGAAGTCAACGATTGCGCTTTGAGCCTGATGGGAGACAGTCAGGAGGAAGACAGGAGGATCATAGCAGACCTGGTGTGCCAGAAAATGCAGGTAAGCTATTCCTAGAGTGGATGATGCATGTATTATCATCGTGGGCCTCACTTGGGCCACACACACGATGAAGCATGCTGACAAACATGAGGCAGACAAACGTATTTGATCGTGTGAGGGGTCATCATCTTTTAAGCTTCGACAGCATGTTTGACCGTGTGGTAGCATCAAACCGTCAAAACTTCAGACCATCAAGCAAAATGGGTGTGGAATATTACCGTGAATCAGAGGAGTAATGAGTCTTTTATTACTGAATTTATTGAATCAGTCCACAAGGACCGTTTCTTTTTCCTGCGGGTTTCTTCTTTGTTTGCTGTCTGAATCCTTATCAGGCAATAAAGATACCTTCGATGGTTAATACCCATGATTGAAAACATGAACGTAACGTGTAAACTGAGCACTACTGAAGCTTGATGTGTGCTTGATGGTAGGCTCGAACGTGTGGATGCGATGATGAGGCGAAATGTCCCGCGTTTAGTCACAAAAGCTGCCACCAAGTCAGGCTTCAAAATGAAAATTAATGTCCGTTTTAGCGAATACTCGAAGAAAATGAAGCTATTGCAGCAATGGCTTTAAAATTTGTGTAATGCAAATTTTTGAAAATTTTCTTCGTAGAAATCCGTTTCACACCATTCTAAAACGATCCTGGAATTTAACATTTTTTTAAAGGTATATATATACATATATTTATACATCTAAAGATTTGTCGCTCCAGACAATATCTGACGGAGGGATCGAGCTAAAAATCTGAAAAAATTCCAAAATGTCAATAATATCAAAAGAAAGGTCAAGTTCGTTGGCTCGAATTTTAAGAGTACCCCAAGAGTTAAATTTCGAAAAATTTAAATTCATTCGAAAAATTTTAAATTCAGAGTCAAAAATCGCTAAAAACGAATTTGTTGAGGGCTTTGTACTTTAAGTACTCCAAGGGGTCAAATTTTGAAAATTTAGTTACAAAAATCGCTAAAAAACCGTGTTTTTGAGGTTTTTGGTGTAAATTACTATCTTAAACATCGAACAGGAACATAAATATGGTATATTCGGAATCAGCGTGAAATTTCCCATAAGAATCACCCACCAAATTGGTTAAAATCATTCTCTGAAAATTCGCTCATCAACTCATGCTGCTTGAATGGAAGTTTTCTCTTGAACGGGTTGACCGATTTTGATTCTGCAAAACTTTCTGTGAATGGTATTACCAAACTTAGGTTTGTACATTCAGTTTCGAGTTCTGAAAAATTTTCTTTCATAGAGTGCAAATATTTTTTGCTCAAATTTGAACATGTTTTATGACATAGAGTTTTGCTAGCAGAATCCAGATCAATTTCCAGATTCAAAATCGGATTAATAGATTGATCGGACTGTTCAAAATACTAATTACAATAGGCACTCCTCAATCTCTATTAGCAGGCAGGAGGCGACGTCGTTGCCATACGTTTCCCCGTTGTGATGGATTGGAAATGGTGAAACAACAATTCACTGAGGGTCCGAATCCGTAGAAGGTGCCTACCCAACAGCTTGGAACATTCGGACTGGTTCCTTGAATGAGAATAATATCTGAGGAATATTAAGACTTCGTCGAGCAATATGAAATTCTGCCTGAGTGTAGGCTATCTGACACCAAACCCTCATGCTACAACAAACCATTTTTGCACCATGCATGATCACGTAAGGTATGTTCCCTGTACACAGGGAATAACCAGCACAAAGGGCCTGGAAACAGCCTTTTTTCTGTGCTTTTGGTTTAATATAACTCTACAATTTGTTACGTTAAGTAGATATTACTATTGTAATAGGCTATAGCAGATGCGTACCTTTTCGTTCATCGTGAAGTCGGCCTTCCTTGGTGGTTTGGTTACCCTCAATGTTATAGCACTGTCGGAGCTCCGATTGGACGGATTTTGATGCGGTTAATTACTCACATAATAAAAGCAGAATTAGCTAGATTAATGAAATATTAGGTATGATAAGCTTGGAAGAGAAGTGAGCGTGGTCAGGATGAAGTTGAACTGATGTATCATCAGGCAAACAATCGATAGATGAATTGGTAGGTACAGAAACGATACTCAAAAAATTTTGAATTGACTTTTCAGAGCGTATGCAAACCAGCAGTTGCAGGCATGACGAAGGCCACGTCAAGAACAAGCGTCTCTAGCAACCTGGACGACGACGTTCCTCCTCCAGTGCCAGAGAGGGAACCCAGGCCGGGTCCTAGCCCTGAACTAAGACGAGATTCTCAAGGTACCTATCCGTTATACTTTAAATTCAGTTACTAATTGGCTAGAAATTAGAAATAATCAATTAATTAGCTACGTCCTCGGAAAAGAGCGTGGAGTGATTATTTTGAATTATATCGTAAAAACATTATCTTTGGAAACAGGGTTGGTACTGTCTTTAACATTTGTTTTAAATAGTGTTCAACACATTTTTGGAAAAAGGGGTGTTTTAAAACATTGGTTTTAAATTGTGTTTAAAACATTGCTAATACTGCCCGTCGAGAGTTGTTTCAAACTGGACCTGCAGGAGGAAAAATACATTGACCTCATAAGAAATGAGAAAAGAAGACATAATAGGAACAATAGATTTCCATCGCCATTCGCCAGTAGTAATTCGCCAGAAATTATCAATTAATTAGCTACGTCCTCGGAAAAGAGCGTGGAGTGA
>JAEMON010000014.1:17439036-17484465 GCA_030264115.1 Lygus lineolaris | reverse complement strand
TGTTTTAAAACATTCGTTTTAAATTGTGTTTAAAACATTGCTAATACTGCCCGTCGTGAGTTGTTTCAAACTGGACCTGCAGGAGGAAAAATACATTGACTTCATAAGAAATGAGAAAAGAAGACATAATAGGTACAATAGATTTCCATCGCCATTCGCCAGTAGTCAGAATGACTAAGTTAGATACCTACCAGCTACCACCAGCCTGGAAATTCCCGGAAGTAGAAATGAACTTGGATTTGTTCCTCTGTTCGAACTTCTGGAGTTCCGGAGAAATTTACCGATGGGTCAATATTTATTTTTTTTGTCTTCATTTGAATGGTGAATTCGCTATAAATTCACCCCCCAGTTCTGCGAAAGTCAATCATTAGGTACTCCCCTGAATATCTTTTCTTGTTCCTACTTCCTATTCTTAATCCTTTCTATGAAAGTTTTAGTCATCTTTACCATGAATCTCTCTCTTCTTCATTCTGGTTTCCCCTGAGGAATACAGTTGCGTTTTGTCTGCTTCTCCGTAAATAGCTAGGTACCATGTCTTCGGCTAGTGGGAGAACGAAAGATCATGTGTAGGACAATTTCGAGGAGGTACCACCTTCGACAAGCTGCCATAGTGCTTGATGATCGATCTTCGAAAACTTGTTAAAAACCACGCTTAAAACAATATTAAACAGCCTATAAAAAACCTTTGTCTCACAGAGGAAAAAAACGCTTTAATCTGTTTACACAAAATAACTGTTTTTGTATTTAAATGAAAACAAAAAATGTTTTTTTCAACCCTGTTTAGAAAACGTACAAAAATAAATGTACAGAAACATGACCTATGCGATTGAAACATTAATGCCTTGCTTTCGCCTCTAATTGGAACACATGTAAATATGGAGAGAAAACCCACATTTGTCCAATTTCTGTAGTACTTTCTGCACTGTCTGTTGTTATTCTGAAGATTAAATGAAAAGTAGGGCTATTAAAATCTGAATTGGAAATCCCATTATAACATAGACGGAATAGGGTGGTGGGTAGGCAGCCTTTTGCTACACGATATGAACAATAACAAGAGGTGATGAAATTTGTCTTAAAAATATTACTCCATTCCTAGTGGTTTCATATACTTTTTATATGTTATATCCAATATTGATGTCCGTAGTACACTTCAATGCTTACATACATTGTTCGAGCATTCTTCAATTTTTCTTGCTCAGTTTCACACCTTTGACATGTCGGACCATTCCACTAAATCCACGGAAATCCTAACTTTTTTACTATTTTTACTTACTCATCAACAAACTGTCAAGTTTGGGAACATAAAAAACAACTGATCGAAAAATATCGATCGCCTGGTCGAGGCAATAAAAAGAGAACAACTCTAACTTCATTATACTAATTCATATTTTGCTTCATTCCAAGATTATTTCTGATACTCACAACTAAGAAAAGTATAAAATCATGGGGAAACCTCGTAAATTCATTGAAAAACATAAGAAAAAAAACCTAATAATAAGGTAGGACTTCGAAATTAAGAAGTAGATGACTTAGTTTCCCAAAACGGTTCTCTTTCTCCAACCAATCGAAAACTTTGTACGAGTGTATACAAATAAGGATGGATAGCATTTCACACTTATTCCTTCGATTTAAGAGTATTCTTCATTTTTAATGAGCTATAGGTATCGAATATAGTCAACTATATAAATGGAAATGGTATGGAACTACTAGAAAAAAAATCTTAGTACTTATCTCAATTGATAGACCCAGACCTTTACCTATTCCTGGTTAAAATATACTTTTGGTACATTACCAATTAAGATGTATTGGTAGGTTAAGTACCTACTGATAGTAGCTGGGAAGCGGTATTGCCCGAAATTTCTGGACATTCCCAGTTTTTGAAAATTTGCCCCGTGTCTCAACGAGATCGCCCTCCCGGGGCCCGATTTATCCCGTATTTTAATACCTAGTTAAGAATAGGCGATTCCGGAAATTTTTCTGATTGTTCTTCTTAAATATTTTCTTCTTTTTGCTACATGGTTAAGTCAATTACTTCATATTTACATTTTTCTCCATGGGTATGTAGATATCTGACTGATAATAAATGTATCGGGTACATTCTTAATAACTACTATTAAGAACTCAACGATGAAATTAATCCAGTCTAACAGTAAGCACCCTCAAGTCCTAGAGTTTGTACCAATTAGGGTAAAAAAACATTTGGCGACAAAAACACAGGGCGACATTTTGTCAAACTACGATATTATGGAATCATGGTTCCCCATGATTATCAATTCATTGAAAAAGAAACAATAACAAAAGTGAAAAACTAGTAATAAAGAAATGGGACTTCAAATTGAGAGAAACAACTCAAGCTCAATGATCAGAAGGGAATGGGAGAAGTATTTCCTTATTTATTTTTCATTCATTATTTTGAAATATTTTCTTCTCTTTGCGACTTGGTGGTGAAACTAAATACCCACAAATGGATTTGGTGTGCTCTTAATAATAATTACTATTACGTAGCTACTTCACGATAAGATGGATCCAGCCTAACAGTACGCAAGAACTCACTCTTTAGTGCTGCTTTGCTTCAATTTGGGAACATTTGGTAAAACAACCAAAAACAAGATTATTGTGCAGGGCGTAATTTTGTCAAACTACGAAAATTATAAAATCATGGGGTAACCTCGTCAATTCATTGGAAAACATCGTCGATGGTTACATCAATTTCCATAACATCATCATGAGGTTCTGACGTGCAAGAGGCTTCGTTTTGTGACACATTTATTAATTTTTTGACACGTTTTGTGGAATCTCACAACAACACGGGAATTGAAAATCCACCACCTGGAACAACCCAATCCGATGAGCAGGTCATATTTATGGATTCCACTGCTACCGCACAAGTTGCACCGCTCAAACTTACACTTCGTTCCATCTATAACTCGGCTGAATAATGAGAGATACCGAATTTTCTTCTGATTTTGCTTAACAGTAAGCAATTACTTACCCTCAAGTCCTAGAGTTTGTACCGATTTGGGTATAACGACCAACACAAGACGACAATAAGTATATTAACAAAGGCGCAACATTGGCGTACCATAGATTGTGCTGAGCTAAAGTTTGTCAAACTATGAAAATTATAAAATCATGGGGGAACCTCATCAATTCATTGAAAAAAGAACAATGGGTGAAAACCTACTAACATGAAGATGGGACTTCGAAATGGAGTTCAAAGTTTAAAACTCAAGTTCAATAATCAGAAGGGAATGGGGGAAGTATTTTCCTTACTTATTTTTTATTTTTCATTTTGAAATATTTTCTTCTCTTTGCGACTTGGAGGTGGTGACCCACAAATGTATTTGGTGTGTTCATAATAATAATTACTATTACGTAGCTTCTTAAAGGTAAAATGGATCCAGCCCAACAGTACGCAAGAACTTACTCTTTAGTCCTTTGCTTCAATTTGGGAACATTTGGTAAAGCAACCAAAAACAAGATTATTGTGCAGGGCGTAATTTTGTCAAACTACGAAAATGATAAAATCATCGGGAAACCTCGTCAATTCATTGGAAAACATCGTCGAAGGTTTCCACATCAATTTCCATATCTTCATCGTGAGGTTCTGAAGTGCCTGAGGCTTCGTTTTGTGGCACATTTTTTTACGTTTTTTTGAATCTCGCAAGACAACGGGAATTGCAAATCCACAACCTGGCACTCAATCCGGTGAGCAGGCGATAATGGATTCCATTTCTACCGCATACGTTGCCCACACTTCGTTCCATCTATAACCCGGCTAAATAATGAGAGATACCGAATTTTCTTCTGATTTTGCCTAACAGTAAGCAATTACTTACCCTCAAGTCTCAGAGTTTGTACCAATTTAGGTATAACTACCTACACAAGACAACAATAAGTTCATTAACAAAGACATTGGTGTACCAAAGATTATTGTGCTGAGCGAAAGTTTGTCAAACTACAAAAATTATAAAATCGTGGGGAAACCTCATCAATTCATTGAAAAAAGAACAATGGGTGAAAACCTACTAACATGAAGATGGGACTTCGAAATGGAGAGGTAGAACTCAAGTTCAGTGATCAGAAGGGAATAAGAGAAGTATTTTCCTTATTTATTTTTCATTTATTATTTTGAAATATTTTCTTCTCTTTGCGACTTGGTGGTGAAACTAACTACCCACAAAAAAATGTATTTGGTGTGCTTTTAATCATAATTACTATCACGTAGCTACTTATCCAGCCAACAGTACGCAAGAACTCACCCTTTAGTTCTTTGCTTCAATTTGGGAACATTTGGTAAAACAACCAAAAACAAGATTATTTATTGAGCAGGGCGTAATTTTGCCAAACTAAGAAAATTATAAAATCATGGGGTAACCTCGTCAATTCATTGGAAAACATCGTCGATGGTTTCCACATTAATTTCCATATCTTCATCATGAGGTTCTGACGTGCTTGAGGCTTTGTTTTGTAACACATTTATTACGTTTTTTTGACACGTTTTGTGGAATCTCACAAGAACACGGGAATTGAAAATAAACCACCTGGAACCCAATCCGGTGAGCAGGTCATATTTATGGATCCCACTGCTACCGCACAAGTTGCACCGCTCAAACTTACACTTCGTTCCATCAATAACTCGGCTGAATGATTAGAGATGCCGAATCCTCGTCTGATTTTGCTCAACAGTAACAATTATTTAACCTAAACTCCTAAATTTTGTACCAATTAGGAGGGTAGAAAACCAACACAAGAGGCGTACCACAGATTGTTTGTGCTGAGCGAAGGTTTGTCAAATTACGAAAATTATAAAATCATGGGGCAACCTTAATCAATCCATCGAAAAAACATAACAAGAGGTGAAAAACTACTAATATGAAGATGGCACTTTGAAATCGTTAGGTAAACTCAAGTTCAATGATCAGAAGGAAATGGGAAATGTGTTTTTCTGATTTGTGACTTTTAAATTATTTTTTTATTTTTTCTACAAGGTGGTTTAGTAAATGTGTAGCAACCAAGGAAGAATTTTTGAGTTCTTAATAATAACTACTATTAACGATAAAATGGATCCAGCCTATCAGTGAGCAAGTAATTGAATATCCGTCCATTTGGTATTAAATTTGTGTCCTCGAATGCTTAAATTTGTGTCAATTTGGTGAAACAACTAAAAAATCCAACTAAAGATTATTATTATAAAGTATATTCGATGAGTTCTTAAAGATAACCACTATTACGATAAAATGGATCCAGCCTAGCAGTAAGCAAGTAATTGAATTTCCGTTCATTTGGTATTGAATTTGATGTCCTCGAATGCTTAAATTTGTGTCAATTCGGCGAAACAACTAAAAAACCAACATAAGATTGTCAGAGGACTATTACAGTGACGTCATAGTCACCTAGAAGAGATACCTTTATTGGTACTTATTCATGAATTGATAACAATGATAATAGAAATACATTATTTCTTTTACGAGGCTAGCATGCGCGAGTGCTCTTTATAAAACCTGTTCCCTATTCATAGTTAAATATTTACAAAGATTAATATTACACAAATATTTGGTGAGTTCTCAATAATAACTGCTATTACGATAAGATTGATCCAGCCCAGCAGTAAGCGAATAATTGAATTTCCGTCTACTTATTTGGTATTGAATGTGTGTCCTCAAATGCTTAAATTTGTGTCATTCGGCGAAACAACTAAAAAACCAACTAAAGATTAATATTACACAAATATTTGCCGAGTTCTAAATAATAACTACTACTACGATAAAATGGATCCAGCCTAGGAGTAAGCAAGTACTTCGTCCATAATTTTGCGAGTAAGCAAAATTTTCGTCCATTTGGTAGTGAATGTGTGTCTTCAAGTACTGAATTTGTGTCCGTTTGGTGAAACAACTCTGAATAACCAATGCAAGATTATGAGCTGGGCGACAATTTTTCGAGCTACGAAAATTATAAAATCATAGGGAAACCTCATCAATTCATTGGAACAGAACAAAAGGTAAAAACCTGCTAATATAAAGATGGGACTTCGAAATCAATAGGTACATCTCGAGTTCAATGATCAGAACGAAATGGGAAAAGTGTTTTTCTGATTTGTGTCTTTTAAATTATTCCTTCTTTCTTCTAAAAGGTGGTTTAGTAATTGTGGAGCAACCAAAAAATATTTGGTGAATTCTTAATAATGCACTAACAATAGTAGTTAATTAATAAATAACTACTATGACGATACAAATATGGATCCAGCCTAACAGTAATCAAGTAATTGAATTTCTGTCCATTTGGTAAAACAACTAAACAACCAACACAATATTAATATTACACGAATATTCTTCGAGTTCTTAATAATAAATACTATTACGACAAAATGATCCAGCCTAGCAGTAAGCAAGTAATTGAATTTCCGTCTCCAAATGCTTGAAGTTGTGTCCGTTTGGTAAAACAACACTGAATAACCAACACATGGTAATACGCGGCGTAATGTTGTCAAACTACGAAAATTATAAAATCATGGGGAAACTTCATTAATTCATGGGAAAATAACGAAAGGTAAAAACCTGCTAACATGAAGATGGGACTTCGAAATCGAGAGGTACAACTCCAAATTCTGATTTTTTCTTCTTTTTGCTACATGGAGTAAATGTGAAACTATCTATGTAGTTATATGATAATAAATATATTTGGGGTGTTCTCATAATAACTACTATGGAGTACGTAGTTAACGATAAAATTGATCCAGCCAAACAGTGAGCAAGTCCTCACTCTCAATACTTCAACAAGTGATAACAATAGGTGAGACTTCAAATGAGTTACAACTCCAATTTCATAGCCAAAAAGGAATGGCAAAAATAATTTTTCTGATTTTTCTATTTGAATATTATGCTCTTCATTTTGTTAGGTGGTTTATTATTAAATGTGAAACTACCCATGTAGATTTCAATTAAAAAAATTATTTGGAGGGTTTCTGAGTAATAATTATTTATGATTAACGATGAAATTGATGCAGCGTAACAGTAAACAAGTACGAGTACTTCCTTCAACTGCAAGTAGGAATGTGAATTCGTGCCACTTTGGTAAAACGACTCTTGCAGTCCAATAAAACTTCAATAATAATCATTAATAATTAATAATTATTCATGATTAACGATGAAATTGATGCAGCGTAACAGTAAACAAGTACGAGTACTTCCTTCAACTCCAAGTAGGAACTTGAATTCGTGTGAATTTGGTAAAACGGCTCTTGGAGTCCAATAAAAGTTCAATCCTGCTTTTAGATTTTTCCATGAATTAAACCTAACAAAAAGGGAACAAAGTATGTAAATTTGCATAAGCAAAATTTGCTAATTTAATTTGTAAAAGCAAATTTATATTCATTCACATATATGTATGTATACATTTAAATAATATAAATTCAAATGTATAATTATTTATTCATTTTTACATTCAATTTATTTATATATTTATGCATTTTTTATTTTATTTATATTTATGATATATAATTATTCATGTATTTATTAATATATATTTATACACGTTCAAGTATTTATATCTAAATTTTATTTGTTTTCATTTATTGAAACTGTAACTTTGAATTCTTGGAAATAGGTACTTTGAATAGCGATCAAATTAGAAGAGGCTAATGATATTGGTGACGACTGCAGATCAGGTGGGTTATTACAGATAGATAGTAACATGTTTGTAGCTGCTATGAAATATTGAATTCTTGTGCAATTTTAGTAACGTAAAACGATGCCTACAATTCAATAAAAGGTTACAGTCCAGGTTTTCCGTGAATTAAAAACACCGAAAAAACGTAGGTATCAGCCATTTAAATTTGTACAATGAATCGAGAGGAACGTCCAATATCGATCAGGTGGTGATGGAAAAATTACGAGTACCTACCATGTTAATAGTTTTAGTTCAGTTAAATAAATGGGATCATCAATTTGAAAATATACTCGTAACTTCGAATTCAACAACACCATTACAATGGAATGAGGGAAGTACGGCAAAATATTGAAAATTTTCAATCGCCAACGTAAATGCAATTTATGAACATTTTATTTACTATGCCAAAAAAATCAATTAAATCATTAAAATAACATGGCACTGAGTTTTTCCTGACCTATCAAAAGATTGAGCAATGAAAAAATACTTATAGTTTATGAAGTGGCCAATGAAATTGTGAGGAAGAAAATCATCTCGCGTCTGTATACGCGTCAGTTCCCGGCCATTTTAACCGATTTAAATAAGACAAAATTTCTGTTTTTAAAAAATCGTGCGTAGAGCGTAAAGAAAACGAGTTTACCATAAACTGAGTTGTTGGGAAGAGTTGGGCAATTATGGGCTGCTTTCGATTAGTGCACTTGGTGTATGAGGATCCGTTGATTTATCTATAATAATGAACATTTTTCGTCATTTTCGGCCAGTATTTTCTCTCTAGGAGGCTCAAAGATGCTTTTTGGCCAAACCATCCGAGGGTAGGCTAGGGAGGGAGGCTATCAAATAACATACACATAGCTAAACAATTGAATTTTACCATTCAAATTCTGATTTTTTTGGGGTTTTTTTCAATTATCCATAAATGGCTCTTACTAAAATAAGGCGAGTAGTACAGACAGCCTTACTACAACAGGACAAGTAAACAGACAGATTGGCAAGACATCGAGTTCAATAAGTGTCAACAACTAAAAAAAAAAAAAAATGTACCAGGGACAAAAATAACTATCATACACATTCGAGTCAAGAATCCAAGATCTAGCTCATGTGATTTGTCCTACAGGCTAGGAAATTGATGTTCGACCCTCAATATCTGCTTTTTCAAATCATTAGTACTAAATTTATCATACAATTTGGATTTATCGAGAAATCATTTCGTGCAATAATTCGATGGTTCTTGCCTTCTAACTAACGTATTATGAAGCAATAGGCTTGGATATTGAAATTCGACCCTCAATACCTGCTTTATCAAATCATTAGTTGGATATAATACAGCTTGGATTCATTGAGAAATCATTTTTTACTATCGTGCAATAATTCAATGGTTCTTGCCAAACAACGTTAAACGTATTTAGCTAATTTGGTAAATTCCGATTCTATGTCTCAATAATTTGTACTTGATCGTTCTGAACAATAGATTTGACGTTAGTATACAGGAACGCTATACCCCAAACGCTATACCTCAAATAAGGGTGTCATGTCTAGACTTTGTCAAGGAGAAGATGGACCATCTATTCAGATTGCATGAGGACCAATTAACACCCGCACAAACCCAGAAAATAGCAGAAGCTCAGAGGAAATCGTTGTTTTTGAGGCCGGAAGAGCCAGAGATGATTAGTGAGGATGATCATGATGATCTCTGATTATAATTGTTTAATTTGAAACGCTTTCGTTGATACTTAATTGAGAGTTCAGATTAATTACACTAAAAAATAGGTATGTACTTCTATTCAAGCACTCATGGCCTCACGAAAACTCATTTTTTGTGCTCTTCATGGCAAAAAAAAAGCCCCACCAGCGTGGATGACTCAATTCAAATGTCGGATTCATACACTTCCACTCCTCTATAATTTCCAAGCAAATCAATAAAATCAAAGCTGCCTGGTAGGTTCTAAAAACTGTAATATAAATATGTGCGAATTATCATCTTGTGATGAGTTTCCCTCAAAATGAAGTTCTAAGGATCTAAGGTTCTAATAAGGTTTCTAGTAAAGTTAGTGGAGCAAATTGTAAGTAGATTTTTGGAATATAATAATAGGAAGGTACTTGGTGACAACAAACCAGGGGACTTATCAGGAGATTATTGAACTGCACTGAAGATATAAATGTTGCTTTTTCTCATTATTCATCAATTCAGTGGTTTAATAAAATAGACCACCTAATTATGACAAACAACAAAGAATGGAATAAATGTACATACGTGTTTTGATTAAGTATGTGGAAATAATATTGTAAAATTAATACTTTCTTTAGAAAAGTATGTTCCACAGATTAGGTACCTACTGGCTTTACTTCGATAGTATCTATACATCTGTTCAATTATTAAGAAATCTTTGAATGGTAAAAACGAAAATATTAATGCCTCAGCGCAGGAGCAGATGGTTATTGTATGAGTCATACTATAAGGGAAGTAGAGTAGGAAAGTCATATTATAATACAGCAAATACTCGTACAGCGGGTGTTAGTACACGAAACATTACAACTTCATTTCCATGTTCAACATGGAACATGCTTTGGCTGAGGCCTTACAGCCCAGAAACGATACAAAAAAAGTCACTCGAATTTCCGTATTGTAGAAATATTAGGGTTATTCTGCTTAACTAGTACCGATTAATAACAAGGTTATCACTAGAAGTGCAAGGGGCTGACCAGATATTCTTCAGTAATTTCAAATTTCCATATTTCGAGTTGATTGTAATTGCATTGTATCTTTAGTATCGTAAGTATCGTATTCTGTATCAACATAATTACCGATATTCTTTATTATTATGCCATCTAGGCTATGTGATTTATTAATTTGTAGGTAATTTAAATTCCAATTCAAAACGGGGGAGATTAAAATTAGCATGTACTATTTTAAGAACCCAGTTTTAAGGGACATGTGTCAAAGGCAGACTACGAAGAAAATAATCATGTTTTAGTCTTGATAAAGCTGATCAGCAAATTCGTTTTAAAAGTAGTTCGCCACAAAATGGCAAGAGATAAGACTCAAAACTCGATGACAGCTTCTTATGACGATGACAGCCTTCCCTAAAAACTCAACAAGTTGATACTATTCAATAATGTTTGATTGTACCTATCTACCAGTTCATTTTCCTTCTTCAAGTGTCCAACCTGTATTAGTGTAGTGAGTAACTACGATTGTTTGGGATGTATAAACATAATATTACCTACACTAGATTTATACCTAATTCTACAGATAAGAAGTTCTTCTAAAGGCCGGGACACACATGTCATACACGCCTCCGATCCGACTCCGGGCATAAGTCGGATATGTCTGACAGGGAAGTGGACTTTGAACGGCGTCGTTCACACCTTTCCGAGAAGTGACCGACTTCTTGCCTTCTGCGGGAGGGGGAAGCACCGCTGGCAGGCGGCTATATCCATGGGAGTTCAACAACTCGGCCAACCTCCGCTACCTGAGAGATTAAGGGTGCACTCAGAACGCGGAGGGAGGAGGAAAGCTAGAAGGCAGGATGTCGCTATCGGTGCAGGAGGGAGGTTGCGAGTCATCCTCCCTCCTGGCTGGTCTGTTCAGAGGAAAGGGGTCGCTGAAGAGGTCAGGAGAGAGGCCGAAAGGAGTGGAGGTAAAGAGAAACTCACCACTCTCATTTCAGTCTTCAAACAACGGCACCATGTCCAGCGATTCGAGTGATGATGAGATGTCGATGGCAACAAAATGGTTCAGCATAAAAAATTTGGAGAACAGACGATTCCGAAATCACCCCATAACCGAAGGACCAGCTGTATATGAGGAATTCCATCACTTAATGCCTCAGCTTGAAGATGATCCGCAGAAGTTCAAAGAATATTTGCGAATGTCAAAAGGAACATTTCAGTACATTGTTGCATTGATCGAGAGTAAAATGGACGGGAAGTATTCGTACCATTCCTTCCATCTTTCGCCGATTTCACCCAAGGAGAAGCTGGTAGTGACATTGAGGTAAGTTATTTCCCTCTTTTATCAGGGGTTCATTACTTTCCTTATCTTTAGGTAAGGAACTTAAAGACCAGAAAAAAAGAAAAAACGTACGTGATACATGTATTCCTGAAGGAATCAGCAGAGCAGTGGTCTATCGCAGCAAATTGAATGGGGTTCATACAACCTGTGGGCGGGCAGCTTTTGATACGACCTTATCACTCGAACATCGTTTTCAATCATTTCGAGTTGAGTTATCAATAAAACACTGGTCTCAAACAACGCAAAATCAAATGTTACATTGATTTTTAAAAAATCTAATTTTCGGTGATACGACATGTGGCTTTGACACCTTCGATTTGTATATTCGGAATCAGCATGAAATTTCCTATAAGAATCACCCACCAATTCCACGTTCAAAAAGTTCCACGTTCATTTTGGCGCGGGAGAAGGGGGAAATATTAGTGGAACATGTTTGGTATCGCTGCTTTGCTCTTTCATTGGATGCACTGCTCGTTCATCGGGCACGCTTCCCACCCTGCGCCCCACCATTCAAAGTACACTGTTTATTTTCGTCGCTTTCATCGTTACTCGTTGCTCTTTGCTCTTTCATCCTGCACTCGGCTTCTACCCAAAGTCGGCCAACGCAGCCCGATTCCGAGGCGTCAAGCCGGGCCAATGTCGTTGTAAACAACAAGGAACCTCAGCGTAGGTATCGCCACTGTATCATCCAGTTTAGTGAGCGATTGAAAATGAACGTGAAGCGGAATATTTACTATTCTCATCGTAAAAAGTATCCCCCCTTACCCCACTCCACCCAAGAGGCTCAGGAACGTCTGGCTGCACTCACACTAGAGACCGTCAAGAAAGAGATTCGTCTTTGTTAAAGACTTGGAAAGGGAATTAGTAATTTTCACAACAGAAACCAATCTGAAATGCTTGGGTGAAACAACGACTTTTTTCTTAAATCCTTCGAGTACCCCCTTAAGTTTTTTTTACAATTTCCTTTCACCAATGGAAAGCTGAGATTTTGGCGCAACTTTCAGGCTTACAGGTAAAAAATTACATGCTAGACGAGTGGGACCTATGAGCAATTGAAAGAAAGTGGTGATTTTCATGATTTGACAATTTTTCCTCTCCAAGTTCATTTTTCACCCATTTTGCCTACTGAAGAATCTTTGGTTTTCCATCAAGAAAATAGGAAATTTAGGTAACGCTCTTTCCAATGGTATATTTATTTTCAATTTTACACATTTTTTCAATTTTATTTCCAATTAAGGGAGTTATGGCTGTTTTAGTGATAAAAAGTCGAAAGAAAACACAAAATTTCAACATTGAAATGACTCGAAAAATAAGGGGTTTAAGAAAAAACTCTGAGAGACACTTTTTGTTGGAAATGACCTGTAGAATCACTACAGCTGGCCTGTGACCGTCACGAAATGAAACAACTAAATATTTTTGCATGTGTCCATAATGACGTTCCCCTTTTGAGATCAATGAGCTTTCGTTTTCCCTTTCAATCCCATATTGACCGACTCGAGTACCTAAGATTTCCCGGCGTTGGCGGACTTTGATACCTCAATTTTCGAGGCGTTGGCAGAGTTGGTCACTGTTGGGGTCGCAGGTACAAACCCTTGGCCCTGTTATAGAGCAGCCATATCATCGATGGTCAAAGGTCGTGCAAGTTGGGAGCGCGCGTTCGTGCGCTAGGAGGGAAGAGTCCAAAGGTCGTGCTGCTAGTAACTATGACGATTTAACTATCCTTGAATTCGTCTTCGCACGCACGCGCTCTTCTCCCGAGTTTCAGGCAGGGCCGGATTTACCATTACATCCCCCCAAGGCCATCATTATACACTGATAGAAGGATTTTTTTGTCTGAAATATAATTTCTAGATAGTAAATAAAAATCTAAATTTGCACCATGTTCAAATGAATACTTGTTAACTTGTTACAGCAAACTAATAATTTATTTAAGGATAATTCTTTGATTATTTATAATATTAAATACGTTTTTCAATTTTGTTGTTGTGTTAGTTATAGGTTTCGCCTCACGGTTTAACCTCAATCGAATTCACGGCCAATAGAATGAAAATCACAATTAATTGAGCCGAGTGAACAATCAGTTTTAAGACAGTTCTAGAAATAGAAAATTACTACTAGGTATATAATACATAATCTCCATAATGACCTTTGGTCAAGCAGACGCAGTTTGTTGTGTGACGATTCTAAAGCGAATTAGATACCTACTTCACGTAAACTTACATAAAAATTTTATAACTAGCTTTATGATAAAATAAAAAAGTTCCATTCATGCAGCATGAGTTGGTAAGCGAATTTTCAAAGAATAATTTTAACCGAATTTGTGGGTGATTCTTATAGGAAATTTCACGCTGATTCCGAATAATATACCATATGTCCCTATGTTTAGGATGGTATTTCACTCAAAAAAACACGTTTTTTAGCGATTTTGGAAACTAAATTTTCAAAATTTGAACCCTTGGAGTATTCCAAAAATTCTTCCTTACTGTAGTTATTATTGAAATTTTAAAATTTTTTTGGATTTTTTATCTCGATCCCTCGGGCTCATATCGTCTGGAGTGACACATATATAAATAAATATATAAGTATATGTATACACATATGAAAAAGTGTTACATTTCAGAAATCGTTTTAGAATGGTCTGAAACGGATTTCCATGAAGAAAATTGTCAAAAAATTGCATTACAAATATTTTGAAGCCATTGCAATAGCTTAATTCTTTTCGAAAATTCGCTAATTGTATCAGAATTGGCCCAATAATCGTACGCGTGGAATCTTTTTTTTTAATGTAAACTAAACACATTTTGGATTTCGATTTTTCTTTTTATGAAAGTGCGCCCCTTGGTACCGTGGCTAGTGGTAAATCCATGCCTGGTTTCAGGATAGTTCTTTCAGCGAAGGACGTTTCGTCGTCGGTTGCATGCTCAGCAATGTCACTCGAATAATATTGGAGTTATCTTCAACAGGATTCTTCTTTTTCACAAAGGTTTCTACTTTTCTAGGTAGGTGAGTAAAATATGTCAAAGGTCGAACCAAAAGGAATTGGGCTCATACAAACCGAGAGAATTTTCTTTCCTCTCACATAGACATATTGTCAAGCTGTTTTGCATGAGCAGCGGCAACTAGTTATCCAATAGCGATGAAATCCAAACCCTAGGTAGGAGGGTAAAATGTGGTCGAACCTGAAGGATTAGGGCTCATTCTAACCAAGAGAATTTTATTTCCTTCCTCTAACATTGACATTTTCACGCTCGTTGTTAATTAACCCTCCTTCGTGACATATACGTCACTCCCTAGAGGTCCCTAGACTCTTGATGAAGTCCACGCAGGAGTTAAGCCTCTCCATTCGTCCAGGTGGTCTACCTCATCAGTTTGAATTGAACATTGGTCCTGTCCGGTTGTTTTTGAAACCTTTTTCGATGATCAGAAAATATCGCTCGTTTTTTTTTCAAGGATCCAAACCACTGGCAAGTGACATAAATCATTCTAATTCTGAACATCTGCATTTACCTACACTGTTTTCCTATTTGTTGGAACCTTCACCACCGTCCGTTGTGCCGACTCCCTCGTAAATTGAATAGTGCCATTGACGCTTGCCCTGACATTGATATTTTCCTCCTATCACCGATGATGGTGAGAAATGGAGCGTTGGGTTTTATTAATAGTCGACGATTTTTCATGTTCCCAATTAACTTAATTGTTTGCTTTGAACATTTAGTGCGGACTTTCTACTTGATACTTATACGTTTTTTTACTTTTATTTCTAATTTTTCCTAATGTATTTGGCTTGCCCATATTAGTTAAATAAATAAATAGTATGTGGTGGACTATATGTGGTGTTTCCGCTATTACTCATTATTTTGAGGTCACTAGATGTCATTTTTTAGCGTTGTGACGTATTTGTCACAAAGGCGCTTGTGCCCATTTTTCAGTTATTCTGCCAGATGTATTTCACGCCTATCGGTTTCCTTCCTCTTATTGTTCTTGAGTGTAGTAGTACCTAATGATTAACATTTTACTTCCTCCAGGCAAGATATTGTTCTCAAAGACTCACTATTCATAGGTTTTGAGTCAGTTCCCAACTACCCTCCAATTTTGAGCGAAATCGGTCCATTAGGAACTGAGATATCGTAGTTTCAAGAAATTCACATGCGCACACGCTACTAGCGCTTCCGATGGCGATTCAATTCATAGGGGACCGTCACGGTAATAACCCGCACAATCCCTGAAAGAAAGTTTCATCAAATTCGGACCATAACTTCATCATAGTTTTGCCTGGGACAAGGAATAGACCACAGACTGACCGGCAGACAGGCAGACAGACAAGGCACCATAAATGTTCAGAAAGCTCTGGAACGTGAAACCACAGATTTTGATCTGACCATAGATAAATTTTGATTTTGGAGCACACAAATGAATGACGTGAAGTTGAATGACACAGACTTGAAGTTTGAAATGAAGTAGGTAAAGTAGGTAATTGTTGTATTATTTACCGAAAATAGGTATGTTTGTGACCTACATCTACAGATTATTTTGCTAAAAAGTGTAATTTCTCATATACCTGAATAAAATACATTTACTCCTGTTTTGACAATGCAAACGCCTTTGTGACGTATACGTAACACCCTTTTCTGGCGAACCCTGGTGGTGGCTATTATTTTGAATATTTTTCGGGCACAGTTGAGTCTATTTGAGTGTAAGCAACCCAAAAATAAACATGATTACAACGAAACAATTTTCCAGCGCTGGAGGGTTAAGGTAATTTGAGGGTGTTAAAACCTTATCGACTAAGCGAAATCTGAAGAATTCCGCATTGTCTCACAATTTAACCACCTCGGTCATCGAAGACCAATTATTTGTCTCTATTTTCTACTGAGAGTCGAAATTTCGCTCACAACACAGTATGCTCAAATTGATTCATGGAACGATATCACATCACTAACTCAGCTTGACCACTGTTCACAGCTTCACAGGCGAGCTCAGTGTCCATCAGTTCAGTATCTGCAGCAGCGCAGCAGGCTGTGGCTGCAGCTCGACCAGCTTTCGGGCGGCAATCGTCAACTGCGTCAACAACAGGATCAATAGGAGGTCCTCCAACGACCGCACCGCCACCTTTACCAGGAGCAGGTAAAAAAAAGTCTCATTCATGCAGCATAAGTTGATGAGCGAATTTTCAAAGAATGATTTTAACCGATTTGGTGGGCGATTCTTATAGGAAATTTCACGCCGATTCCGAATATACCATATGTTACCATGTTTAAAATGGTATTTTACACAAAAACCCTCAAAAACGCGTTTTTTAGCGACTTTTGACTCTACATTTTGACCCCTTGGAGTACTCCAAAAATTCTGACCAACGAACTCATCCTTTCTTTTTTTATTGACATTTTAAGCAATTTTTGGATTTTTTCATCTCGATTCCTCGGTCAGATATCGTCTGGAATGACACATAATAAATATATGTAACATATATGAAGTCCCATTCATGCAGCATGAGTTGATGAGCGAATTTTCGAAGAATGATCTCAACAGATTTGGTGGGTGATTCTTATTGGAAATTTCACACTCATTGGTAATTTACACAAAAAAAAAACCTCATAAAACGCGTTGTTAAGCGATTTTTACTCAACATTTTCAAAATGTGATCCCTTGCAGTACTCCAAAAATTCTGGCCAACCAACTCATCCTTTCTTTTTTATTGACATTTTGAAATTTTTTAGGATTTTTTATCTAGATTCCTCGGTCAGATATCGTCTGGAGTGACACATATATAAATATATATCTATACATATAAGTGTTAAATTTCAGGAATCGTTTTAGAATGATCTGAAATGGATTTCCTTGAAGAAAATTTCCAAACATTTGTGTTATTTAAATTTTAAAGCCAGTGCAATAGCTTCATTTTCTTCGAAAATTCTGTTATACTCAGTCAATTATATCCCATGGAACCAACCATCGTCGTGATAACAGCTAGTCATGTCCTAATCTAGACTATAATGGCGAATCCCAGATGAAAAATTGCATCGAAGGTAATTCCATTTAAAGTTATTAATGGGCTCAAGACCTTGGCTTAAGGTACCCCTAACTGTCACCTACCAATTACAATCAATTGCTATCCAAAAATTCGAGTAAAACTGTGTTCTATTCTATTTGCGGACTGGTTTCTCAGGAATTGATAAGGGATGATGTCCAAAAAGTTAAACTCCAACAAGAAGCTCTTTTACTAGGTCATTCCAGAATTTCATCTAGTGACGTACATTGTCGATTAAGCATTTCAAGAGTCACAACAGAATATAATGAATTATTTTCAAGGATTGCGGGGCCACAGAAAAATAAAAATATTCCAGACTGAGGGAATAACGATCGTGTCCTTGTTAATGGGAGCTAATCAACTCAATAGATAATATTTCGATTGTCCACTTTTCTTCGTTTTCAGGACCTTCGGCACCTGGTGGCACGGCAGAAGACTCCGAAGACACCATGAAGAATTTGAGAAAAACCTTTGCAGGGATATTTGGTGACATGTAAATGGTTGAAGATTGTTTAAGAGGGTTGTTTATTTTGAAACAGAAACGTCATAGTAGAGAATTTTTTTCAATTCTTAACGGAGATGAAAGTAAAAATCTCTCATTGTTAACTATTAAATCTAACATTACATTGTACGCAATATTAAGAAGAGGAAAAAATGGTAATACAAATGAATCACACACAAAAAGAAGCGACGAAAAACCAGTATTGTTTTTCTAGGTCTTAATTCGAAGGGCCAAAATAACAATCAGCAGTAGGTAGGCAATAATAATTAGTATAATAAACACTAAAAATGGTGATTTCCCTCAAAAAACCCAAATAACGAGGTTTAATATGGATTTTTGATTCATTCATTTGACAATTTCATTTATGAGCATTATTCAAAGATGCTCCTCAACGAACTCAAACATATATTATTGACATTTTGGCACAATTGTTTTGGATTTTTTTTAGACTGTTTATAGGGTCGGATATCTTCTGGGGTGACACAAGTTGAATAGGTAGGTTTTATATGAAAACCTATTACGGCTTTATGGTTGAATATCATGAAAGAATTTTCCAAGTAGGTGAGTTAACAAAATTACCACTACATGGAACACATAAATATATTATCATGGAGGAAGTAGATAATTTCCCATCATATCATTTTCTCGCGTAGGTAAGAAGCTTGCATGGTCTGTGGCTGCAGGGTTGGACGACATCAGACACGCTATGATGCCTATAAATTTATACATATTTTATTCATATTTTAAATAAATCTTCCCTCTATTATTATTACGAGTGGAGGGGGCACGCCATGAAAAACTATGTAAAGTAAACGGTAACACAAATATTTGTCAATCTTGATAGAAGCTATACTATGATACCTACACATAAGTACCAGAATGAAGATTACAGGTTCCCAATGGAAACTCAACACGAAGGGGATGCAATATAATGTGGAGCATAAAGTGATTTTGATTTGCCTCGACCAGTTACCAAAATACAGGCCAAAATGATAATAGAAATACGAAATAAAACGCCTTGATAAATACGGGCAATAAATACCATCAATATGGAGAATATTGAAATTTGAAGATAACATGGAGTGGACGTATCTCCGTGTGGAGGCGTCTCGTCCCCACTCCAACCTTGTTTCTAATCAGTCAAGTTTTCTGTACAACGAAGTCAATATGCTCATAAATATTTGAATAGTGCTTTTTCGTCTTTCCGCTCATTGAAATCAATTGACTGAAGGCTCTGGGCGATCGGTTTTAAATTTAGTGCGCGGAGATTAAGAATAACTCGGATTGATTACCAACAATATGTTTCTCTAACATTCCCAACGATGGGTTTACATATTTGACATTTTGGCCACTCATCAGCCCATAACCCATAACGAATTCCTTGACTTTCCTCTGACTTCACCTCCTGTGATTCCTTACCATTGAAAGAAATCAAAGAAAAATATACCAACCCACATTAGTGTCGTTTCATTACGCTTTTATCATCATAAGTGGCTACCGAAACACCATCAATATTATAGGAGGTCGTGGGTAAAATTACATAATTTCAAGACTGAAATTTATTACAAAATTGTTTTTCTGAAGAAATTTCTTGACTTTTCACTGTTCCCTGACTTTTTGACAACATTTCCTGACTTTTCCAGGTTGAGTGGCCACCCTGTTTCATTAACCTTGCCATTTTCCGAGTTACTATTTCAAGGAAAATTAACAGCAATAATCCTGAAGCTCATAACACAATGTTAAACAACTCTAATTTCACAGACTGGAAATTTCGGGTGAGCGCAATGGTGGGCAAGGAAGGACTTTGAATCTGTTCTAACCGAAAAGACTGATCCAACATCGACGAAATGAACAGTGTTGAGAAAGATGCCTGTAATAATAGAAGCCTTGAGAAATATAAGCTTTATCCACTGTTATATCAGCAGCTTCTGTAACTGTACGGAAAGCAATCGTTCCAATAACACCTCATTGCTCAGCACTAGTAGATACTGACAGTACTACTCGTGGTATCCCCTGGATTCATGAATGAATATTATAATATAGAAAATATGCTATTAGTGTAGACAAGAAAAAGGCCATTGGATAGGAAATTCTCAAAAACCTGCTGAGAATTAAAGAAGAAAACCATGCTTTGTGTAGTACTATCTTACGAGGCTTCTCTGAATCGTTCGAATCGATCGTCATAGTCGTTCTTGGTACAGAAAGGTAACAATTCAGAATAATAATGTATTAGTCGAAAAAATGTGTTAAAATAATGAGTTTCCAAAGAAAATCCACCTTACAACACAAATAATCAATTCTTATAATTACTCAAAAATTCTTATATAATTCTTGAAAATTTAGGGAAACAGCAATGGCGGGCAAGGGAGGACTTGATTCTGTTCTTACCGATAATACTAATTCAGCATCGAAGAAAATGACAGTGTTGAGAAAGACGCCTGTGATAATAGAAGGCTTGAGAAATATAGGCTTTATTCAATGTTAAACCAGCAGCTTCTGAAACTCAACAGAAAGCAATCTCGTTCCAGTAACACCTCATTGCTCAGCACTAATAGATAGTGGCAGTACCACTAGCTTCATGGATCAATCATTAGTGCAGTGAGTGTTTTATGATCAAATGGTAAGTTAGTTTACACCACGTTTGAAGCCTGTATGAGTGTTTTATGATCAAATGGTAAGTTATTTTACACCATGGCAAACTCCATAGAACGCCTCTTTTACTCATTGCAGAAGAGATAGTTAAAACGCCGGAGGAAACTGTCAACCTTCTGGTAGGATGTGTCGTAATAAAACTGGGCTAGATCACTAAGAAAAGCATGAGATCCCCTGGATTCCACAATGAATATTTTATATATATAGAAAATATGATATTACTGTAGACAAGAAAAATTCCATTGGATAGGAAATTCCCAAAAACCTGCTGAAAATTGAAGAAGACAACCATGGTTTGTGTAGTACTATCTTACGAGGCTTCTCTGAATCGTTCGAATCGTCATAACCGTTCTTAGTTCAGAAAGGTAACAATCAAAATAATATTGTATTAGTCGAAAAAATATGTTAAAATAATGAGTTTTCAAAAAATCCACCTTACAACTCTCTAATTAATTATTAAAATTATTTAAAAATTCTTGTACAATTCCTTTAAAACCGCACGATCCATCAGACACAACACAAAATAAAACACCTTCACCCAACAAAACCTTCCTTCAAGAGAGGATTTGACGCTGTGAAGAGAGGTATTGTATTAGTCGAAAAAATATGTTCAAGTACATAATGAGTTTTTAAAATCCCCATATAATTATTTGACGAGTTCTTACATAATTCTCTCAAAATTTCACGATCCATAGTTAACTCATCACAGTTAGGTATGAACTTAGGTTATGTACCTTAGTGTGAAAAAGAATAAGAGGCAATTTCCACTTCCTCTTTGATTCCCTTCTCAAAAATCCAAGTCGATTTTGACAAACCTATTTTTTTTATTTTCAAACTCATTATTTCAACGCTTCATCGGTAAATTTCAGAGGTGGACGAATCAAAACGTGTAAAAACCGATCAATGAAACCAAAATGACACTTTGAAATGTTGAAAGTTCTTGCTAGACGTCCGACCGATCAAATATAATGCGATACTAAGAACTAAGACCTTTAGGTAAATGTGATATAACAATTAATTGACAGATTTCAAACATTGACAATTAAGCTTAAAAGTAAATGGTTAAATACACAGTTATGAAAATTTGTGATTCCAACCAATGAAATTGAAAAAATGAATAAGAATGAGAACACCACAAAAGATATCACTTATAACACAATCATGAGGAGAGTTTTCAATGAAAGTCTCCAAGAAAAACAATACTGGTTTATTGTAGGGTGTTATTAAAAAAAAAAATATCATGTATTGCTGTTTTAAAATATCTTATTCCTTATCGAAAAACCTCTAATAAACACCATTAAAATTTATTTTCAATAATGAACTCGTTTATATGGAGACAATACTTTATGATATAACAACATTTTACTCCTGTACTACATATTTACTCGAAAAATTATTTAAAAATTAAGAATGAACTAATGTAATATTGAGGCTGCTATTAGAGCGATTTTGCCAAGCTACATCGAACGTATATGTGATTTTATGTCTTGTCTCGGAGCTGGAGTTTTCATTTTGGTTCATTGTTTTTTTCGAAAAATGGAACAGTAATGGGCCAATTTGAAAATGGAATCGGAAATAGGAAAAGGCACCGCATGTAGGAAGGGAGGATTCGGCAAGTTAATATTGTAAAGCTGAATTATTGTGTGATTCAAGGTGTTTCTGATAACACGGAAGTGAACTCATAGAAGAGCCCGAGCAACACTTGAATATATTCAAAAAAATATCATCATTTTCCAAAGGTCTATTAATTTGAGATATATATGGTTATTTTATATTTTTGTCGATTTCGGAATACCAATCGGGAGTAGTCACTGAGATGAATTTTCGATCACAATAAAAGTACGGCTCGAACTTAGAAAAATCCTCATCATCTGCTAACGAAAAAAAAATCACATGGAACATGTTCTCGTGATTTCCATAGCTGACAATAAATTATTATATTTAATACACTACCTATTCAATATATCTCCACACACTTTGGTGCACAGCTCTCAAAACGTTTCAGAATTGGATCCAAATGATAATTCAAATAAACAACTACTCTATCAATCCTCAATGGGTCATCTATCTTTTCTTACTCCTCAAGAACCATTTGAAAAACCGTCAAATTATTACTATGTTAATGAATTTCAAAAAACATTTTCTCAAATAAAAACCACGTAGAAAAGAGGAAAGGGCTCAAAATTTCAATCGCTCTGTTTGGGTCTGAGTTTGGTATTCTATTCCGATTTCTTGTGCACCACGTTTTCTGTTTCTCTCTTCGGTAATGCCATTGTTGACTGCTGGAAGCCCCTTGTATGCCCTTATCAACCCCTTCCCTTCCGCTTCATGGCCATCAGTCCTTCCAGAACAAGATTTGCTCCCATCCGCCATGAACAAGCGTGACGTCAGCGATGGATATTACAAGCCGTCTTCTTCCTCTTCGAATGTACGAATCCTTTATTTGCAACTCGGGTTTTAGTGATAATTTCCATCATCGAATTTACTCGAGTTTTTTCAAACGCTTTTACGGAAAAATCTAGAGCGGAATAAGGAACCAAAACTTTCAATCAATGAAGGACCTAATCAAAAGGTCCGCCTTTGGAAAAACCGAAAATTAAGGCCCGGCCATGACATAACAGCCAATTCACCATTTTATCTCATTTCTTCTGATCAGGTAAGGATTATTACGAATGAAAACGTATGATTAACCTCCCTGAAGAGAGCTGTTCACTTATTCATAACTACATTTTCCTTGGAAAGGCCCAAATTAATATCAACTAAATACTTGGAATCTGTCGTGATAAAATAGCCTGTAGCAGGTAGTTACTGTTTATACTACATGAACTCGTCTTGAATAACAGCATTTTAGTATTCAACAACTCTCAGCTTTTACAAAATTAATACTAATGCCAGGATACCTACCTATAGTATGAAAGAAATAGGTTCCTGGGGCCGGTAATTGGAGGAGTAATAAATAAAACATGGAGGAGTAATAAAACAAACCGGTCAACATGGAGAAGTAATAAAACAAACATGGCGGATTGCAAAACGAAAGTCGGATGATGTTTAAAAAAAAAAACACTTTCTGTATTTTTCTTGGTTGAAAAATGTGACTAAAACTTGATGAATACAAACCAGTCTCTTGATTTCGATTTGTTGGGCCCTAGAATATCGATTTTGGAACGTATCTAATAGGGCATATTCATTTCAGCGTTACCGTTTGAATTTCAAGGATATAAAATTGGGATAAAAATTGCTCTTTATAATATCCAAGATCGAAGCTTTTGGAATCGAAGTGGAAGAAGACGGCCGTAATAACCATTACTGACGCCATCGTTTCAGTCTATTGATCCATAGAGTAGGTACTAAGTACTTTATATGAGCTTTACAATGTTTTCACGATGCTGAGGATTTCACTGTATCGTTTGGTTCTCCATTCAAGTGAATAAAGTAATACAAATTGAAAGTGAACCCAAGTTTGAATAACTCGAAATTTGATGAATGCTCATCAAATTTCGAGTTCTCATCATAAGTATTTCTGTTGAGTACTTAGTTGTGAATGAAGAAGAACGAAGAACAGTTCACCAAATTGGAATAGGAAGGTACTGAACTACTGATAATATACATTTATTTCATTTTCCATGAGAAAATGAGTAGTACCATTACGGAAAATGTGAATAAAGATGTGAATTGCAAAGGCAGTGTTCGAGATACAGTCCAGTTTAGTTACACATCTGACACCGCAACATTAGGCGTAAGTACATCCGCAAACCATTGAACATCAACAATAACAAGGAGCAATTTCATGGTCAAACAAATAATTATGTTCCCAAACATTTATGTACTTGAAGAAAAGCTGAATTTTCAACTTCCTGATCAAAAACAATCATGATTATTCGGGAAGTCCGATGTGTCTCCTGCGTAGAAAAAAAATTAATGATCTCATTAACGTTGTTGATTCGTTTGTAGCGAACATTGATGTAAAAATGAATAAAATCCACAATAAAATGTTTAAAATGACAAGCACGCTAGCTCAAAAGTTATCAAATGTAGAAAAAAACACAAGTACATACACAACATGAATTTGTATTTAACAATAAGATTGCACAAAAAGCACAAAGATTTATTTATTAGGCTGTTATTTTATGATTTCAAAACGTTGTCGATATTTCGCTCATTTCTAGAGCGCATGAAAAAGCTTAGAAACCAAAGATGTAATATAGTTGTTAGTTTTATAACTCGATTGACTTCCGAATCATAGAAAGGGATCGAGGGTTAAGTGTTGATAAATATGTATAGTGTATAAGGTTATGACTTATTCCATTTCTTCATCGATGTTGTAATAATGGATTGATAATTCACCTTAGTTTGTTTTCAAATACATGAGCATTCGGGATTGGACAGGTCTTTCTTCTTCGCAATAGGGTCAGATTAGGGTTATGACTTATTATTTTAGGAAGATATTTCAGAACTCAGGACAGTGTGAATGGCATAAGTAAACACGATCTGCTGGTACATTGATACAGAATCTACTCAGAATATTAGGGAATGGAATGTTCAAACAATGATGTTGTAATAATGAATAATGGCATTTCAGAATGGTTTCGAGAACGCCCAAGTTCTTGTTAAATTTCAAACATTCGGGATGGGTCGGATAAATATTCAAATAAAAATAGGAGTACCAACAGTGAAATATCAAAAGCCCTAATATGCCTCCAACCGTAAAATTGCGATAAACACTGCAGGTACACCTAACCAAGTAATACTCGTATAAAATCAAGAATAAAAAATAAAGCATAAAATTATCAAAGACAGGCTTCAATATTCAATACATGGCAAATCTTGAGATAAATTACCTAATTTGAGAAACTGAACATGCTAATCATTCTCAATGGTGGAACTTTTCATCAATGGATGAAATCCCAGGAGCAAAACTGGATAAAATCTCTGATAGTTACAGCTAGTTGTTCATTGATAAGTTGGCACGATCATACAAGGACACACAAGAGGCAGGGGAAAATGAAAAACCTTGTTCGACACGATTTGAAAGATGTCCAAGGAAGGAACACCGGAAATTGACATGGTTAAAGGAGAATGGAAATCGATGTTACGTTCATTATTTACGATTATTTTCTACTATGCATTGTTGTGTAAGCAGGTAATAGGTACCTAAGTAGGTATTGAATGAACTCGCAATGTTGCTGTATTGGGTGAAACTGATTAATAATAAATTCTTTATTCGCCTTCATTTTTATACGGCGGGAATACGTCGTGAAACAAATTAATAAATACGCACAATAATCAGGCAGGACTAATGGAAAACCGAATATTAAAAAAAACTCAAAGCTTCCATGATGAATCACAAACAGAAAGTCATATTGGTAGTAAACTTGCAAGCACGGACATGTTATGGAACGTCACTAGTGCGACGTAGGTAGCAGAAACTAAGGAAAAAATTTAATTTAAAATTTAAAAATTTAAACATAGAGCCCAAACTATTCGGGTTTTCTCATCAATTTTAACACAAAAATAAGATATTGGGCAAACACAAAAAACGCCAGTAAAGAACCACCGAGTAAAGCTCATTAAGCAGGTTTCACCAAATCACAACATTCACAAATTAGTTCAGGTGAAAAGTTGAACTTTCGTGTTTCCAGCTTCTTGTGCTCGAGTAACAAGAGTATTGAATAGTTTCCAGTATCTTGTCATTACAAGTTGACGGTGTTCCCGGAACCTCCATGAATAGAGCTAGGGGATTTATGCGACCACATACAAGCATGATTTCTCAGAAACGTACAAAATGCACCAAAAAATTGTATTCATGACACGTGTGGCCCGAACCTGACGTAAATTCAATCGCGTAAAAACGCATAATCACGAGGTATTTGCAGCATACCCAAATTCTCTCGCATAATCTCGCATAATAACCCAAAAAATGACTTTTTGTGCTATTTTTATTACACTTCGATGTTAAGACAGAGATTTTCAGGCCCCGGGAAATTTTCTGTGTGTTTCGAGGCCTGAAGAATACGAGGGGGGACCCAAAAGTAACACGAATTTTGTCATAACTTTTATATTTTCCAACATTTTTATACCAAATGTTAATACCTTCACTCGTATTATGTGTCATTCTGCATGGAGATAGGATAAAGAAGATTTATTGATGAGATGTTGTGTTATTTTTATCACACTTTGATATTAAAAAAGAGATTTCCAGGCCCTGGGAAATTTTCTGTGAGTTTCGAGGCCTGAAGAATCAGGGGGGACCCAAAAGTAACAGGAATGTTGTCATAACTTTTATATTTTTCAAAATTTTGTAGGTACAGCAGATGTTAATCATCCTCACACATATTATGCGTCATTCTGCATGGAGATAGGATTAGGGAGATATATTGATGAGATGATTTGTGTTATTTTTATCACACATTGATGTTAAGAGATTTGCAGGCCCTGGGAAATGGTGTTTCTATCGTATAAAACAATCAGGGTTTATGAAATTGAAAATTTTTCAGCGCGATACACATGCCATTCAAACAGATGAATTTTGGGAATGTTTCGTTTCCCTGTCTACCAAAAGCTGTGTTTTATCGTTCGTGAGGTAAAAATTTTGACTTTCCTCAGCCCACCAGAAAGGAATAATCATGTTGATGAAATTTCATTAGGCAGAAAACCCAATTTCGTTGACACCTATTTAGAATGATACTATGAGAATTACTACTTACTTTCGTCACATTTTGGACAAAACGTATGTGCGAATGAATGTATGAGCGTATAACTGTATGTATAACTTCTTCATTTTTCAATATTTGTACAGAAAGGAATAATCATGTTGATGAAATTTCAATAGGCAGAAAACCCAATTTCTTTGACACCTATTTAGAATGATACTTACTATGAGAATTACTACTTACTTTCGTCACATTTTGGACAAAATGTATGTGCGAATGAATGTATGAGTGTATAACTGTATGTATAACTTCTTCATTTTTCAATATTTGTACAGCAGATGTTAATCATCCTCACTCGTATTATGCGTCATTCTGCATGGAGATAGGATTAGGGAGATATATCGATGAGATGATTTGTGTTATTTCATCACACTTTGATGTTAAGAAAGAGATTTGCAGGCCCTGGGTAATTGTCTGTGTTAGTTTCGAGGCCTGAAGAATCAGGGGGGACCCAAAAGTAACAGGAATTTTGTCATGACTTATTTATTTTCCAATATTTTTAAAGCAATTGTTAATATACTTCTCTCGTATTATGCGTCATTCAATCATCATTCAAATCAATCATTCAATCACCTTCACTCGTATTATGTGTCATTCTGCAAGGAGATAGGATTAAGAAGATAGATTGATGAGATGATTTGTGTTATTTTTATCACACTTTGATGTTAAGAAAGAGATTTTGAGGCCCGGGAAATTTTCTGTTGAGTTTCGAGGACTGAATCAGGAATTTGGTCATGACTTTTTTATTTTTCAAAATTTTTACAGCAAATGTTTATACCTTCTCTCGTATTGTCATTCTGCATGGAGATAGGAAAAAGGAGATAGATTGATGAGAATATTGATTGAGATTTCAGAGATAGATAGTAGAATGTTGTTCAAGATCTCTCAGATAAATCTAAAGCTTATGAAGAATCAGTAATCCAGGTTCTCATGGGCATGCTATCTCAACATGAAAATTCTGCACTGGAATTTCTACAGGTTCTCCATGTTTCGGTCACTATGGGGGGATTTCACTATGGAGATAGTTTATCTTCTATACTGTCTTCACTGTTACCCAAACTGTGAGGCACGAACGAGTATATCATTTGCAGATGGTATGATGATTAAAGATGGAAATGATATGACACTGAGTGATACTGGCAAATGATTAATGAATGAGAGTATCACTGATATTACAATTGTTTACCATTGTGATAACGCATACCTACTTTATTTATTGAAGTTAGGTACTTTTCCACGGCACTTCTAGGTACTTTTTACTAGGTACTTTTCCTCGTTAAAAATTAAAAATGTTAAAACTAGGCAAAATTTCATTTCAAATTCTCTAGTAGTGTTATAAATTATGTTTTGAATGTGAGGCGTATACAAAAATCATTATTCGTCATCTAGAAATAATTATTGCAAGTTCATTTTACAAAAAGAAATCTGACATGTTGTGTAAATATGTAATTATTTTGGTTTGGGCTACAACTGACAATAAGAATGGTCAACTATGGTTTACTATTTTCAGGCAGTATCATTTTACTTCTTTTTTATCAGTCTTGTTCATGCTATTATCAATATCACGAAGTCACCATCAAGAATTGGCGAAGATGGCAAATGGCCATTTAGGGAAACTTGTATCGGTCAGTACAAGCTGCATATTTTACGTGCGTACGTAAGCGCCGAAAAAATCATTTTTTTGTGCATAATTTCGCATAGTTATGGAAATTTTCCCGCATAAAAGGCGCATAACAGCCTTTTCTTGGCTGCATAATTAGTTAACATTTTGGTGCATAATTTTACGTTTGAAAATGCATACATCCACTAGATCTAGCCATGAAAACCATATGAATAGGCGTAAGACTCTGATACGACCATTCCAATCCCAAAAAATGTACTTTTTCGAATAACCTGACAGTATGCTGTAACACTCACCTGTTGACGTGAAAAAATCAAGTGCGTTGCAATGAGGCATATTTAAAAAAAATAAACTTCAAGTAAATACTGATTAATTTCATGTACCTACATGGGTAAATTATTTTTGTCACCGAAGCCAACTCATTTTTGCCCGAATTTTCTTCCACTGATAGACGATGTTAAGATCGATTTACTGTTTCACAATACCTAATTTATCGAAAAAACTACTCAATCCTGAATATATGTATATATCAACCATTTATTCAAAAACTTTCAAGTGAGTGATTCAACATATTTAGTACTTCCATAAAGATATCTTCGTTTTCCAAGAACATTCTAACCGACTTGCAGCCTTAGATCTGGCTCTGGAAATTATGAATTCAAATTAATAAATTAATAGTGAACATTATACTTTGTTGGCAATCAGAAAACTATATTATTGTTACGAGCATAATAGAATAAGCTTAGCTACCGATCTTTTTGATAGGCTTATTGGCTTATTGCGACTCATGTATTTATTCGATGTATCTATTGTAATAATACTTCATTTTCAATATTTAAAAGGAAAGATATTTACAACTGAACAAGTGAGCCTTAAGTGTAATAATATAAATAATAAATAAAATTGGTGTATTGAGAAAAGCAAATGTATTGTATCTTGCACATACTGTAATAAAATAAATGAGAAAACCGGTGTTTCTATCGTATAAAACTATCAGGGTTTATGAAATTGAAGATTTTTCAGAGCGATACACATGCCATTCAAACAGATGAATTTTGGGAATGTTTCGTTTCCCTGTCTACCAAAAGCTGTGTTTTTTTCTCGTTCGTGAGGTAAAAATTTTGACTTTCCTCAGCCCAACAGAAAGGAATAATCATGTTGATGAAATTTCAATAGGCAGAAAACCCAATTTCTTTGACACCTCTCTAGAATGATTCTGATCGACATCTGATGAACTACTTTTTTCACGTTTTGGACAAAATGTATGTGCGAATGAATGTATGAGCGTATTGCGGCCTCCACGAACACGATGAAAATTTCCTTTTTCGAGGCTTGGTAACATGAAAAAACAGCAACAATTCAAGCCCTACAATTCAATTTTTTAAGGTATAAAATTTATGCTTAAAAAACGTCGAGGTTTTCCCCATAAATGCAAAATATCTCCCAGGATTGTGATGCAATTCACAGGATTTACTCTCTTTATTAATTAAAACAACATTCAATGCCCTGTTAATACCCTGAGGGTCGAAATCAACGTTAAAATCCACAAAAATAGCACTTTTTCGTGCTCCCACGGGTGAGGAAAGTCACAGCTAGTCAGTGAGAAGCATCGCACAAGATGTGTTTCCTTGAAAATCAAAACTTGCCACTCATATTCCAAGTTTTAGACCTTTCTAAACAAATTCGGTTCCGGAATTGTCTGCCAGTCAGCGAATCATTACTATTATTATTAGATTATTCAGGGATTTTTCCCCACAAAGTAGTGGTATTTCAGTAAATTTATCCCATCTAGAGATTCAAAGGTTTGTTCTAAGACAGATGAACTCGTCTGAGTTCATGAACCGGTTCTGCGCAGTCCCCTCGCGCAAGGGTCCAAGTGGTAGAGATTATGAACCCAAATTTCACTTTCTACCCAGACTGTACACTGAACTGTGTTCCAACGTCGTTGCAATGAGTTCATGAACTTCCTGCACTAACTGAGGAGTAGTATAGAGTGATGCGTTCTTCAATCAGTAATTTTATGATTTGCTGCAGTTCATTTGCACGATTTCCGTATATTTGTTTATTTACTTTTGAAAATTGATTAATTTGCCGAAGGACCTGTGGTGTGACGATGATTGGGAGTGTGTGAAAGGCGGGTTGACCAACGACTGGCTATCAGAGGTACTCGTCAGTAGCTCAGACGATAATGAAGTTTTGACAGGAGAACGTGATGCACTCAAAAATGAAAATAATTTAGCCACAGTCAACACGTATGATAACATTAATTTGCAGAAGAACCTGTGGAGTGACGATGATTGGGAGGATGTGGAAGGCGACCAAAGATTTGGAGGAAAACCCGTTTTCTACGACCTTGGATACACTTAACGGTTAGTAATTCTGTACATTTATCTTTATAAAACAAGAAAAAAAAATTCCCCGTTCGGCTCATTGAAGAAAAACGTTGTTAGCACAAAAGGTTTTAGAGTGCATCTTTTGATGTTGCACCTATATCAACCACTATTTCGAATTTCGCTAAGTAATTTTATAGTGGAATACAGCTGCAACCTTAATTGTAAGGTTTTTGGAAACAATCATATAAATAAGTTGAAATTGCCACTCAACGAAACAATGTTGAAATTTCGGTCAGTTTTGAAAATCATGGTATTGAGAATGAGCATGTGGGATAAATCTTGTATTCTGAACCACATCAATATATATATTTCAATTTCTGGTTAGGTACTCTTATTTGCTAATTTCCTGCAGGAAACGTTTTGACGTTTAGTTGAACGAGAAGGAAGTTCCTATTATTCATGTTTTCCTATTATATATCATTTTATTTTTCCTATATTCTAGCTCTTATTCATTTTTTTCATATTATGGTACCTACTATGTTCAATTGTAAGGGATTAAAAAATATTTGTAATGATCAATACTGAAAATAATGTGTTTTTGGGGGTTTATGGTGTAAAATACCATCTTAAACGTAGGAACATGTGGTATATTCGGAATCAGCGTGAAATCACCTTAAAGGATCACCCACCAAATCGGTTAAAATTGTTCTTAGAAAATTCGCTCATGCTGCATGAATGGGAACTTTTGAACGGAAACCTGCATCCGTCAAAATATATTTTGACATTATAATATAAAGTCTTCGTCAATATTGTGTTCTTTCTTCGACTACACCAGGTAATATTCGATACATCTATAGATCGATTCCAATAATAGAAATATAATTCAACTTATCAATGTTTCCTTTTTTGATAAAATTGTGTAAATATCAGTCTCGTACGGCACAATCTTCTTTCCACAAAATTGAAGTTCAGTCACAGCATAGATTACTTAATTCCATTTTTCATTATTTATTCAATATTAGGCTCCAACAGGCCGGTTTTCTTGCCCCTGGATCACGAAAGGACTTGCGCCCCAGACGAGTGGTAGTGTTTGCAGTATAAATTTACCTATTACATTTACGGTGTTTTTATGAAATATCGTTAATTTATATTAATATTGTGTTGTATATTGTGTGTTTATGGTATTGTTAAATGTATTTTTGTTATTAAATATTACTGTTATTAAATATTAAACTGTGAAGTTTTAAATTACCTACATTTTCCATCACTTTTTCTCATGTAAAAAAAACGCGTTTTGGATTTCCTTCGGGCGTTTAATCATTTGGATTTGGATTTGGATTTCCTTTGGAATGTTAATCAAGTTAGATGTTGACAACTTTGAAAACTCGCTCATCAACTCATGCTGCAAGAATGGAACTTTTCAAACCTGTATCCGTTAAAATATAATTTGACATTATAAAAAGTCTTCGGCAATATCGTGTTCTTTCTTCGACTACACCAAGTATATTATTCGATAAAACTATAAATCGATACCAATTGATAGAAATATAATTCAAATCATTAATTTTTTGGAGATGAAACTTTATAAATAAGTACAGCAGGTAAAGAAATTGCCAGAACAACCTCTCCTCGAATATTGGAGCCAAGATGGCAAACGGATCTATAATTTGGGACGATACTATCATAACCGGTAAGTAATTCTGTGCAATGAGAAGGAAGTTCCTATTATTCACATTTTCCTGCTTAAAATCTTTCTATTTTTCTCATCTTCTAGTTCCTATTCACATTTCTCATATTATGGTACCTTCTATGTTCAATTGTTAGGGATAAAATATTTGTCAATATATTTGTAATGATCAATACTAAAAAAACGTGTTTTTCGTGTCTCGAATATTGGAGCCAAGATAGCGAACGGATCTATAATATGGGACGATACTATCATAACCGGTAAGTAATTCTGTGCAACGAGAAAGAAGTTCCTATTATTCACATTTTCCTGTTTGAAATCTTTCTATTTTTCTCATCTTCTAGTTCCTATTCATTTTTTTCATATTACGGTGTACATTGTATGTTCAATTGTTAGAGATAGAATATTTGTTAATTTATTTGTAATGTTCAATACTAAAAAAAAACGTGTTTTTGAGGTTTTTGGTGAAAATTACCATACCTAAACTGCAAGAACAACCTCTTCTCGAACATTGGAAAGTGCCATGAATGAAAACTCTCCACGTAGAATGTCTACATGAATATGAGCTGAAAGATTATATGCACGTATATATAATAATATAATAGTGAAAAATTTCAGCTTGACTGGAAGAATATATAGCTGAGATGTTTCAAAAAATAACTAAAAAGTGGCACTTGGTCGCCCCGTTTTACGAATTCGGAAATAAATCAAGTAACAGACCTTCGATTAGCGAAACTCGTATTTCTCATGGAAACTGCAAGAGGCCGGGAATAACGTTCGATCTAACTAGAAGGTCACAAATGAGGCTACGAAGAGCTATGAAACTGCAAAAATAGGAGATGAAATTTCATAAATGAGTGCAGTAGGTAAAGAAATTGCAAGAATAACCTTTTCTCGAATATTGGAGCCAAGGTGGCAAACGATTCTATAATTTGGGACGATACTATTATAACCGGTAAGTGATTCTGTGCATTTATCGAGTTCTCCAATCAAGTGAATTCAAGACGAAAAGGGGAGATTCTCAATTAGGCACAAAAGGTTTTTTTGGAGTGCATCTTTTGAGGTTCATCTTGGTGCACCTATATTATTCTCTTATCCATTTCAACGCTGAGTAATTTTTTAGTGGAATACAGCTTCAACCACCGGCAACCTTAATTGTTGTAAGTTTTTGAAAACAACTCACATAAATAAGTTAAAATTGCCACTCATATTATGTTGAAATTTCGGAAAGTTTTGAAAATCATACTGGAAAAAGCTCTCACAGGGATACACAACCAATTGTGCATAAATTCTAGGTATAGTATTGAGAATGAGCATGTAGCATGTATACTTTTATACAGGAACGCCGTACAACTCAAAAGATCACTTCCAATTAGTTGTTAGTAATATCTTCTATATACGTGGCAAGATGTAAGCAGGTTACAATAACGAAACTCAAACAATTTATCGGAGAGGGATTTTTCATCAAGGAACCCTGGTAATTTATTGGATCAACAAAAATCCCACCTCAAGTGTATCAATCTCAAAAAAGTGGTAGTTTTATAAAAACTGTCACCGACAGGTCTCAAATTGTTAGATCTTGAAAGATTATCACTGATGTACCGACAAACAAGAATAGGATATGGCATCAACCTACTTGAAGGACTATCACGAAAATTGGCTCTACTAGTAACAAAACCAGAGACACGCCAAAGAATTATTCCATAATCTGATAGAAATTTGCGAGATGGTTCCAGCCCACATTTTGATCAGATATCAATAGAAACAATAAAGTAATATACCAAAATTTATGCAGTAGTATAGTACATAATAGTATTATAGTAGTAGGAGTTTATACAATTTGTAGTTGTAGTATATACAACAACAACTTACGTACCTATTCGATCAATTCAAGTTTTTCAAAACGCATCCCCCAAATGTGCAACAATGCACTCTGTTGGGTGATCCACCCCAACTTGTTAATAACTATAGGCCAATTTCTTTACTGCTTAACATCGCCAAAATAATAGGAAAAACAATGAAAATACGTTTTATTGCAATACTTCGAAAGTTGACGATTTCACTATCAGAAGAACCAATATGGGTTTCGCCAGCAGCATGTTGGATGCCATTTTTCATGTATGGTCGAAAAAGTAATTTTTGCATTGGACCATGGAAAGAAAGTACTAAGTAGTATCCTACAAGGACATACTGTACTTCATTCTAATTTAATAAAGACATTGATCGTTAAGAAAAACCCTGATTTCATAATATGGACGAAAAGCTACCTATCAAATTGGGATAAGAAAAAATCAGGAACAACAGTAGAGGTAGGTATGCATGCTCTCTCAAATTCTTGGTAGCTCAGTACTTCCCCCTTTGTAATCAACTGTAATGACATTTTCCACAATATTAAAAGTCCTCGAATAAGTTGTTACAATGAAATAATACGGAATAAGAATTGTTTCCTCCCCAAAACTTGTCATTTTTAAATAAATTCATTCATTTTCCCTCCAACAAAAGCGATTTTATATTCACTTCATAAATATATAGAGAAAAGGATCAGCTGCTGCTCCCTTGCCAGACTAGTCACTCACTTGTGATGGTAAATGAGATTTGGCCATGTCATTTTGACTTTCAAACTCTCGATTCTTGCAAGCTAAGCTGGTAAATTAACAGGGTTGCTACGGAAACAGAATCCGAAAATTCTCTGACCTTTCCAGGTTTTTCAGACTGCAAAATTGATTTTTCCCTGACCTTTCCATATGCGTTTCAAAAGCCTCCTCCTTCAATAAACCATTGTGTTCCTATGCGGACCAAAAACCTCAGAAAAAACACGTTTTGTGACCCTTAATTTTCACAATTTGAACCCTTGGAGTACTCCGAAAATTCTGGCCAACGAACTCATCCTTTCTCTTGTTATTATTGATTTCAGAATTTTATTCTTTAGATAGATTCCAGGGTCAGATATCGTCTGTAGGGAGGAGGCCATTTGATTTTGTATTGATAAATGCCTGGAACAGATTTGTAACTTATACATTACCGAAATGCAGATGATCAACTCAGTAGTGTAGATTAAAAAAAAAAAAAGTGATAAATCGCATTTATTAAAATTCAGAAACCTTGTTGGTATTCCAATCATTAGTCTCACCAAGAACTAATAAATACTTGTAGCCCTTGTTTTGCGTAAAATTCCAGAAAATTTTCAATTTTTCCCTGACCTCTCCAGGTTTTCTCTGACCACTTCCTCTTCCCCTGACTTTTCCAGGTTTTCCAGACCCCTAGCAACAACCCTGATTAATGATCACTAGTTCCGAAGGGGTTCCAACCAGTGATGCCAATTCGGGGGTTTTCTCTGAAATAAAGGGTTTTCTGTGGAGGGGGAAATTCTGGGAGAATGTTTTCACAGGCTTTTTCAGAGGGATTTGTATGTACGTATATAGTTCATTTGTATAGTTTTTTCAACATTACAAGAGTAGCAAAACATACTGCTGAAGAAATTACATAAAACAACAGTTTCTCCAGAACACAGAAAATAGGTAGACCCTCGAGTGTACAAAATAAAATAAACTTAAGTACCTAGGTAAATTAATGACAAGTAACTGTGAATACAGTAATTGCAAAAGATTATCGCTTTAGTTATAAAACGCTTATTCTTAATATTCTCCTAGAATTATTCGCTCCGAACCATTAATTTTACGAATAGAAATATCCACTTCCTAGATATTTCTAGTGTTCCTCCGTTCAAATTATTCCACTACAAAATACACCAATTATACACTACAAAACCACCACATGGTCTACCAAAGGCGGAAACGCGGGTTGCTGGCGAGAAAACCACATTGTGACCCTCACAACAAATATTTATGTCCTTGTTGACCCAATATTCCAAAATACAAATAAAATAAATTTTTTTTCTCACAAATACTACTAGATTCATCTACAAAATGTTTCCAACCTTGTGAGTTCCAAAATAAAATAATTAGAGGTGTGCAAAAATTGTCAGCTGCTGGGAGTATTGATGTAGGACCAATGGTAGTATTTTCCGCATTACGTAGCTTCGTTGGGATTTGTCAGTAATGAAGTGATAGGTGATAGGCTGAGACATTGAGGGGACTAGTCAGGATGTTCTACTAGGCAGGTTCCCCAGCGACGATTGAGGACCATCTCTCTGCTGACTGTCCAAAATGGACCTTACATTGACTCCAGCAATTTTTTGTGACACTGGGATTCCGTCTGCCCCTTCCGAGAATGTTTTCCGAGGCTTTTTCAGAGGGATTTCTGTTGGGGATGCCCTAAAAGGCTCGTTGAGTACAGGAAATTCTGTTGGACCTTCCGCTCTCATCCTGTTCGAAAATGACAAAATTAGCTGGAACCAGGTGGTTGGTTGGAGTCCGCTGAGGATGTTGTTCTCGACCAGTGAAGTCGTGGAATGAGCTTTTCAATTTTGTTTAAAAGGCCAAGGAAGAAGATAAATGTCACTCTGCTCAACAGATCTTAAATATAATAAATGTACCAGCACAAACCTACATCTTTCCTGGGAGGTATTCTTGAAAATTTTGTTCGGGTTACCTTTCTAAAACAAACTATTCCCGAGTGCCAACGTGGGTTTTTTCTGCTCTTCCAAGACCTCCTTGTTCTGTACAAATGTAGTCCTGTACAATCATTGAAGAAGATCGATCCAAAAGAAAACTGTCAAATCCAAATGGAGAATCACTGCCTTCAGTACTTCTGATTGAGGGAAGTACACCTCAAGCTTGGGGTGTGCCTAGTAATACTGGTTCGATTTAAATACTCAATAATTATCCATGTAATCCTTCGAAAGTTTTCAGTACTTCTGATTGAGGGAAGTACACCTCAAGCCTGGGGTTTGCCTAGTAATACTGGTTTGATTTAAATACTCAATATTTATCCATGTAATCCTTCGAAAGTGAAAGTGGATTCAGCAGTTCAAATGAAATGTGAATAAAATAGGTAATAAATAATTTACAACTTCATCGCCATGAATGAAGTGCCATAACATATCAGTTCAACCGTTTTCTCAAAAACTGTGGAAGATGTTGATGTTGCTCAAGATGGCAGGCGAACCATGTCGCCCCTCTTTGTGCTGTGCTCAATCGGGTCAAAACCCATGAAAACAAACAATTGAATGAATGCAGCAAAGATACCAAGTACAAATATTTTAGAGACAATCGATCTAAAAGGAGGCTGTCAAATCCAAATGGAAAATCAGTGTATTCAGTAGGTGTTGAATATAAAGAATAGTACCCCAAGAACACTCTCGCCTGGTTTTCGGCTCGGTAAAACTGGTTTGATTCGAAATAGTCTGTATTTATTCGTGTGATCTTCCAAATGCAAAATTCAACAGCAAATTGCTAATGGAAAGTGCACAACTTCATCGCCACGAATTTAGTGTCATGAAAAATTGAACCATTCAAGTACCATAGGAAAGCATGCAGTCAGTCAAAAACAGGCTGAATATATATCACCATTCTTAGTGCTGTGCTGTAATCGGGTAAAAACCCATAAAAGAAACATGAAAAACTGATTGGATGCAGCAAAAAGACCAAGTACAAATATTTAGGCGATAATCAATCCAAAAGGAGACTGTCAAATCCTTATGGAAAATCAGGGTATTCAGTGGGTGTTAAATTTTGAGAAAAGTACCTCAAGGCCACTCTCACCTGATTTACGGCTCAGTAAAACTGGTTTGATACGAAATAGTCTATATTTATTCATGTGATCTTCCAAATGCAAAATTCAATTCAGCAGTACAAATGCAATTCCAGCAAATTGGTAATGGAAAATTCACAACTTCATCGCAACGAATTGAATACCATGAAAAATCAGTTGAACCGTCAACTTTCAAAACTGTAGGTACCATGGGAAGGCAGACAGTCAGTCACAAGCAAGCTGAATACATTACCCTTCTTAGTGTTGTGCTGTAATCGGGTTAAAACCCATGAAAACATAAACAATTGAATGAATGCAGCAACTACTAAGCACAAAAATTTTAGAGAATCAATCCAAAAGGAGACTGGCCAAAACAAATGGAAAATCACTTCATTCCGTATAACATTTCATGAAAAGTACCCCAAGGTCCCGCTTGCCTGGGTTACACTCAGAGTAAATCTGTTTTGATTTTAATTACCCTTCTTTGTGCTGCAGTCGCGAGAGACCACAATGAAAACATTCAACTGAATCAAAGCAGCAGACATCAATACGTAAATAATATTGGGAGACAATCGATCCAGAAGGAGACTGTCACACCCGAATGGGAAAAAATCAGGGTATTCATAGGTAATAAATATTCAGAAACGTACCTCAAGGCCCCTCTTGCCTGGACTGCACTCAGTAAAACTGTTTTGATTTGAAATACCCTTCTTTGTGCTGTAGTTCCTCAACACCACTAACCCTGTACATTGTATGGCGACAATCAATCCAAATGGAGACTGTCAAATCCAAAATGTAAAATCAGGGGAGGTTATTCAGTAATTATACAATATCAAGAAAAGTACCTCAAGGCCCATCTTGCCTGGGTTTCACTCAGTAAATCTGTTTCGACTCGAAATACCCTTCTTTGTGCTGCAGTCGCGAGTAAACCCAATGAAAACATTCAACTGAATGAAAGCAGCAGGCATCAATAAGTAAATAATATTGGGGGACAATCGATCCAGAAGGAGACTGTCACACCCGAATGAGAAAAAATGAGGGTATTCAGTAGGTAATAAATATTCAGTAAAGTACCTCAAGGCCCCTCTTGAATGGGTTTCACTCAGTAAATCTTTTTTGATTTGAAATACCCTTCTTTGTGCTGTAGTCAGCCAACACCACTAACCCTGTACATAGTATGGCGACAATCAATCCAAATGGAGACTGTCAAATCCAAATGTGAAATCAGGGTAGGGTATTCAGTAACTATACAATATCAAGAAAAGTACGCCAAGGCCCCTCTTGCCTGGGTTTCACTCAGTAAATCTGTTTTGATTCGAAATACCCTTCTTTGTGCTGCAGTCGCGAGAGAACCCAATAAAAACATTCAACTGAATGAAAGCAGCAGGCATCAATAAGTAAATAATATTGGGGGACAATCGATCCAGAAGGAGACTATCACACCCGAATGAGAAAAAATGAGGGTATTCAGTAGGTAATAAATATTCAGAAAAGTACCTCAAGGCCCCTCTTGCCTGGGTGTTTTGATTTCAAATACCCTTCTTTGTGCTGTAGTCCCCCAACACCAATAACCCTGTACATTTTACGGCGACAATCAATCCAAATGGAGACTGTCAAATCCAAATGTAAAATCAGGGTAGGTTATTCAGTAATAATTACTGAACTGTATAATTATTATACAATGTCAAGAAAAGTACCTCAAGGCCCCTCTTGCCTGGGTTTCACTCAGTAAATCTGTTTTGATTCGTAATACCCTTCTTTGTGCTGCAGTCGCGAGAAAACCCAATGGAAACATTCAACTGAATCAAAGCAGCAGACATCAATAAGTGAATAATATTGGGAGAAAATCGATCCAGAAGGAGACTGTCACACCCGAATGGAAAAATCAGGGTATTCAGTAGGTAATAAATATTCAGAAAAGTACCTCAAGGCCCCTCTTGCCTGGGTGTTTTGATTTGAAATACCCTTCTTTGTGCTGTAGTCCCCCAACACCACTAACCCTGTACATTGTATGGCGACAATCAATCCAAAAGGAGACTGTCAAATCCAAATGTAAAATCAGGGTAGGGTATTCAGTTATTAAAGAACATCAAGAAAAGTACCCCCAAGGCCCATCTTGCCTGGACTTCACTCAGTAAATCTATTTTGATTTGAAATATGTACCCTTCTTTGTGCTGTAGTCCCCCAACCCCACTAACCCTGTACATTTTATGGCGACAATCGATCCAAAAGGAGACTGTCAAATCCATACATTCATTCGAATGCCCTCCTCTTTTCTCAACCGGGCTTGGGACCGGCTATGGCAGAGTTACATTCTACATTGAGAAGATCAACCTCGTACCTACCTCTTGTTTTTGTCCTTTAATATTTATATTGCATTTTCGAAGTACCTATATATGGAACTCCGAAGTTTGGTGACCTCTCCCACTGGAAAGAATAACGATGATCAAAAATTCAGAAATTTAGATTTGAGGTATTACGAGTATTACGAGGCTATAAATGGACATTAGTAGGTAGTAAACATGAGTATCATGGTTATTTTCCATTAGCGAATTTTCGAAGAAAATGAAGCTATTGCAATGGCTTCAAAATGTTTGTAACGCAAATTTTAGAAAATTTTCTTAATGGAAATCCGTTTCAGACCATTCCAAAACGATTCGCGAAATTCAACACTTTCTCATATGTATGCATATATTATATTATATACATTTAATTATTTATATGTTTATATGTGAAATTCCGGACGATATCTGACCGAGGAACCGAGCTAAAAATCTGAAAAATTGCATAATGTCAATAATATCAAAAGAAAGTATGAGTTCGTTGTGTAGAATTTTTCGGAGTACTCTATTGGTTCAAATTTCGAAAATTTAGAGTCAAAAATCGCTTGAAAATCGTTTTTTGAGGTTTCTTGTGTAAATTACCATCTTAACCAGCGACTTCATTTAGGTTCGCAAAAGAGGGCAGGGTGACGTCAGGGACAAGGTCCATTTTCAGTACCTAACTTGCAATCGTCGGATACCCCTCATTTAGCACTCATCAAGATCTTTCAAATGACAAACAAAAATATAACCATACAAGTTCCTCATTGGCAACAGGCGGTTTTGAAGGTCGCAGAATCAGATTCAAAGTTCAAAATCCAATATCCATACCTATGCAAGTTCCCCATTTTAGGCACACACACACAAAAATAGTTTGATTTTAGATTTTACGATTCTATCAAGGGCCGATCTAGTTGAATGTAGAAATCTCGAATGACAAAAATATGGATTGAAGACCGCACGGAGAAAGATAAGTAGGTACCTAGGCCTACTTCATGGCAGTTAAGTAAGGAAGTAGGTACTTGTGGTGGGAAAAAACAGGACTCAATCGATAATCATCAACAAAATACATGCATCAACTTACAAAGGTAATATAAATAAGTACTTATGTCAATGGCTGGAACATTAGAAGGTTTTTCATAACACTTTCTTACCCAAGGACCTGGGAGTGTTCGCGTGAGAAGGTCGCCAGCCCATCGCAACAGAGTTAGAAGAGTTCCTACTAAGTACTTAGGTACGTGGGAAGTAAGTTGAATTTGTATAAAATAATCGCATAGAAACCTAATTAGTAGAATGACATACGCAGTAAGTAAAATTTGATATGGGAACATTGAAAAATCCAATGAATTCTAAGATCTACGCTACAGATTGTCATCTTTGATCTTTGGGCTTCTTTGTTTCGTGCCTACTCTGCCTACCCGACAAGAACAAGAAAACTATCGGAATTGCCAATCCCTAGGAATAACGTGAACTAAATCGATAGATCAGATGAAAAAGTATCTTGCAAATTGAGAAAGATTTGATTTCTTACTTACCAATCCGAGACAGAAGCAACGGTGAGAGGATTGGCCAGACGATGGAAGACAAGGAGACACGTGTGCTCCACGCCGCTGCTGAGCTCAAAATGAGTCAAAATGGCTGTCTATCGTGGTCTCCGTTACCTCGGTTACTCACCATCTCCCCTCTCCTCTTGTCTGACGTCATCGTCACGTGGAACAATGGGAAGATGCACCGCAAATGGGCGTAACTTTTCCGTTTTCGAGGTACAAACCGACCTTTTTGTCGCTGCTACAGTTCCTCCAGTTATTCGTGTCAAACAGTTTAGAAGGAAGGCTCCTTTTTCTGAACCCTTGGATTCGGTTTACAACTCAACAACTGAAACATGGAAGGAGGCAACAAGTTTAGAAACAAGGAGCCTTCTTTCGGAAGGAGATGAACTGAAATACTGAAGAACGAATGAACTTCTTCCAAGTAGCAGTGACAGCTAAACTGAATGCTCCTGTACCCTCCTGGTACCCCTCGTTATTTACACAGCCCAAGAGACAAGGCACCCAACAACTTGTTTTCCCCACAAAAGGCCTCTGAATTTCCCTTTTTTCCCCAGGCTAGACATCAAAATCCCCACGGTTTCAAATTTCTACCAAAATGATCAGAGATCCCGAAAATAATTTATTGTAACGACTGCAACATTAGGATTGCCCTTTTGCAAATATTTCATCAATAGCTAGTGATTATTATTCAAATCCAACCACTTTTGCCACAAAAATAATTAGGTACCAACGGGTAGACACATGCGGGTTTCCATAACGGGGGAATTTCCTCTTTTTTCGGGGAAAACAGCCTTCTCCCAGGGGGTAGAAAAAAGAAAGGGTTTTGAGAGGGGGAAAATGGGGAACATTGAAAAATAGGACGAAATTGGAAAATTGAGACATACCTCTCCTGGTGCTTATTATACTGTCCTATATATAAATTGTGAATATTCCGGTAGGTAATATCTAGAGACTAGATTTAGATAATTTTAAAATAGGTAGGTAGAATTATATTTTTGATTTAGATATAAGTTTACCTACCTATTATTTTTGTACTGCTCTCGATAGAACATTTCTTATTGTCAATCCATCCGTTTTGGACGTTATTATCATACGAGGAATAAATTTATATTTTTTTAGTAAGAATAAATTTATTTAAAAAAAAAAATAAATGTACTTACCTATTACATTTTTTATTCTACTATTTAATAGTAAAATTGAAATTTTCCAATACTTTTCTTTACTTCAAAAATTTGGAATTTAGGACGCCAATTGATTCTAAGAAGGGGTCTCTTCCTAATGAGGCATCCAATTAATAGTTTGGGATTTCGATATCATACGAGGAATAAATGTATAATTTTTTAATAAAAATAAAATTTATATAACAAAATTGAATTAAATTTTTTTTTTTTTTTTTCGCAGTAAATAGGTATTTTTTAGTAAAATTGGAAATTTCTTCTACTTTTCTTGACTTCGAAAATTTCGAATTTAGCACTCAAATTGATTCTAAAAAGAGGTCTCTTCCTAATGGTGCATCCAATTAATAGTTCTGAATAAATTAAACTGGACAGAATTTAGGAAAACCCGATCATCACATTGATAAATTTAGCCGCCATGGCTTTGATTAAGACTTTGTATCGACTTCTCAAAAACGAATTAAATTATGACTTCACTACATTTTGGACTTCCAACTGGTGGTACCTGTGCTGACTATTGGTACTGACTAAGAACAACATTTCTAAGAGGGAAGGTAGGCCGGTAGCCAGCTTGTTGGGACTTTAAGGGTTTATCGAATAAAATTTAAAATAATGAAACTTGAATTAAGTGAAGGACACTCAAACCCAGACAACCCAATAAGGCCACCCAGAAAGCAGCAGACTGTAGGGCGCTAAATGGAAATTGAACACAGGTTAGATAGTTGAAAAACTGAAAACAGTTACGTGAATAGGGGGAAGTCATGTACCTTGGGACAGATTTTTTCGTTCTCAAATTTTGAAGTGCTGGAAAACTAAATTCGGAACTCTAGCAATGTAGCATCTCATTATTAATATTCATGAAGTTTTCCAAATTTTTCAGAGCACTTCAAGAGCGCCAAAAACCAATTTTTCGAAAACCTTCGTTTGTTCCAAGGTACAAACCTGGTATGTACCATCTGACAGCTATGTTTGTTCTTGGGACTGGTGTCTGAACCCCGGGAAGAAGTAGGTAATCTGTATTAAAAGAAAGGCAATGTGCAAAAATATCATTCAAATGCACAACGTTTTAAAAAAAACAAAAAAACAGTATTGTACCTATCTATAATAACAACTTGCAGGTACGACTCGCTGAAAACACGGAAATTTCAGCTATCGCAATGGGTTCACAATTTTACGAATAAACATTTCCTAGATGTTTGAGGAACGAATTTTGGCTTGAGCCTCAAGAGATCGTGGAATCCTAAAGTTACAAAAGAATGTTATCAGCAGGGACGGAATTTTCCTGTAATAACATATTCTTTTCCTGAAGGAGTTATTAAAAAGATTCTAAGGTATTTATCCGTTTCTCACAAAGCTGGTTTCAAAAATACATATTTTATTTTGCTTTAAATTATTGCATATTTTAGGGTTTGTTGCATATTCTGAACTTCAGTGCATATAATTGCATTTTTCAGGATTTACCCCCCTTGGTAGGTATAAATAAAGAAAAAAATTTAAAAAAAGAGAAGTTGAGAGATG
>JAEMON010000014.1:17373292-17390404 GCA_030264115.1 Lygus lineolaris | reverse complement strand
AATCCACCATAAGGAGAGCATCTTTGTATAATTCTAAGTTCGTAATTAAGGTCACAATAGTTCTCTTGTGGTCTCAGTGACAAGGGGCTCCTCCCATCCCTCTTCGGAAAGTTCGTAATTTTGATTTTTTCACGTCTTTTTTTTAAAAGTAAAATTGGCATAAAGGCACATAGACTCCGTAGAAAATGATTTTTTTCGATTGTTCGATAGTAGGTAACTACTGATAATTTAATAGATCACATTTCTCTTAAATGATAAATTTACACTTCTACATTACATTTCTTACAATATTCAGTATAAAATCTTTCATGGGTATTTCCTCTTACATTCTCTGAAATACAAAATGTGACACATGAATATAACTCCTTTCAAACGGCAAAATACCCAAAAGATTTATTCACTATGAATTCTGCTCTAATCTTTCTTTATTTTCATATTTATTTTTTGTGTTTTACAAGGAATTTATTTTTTCAAAATCTTTATTTATCATGTGCATAACTCTGTACTTGGTGGTCATCTGTGCGTATTTATGGTGGACTTTAGCCTGTACGCATTGGATTTTCGTTGTCTTACGTCGGTGATTAATTAATTTTTATTACTATCTACTCATAATAGTTTTTTGATCAGAATTTCATTTTTTTGGGGTAAAGAAATACCTAACAGTTTTATACGAGAAATAGAGGTTTGAAGGATTTTCTCATTTACGCATTCATAGTGGCTGCTATTGATCCGATCAAAATGAAATCCGGTTAGGAGGATTTTCTCGCTGGCGTATGCGCAGGTACAGCGGCTCGGATTTCACCAGGCGCATGAGCTATGGCTATCACCGATAATCTTGATGAAATCCATAAGGGATCATTCTTACTTACCTCAATTATCTTACTCAACTATAGCTATACTAGGTAGGTCACAAGAAATTTACGTTTGGAGGATTTTACGTTGTGCAAGCGGAGAGGCTACCATTGATCCGCGAGCGATAAAATTCGTAGGGGTTCGTATCTAGGGCCTAACCCGCATAATCCCTGAAAATTTCATCAAAATCGGATGAAAGTTGTGGATGTTTTGCGTGTGGCACGGGTTTTGCTGATTCTGGGACAGATAAGAAACCACAATATTATTCTTCGTGAACTTCTAAAAATGCGAGTAGGGAATTTTTGTAAAATAGTAAGAGGAAAGCTGTTTCTAAAGTGAACTCAATGCTCGCTATCTTGTTGGTAGCCTCTGAAGGAAAATAGTGATACCGCAATAGTGAAATCCCAACAACTGATTGTCTGAGTTGCAGGGTAGGTAATCAGGGACTGATCTATGGGTGATAACTGATGGCTGGGACTGATAGTGTGGCTCTATATGAGTTTCTAGGTACAGTATCTACCAGGGAGGTGTGATAGCCAACAGGTAGATAATTATACATTTATTAATAAACGGCGCCACCGAATAGGCAAAACCCGCACGACAGATTGGTCTTGAAGGTGGGGTATACCTGCTGCGCCGTCATCTGACGCCTTTGAAGGTACCAGCGCAGAACGTCTGCCATACATAATCATCCTATTACTCCATCCGAATTTCGGTTTTCAGTGTTTTTCCATCTTCATTTTGCCGACTTTAATTTTACCTATTTCATTTCTCTTTGTAGCATTTTGAACCATTTTGGTTCCGTGTCTGTTTGGTAAATTCCATGTCCCGTGCAAAACTACATTACAGTCCGATTTTGATGACATTTTCAAGGATTCTGCGGGTTAGCCTCTAGACGGTCCCCTTCAAAATTCATCGCCGGCGCCGTTCAACCAATGTAAGATCGTGCGTACAACAAATGTGTATTTCCTGAAACATCGGTTTTTCACGATCTAATGACCCGATTTCCCTCAAACTTGGAGGGTAGTTGAGGGGCAAAACTCCGAATTATTTGACAAAAAATGTTGACATGTTGAAAAATTATCCCCTAGAATGGGGGATTATAATAATTTTTTTTTCTAATTTCTGAAAGATAATGACTCAAAAGGAACAATACCTAATGAAGTCGTATGGCAAAAATAGTGTATCTGTATTTTCAGAAAATGCATTGAAATATTATTTATTATTGTAATTTGGTGGGAAAGTGACGTTGAAAAAAGTGTCGTCTGTCATTGGCCAATTCAAAGCCCATCACTGGTTGGGCTCCATTAATTAGAATATAATTTACATAATTATTAAATTAATGCAATTTTTAATTAATTATTTAAATTTTTCCTATTCCTATTACTATTTTCACTGTTCCCAATGCGATCGCAGAGCATTCTTTTTCGGTTCAGTTCTTTTTAGTGTGACGTAAGAAAGGGTTTCTCAAGAGCCTTCGGAATTCCGTCTGATATTCAAACAGCTGAGATTTTATTCCAAGTTTTCTTCACACCCGAACGATAAACTATTTTTTTCTTTGTGTTGACAGTGTTATTAAAGGATATTACTGGTAGGAACACCAGAGACGTACGACGAGAAGTACTATATAACATATCTTTTAATTAGAGAATGACACGCACTGGTTGATCAACTAACATGAACTGAAGGTAGGGTGGGGAAGCCCAATACTTAGGTACACAACTACCGACAGGTGGCTCTAGTGTAGATTGAATGTCCCTTCACTCTTCCAATAGTTATTTTATTTCAAACAGCAATACAAAGGCAGAAAAAAAGTTGATTTTCTCATACACGATAATTTCCCATTGCATCGCTTTTTGACCGAAAATTATCCCCTGGAGTGGCATCGCTTTTTGACCGAGCTACTGCGCCATGCTCAAATGCGTATTGTTACGTTCAGGTTAGTTTATGTTAGGAATCTATATTGCCCACCCAACTTGGCAGACTATTTGTAATACTTATAAGTGATAATAGCAGGTAATTATAGGTAATTAGATAAATTAAGGTACGGGACTACGTATTATCTGTAACAGAGGCATAAAATCTTAACATGCACGATGTATCCCTGAAAACTGTGCTTTCTGATACAAAAACATCTGATGCGAGGCTTCACACTACTTTCCTCACCTGTAAAAACCTAAAAATGGCTTTTTGTGCAGGTTGTAACGCTGATTTCCGGACCTCCCTTACTGGCTCTACCGAATGGCCATTTCTGTTGTTACTAAGCACTTCTAAGCTTATTATTCGGACTTCATTCACGTTTTTTTGTAGACCCATTCTGTACCTACCCAGTGTTATTAAATAAAGGTTTGATTGATTGATACTTGTGCGGCACCCACCAAGAGTTCTCTCCTGTCAGCCAAAGCGTTGCCGTCTTTGTCGATGGCGCTCCTGAATTCCATCCTCCGCTGGTCCTCTCCCTGCGACACCAGAGTCTCCCCTCCGCTGACCTGCAGCACCGCGAACTCCTCTTCCGTCAGCATTTCGTCACCATCCCGATCTGAGAATGAACCATGTTGCAAACGATCAAATTAAGAGTAGGTACCTATCCACCATTTTTCTCGAAAATCAATTTTTCGTAAGACAAAATGGATCAAAGTACCTAACCATTTTAGCGTTGAACTTTAATGCGTTTTTTAACTCTCTGACCAAATACTAATGCAAAAAGAGTTTCAATAATGAAACTTGCGAGACGTCCACGAATTTTTTCCAACACCTCAAAATTTGATGTTTTACGTTAAAAGATCTATCTAGAATCCAGAAGTTGAATAAAGAAAATCCGTCCTTCCGGCGTACGAGGCAGTTTGCTTAATTACTAGGGTCCAAAAATGAAATTTGGCATACAGGCCCCATTTGGGGTGTTGTTGCGCACGTCAGTCTTCTCTAAGGGGTAGAAACTTGGGGATGAAATTGTCACAATTCTGTAGCTCCAAAACTTCAAATAGGAAGGTTCATAGGTACGTTTTCTCTATTGGTTTTAAATAGGTATCATTTTTAGAGTCGAATGAGACCATGCTGAGCACTGTAGGTCGTTCGCTCCCAACAAGGACTTAAGGGTTGAATGAAAAAAGAGCAGAACACGAGTATGAGTCGCAAATCTTTCTGCCGAAGGCCGAATCCTCATTCAAAGATCTGCTTATAAAAAATTCAATTACAATAGGTACATAATAAAATTCTATTTCGCAGAATTGAGGATAAATTTTACTTTTGTTTCCTTAGTAACCAAATTGTAACAACTATTGGGTAAAATTACAGGTAAGTAAGTAGGTATCCATTATGCAGAAGAAATTATTGTAAGCCTCGTGATTTTACCTATTTTAACCATTGATAATTACAGCCATGTAACCCACTGATCATTGATCTATGCCGGAAGAAATAATAAAGCATTGTACAACAGCAATAATTTGGAGCGTTTTTACATAATGTTATGAATTAAGGTGTTACTGTTGATGTTTTGGTTGTCAGAGTTGAAATCTGTGTAGTCAAGTTCGGGATTGTGTTGAGAAAGTCGCGTTTACGAGAAAGGATTTCAAAACGTAGGTATTTTAGTGCACAATAAATCAGTTAACGTGCATTGAGGTGTAATTCTTAATTATAATCGTGTGTTAATTTAAAGACCAACAAAATAATGGATCTAAAACCCAATATGAATACAAATATTGTGGTTCACCAACCCAATTTGTCGAGAAGATCGTCTACCAGAGTGAGGATGTTGTTGGCGGATGACTCGGGGTGTCTGAAAGCCAGGAACTCGTCCAGAGTGAGGAATTCAGGGTCACTCTTGGCAGCCTCAGACCACGACGCTTTGTCCCTCGATATGCTTTCTTTTTTGACAGAGTAATTTTTGTAATTATTGGTAGGTATATGCGCTGAGTGAAGTAAATTTATGTAGTCGAATCTCGGTAATTCGTATCCGGCAATTTGCATATCACTGGACGTTTACTATTATAGTGAGGAAGAAGTTTCTCATGTATATTTACAAACCTTTGAGGGACCTTCCCAGCCCCGGATGTTTCTCATTGTGTTTCCTGATGTACTCCTCATCGACTCCATGCTTTGACAGGAAATAGTCGTGGTACTCGTTCCAACTGACGACCCCTTTGTAAACCAATAATTGTAATAATATTTTGAGGCATTTTACCATATTAAGATAGGTAAGTATCTACATAGCGAATGTTTATAGTACGTACGGATAGGTACACATAAATTTTTTAGCGAATTTTTGTACGAGTATTTTGCATTCTCACTAGATGAATTTAATGCGTTTAACACACAGACCAACAGATATGGAACCAAATTTATTCAAGGATGTATATAAAGCATAAAATGCAAGTGGAAATTTATCATATTTTACATGATTTTTCATATTTTATCATAAAAATTGTTCATATCTACCGTTCTTGGGGTTTTTGTCAATAGTCATGAAGAGTCCATAGTTCTCTTGGAGAGCCTCCTCGATGTGAGATTTGGTCCTGTAGTGGATGTAGCTCGCCAGCTCATCCAGATCCAACAAATCATCTCCTGATTGATCGGCTCTAGAAAATGAATCTATTCTTTAAATACCATCGTGACCAGCTGAAGAATACGGCTCCCATCTTTAGGCACTTCTCATCAATAAATCTTATTAACTACTAAATTACTTAAGCAATAAAGCTGAGTCCCCCCATTAGGTATTTTTACTTTCCTCAGCCCACCAGGACGGCGAAAGGAAAGTACTGCAATCAACAGAAAACCCAATTTTTTAGACACATGCACTCTTCAAAACAATGTCAGTCCTCGAATGTCAATTGTTGGTAATACTTTGGGATTCCAGGGAAAAACTCATATTGTGTTTGAACCCTGCATTGTACCAAAATTCCTCATAACTACTGTGAAATACTACCTATCTTGTCTTATTAGGTACCTACCTTCGAAATTAAACAGGTACTATCTATACAAGGTGTTCACACTGATAGAGTACCTTCTAGGAATCGATCGAGGATTCATTCTGTTAGAAAATTGATTTTTCGACAAAAATAGTGCATTTCCCGACATACCAGCACATCCAACTCGTATTTTGCTAATCAATATTCTTTGTTGATTGAATTTTCCCAAATAATTATCACTCAGAATTACCTAAATTATTCTCTAGCTCAGCAAAAAATGGGCTGGTATGTCAATAATGCACTTTTTTCTTTTTTTTTTTGTTGAAAAATCTAATTTATAACAATCAGAATGAATCTGAAGTGTCGAAAATTCGATTCAGCGTGAAAATTCACTCATTTCCTCGAAAAAACCGACGGTTTTTCGCGTTCAAACTTGATTAGGTATCTCCCATAATTTCTACAGTAAAATAAAATATAACCACACCGTTGAACTTGCAAGGGGATTTACCTATATTCTATTGGAGACATAGATCAGTTTGAAAAAAATATAAATTTTGAAAATTAGAGAAAAATGTCGTATTAATCCAATTTCTTGCCCGCTGAATCTACTGTAAAAGTTGTTATAATGCACTAAGGGGTTAGGAAATTTTTCCAACGGTGTTCTTATTTTTTATTTTTAACAGTAAACTAAGGGGATTAAGACTGTTTTAGTGGCGTAAAGTCGAAAACACGAAAAAAATCTTAAAAGTGAAAAAACTCACAAAAATGAGGGTTTAAAAAAACTCTCACTTTTGTTTGAAATTAGTTGTAGAATCGATTCGTAGAAAGTTCCCTAACTTATGTGTGAACAATCTGTATATAATTTATTCTTGTGCTACTTGAATGTGATATTTTGGTGCTAATTACTATCACATACATTATCTACACTCAAAGGCCCAGTCGTTCTCACTAACCTCTTGAAAACAACGGTCAATAAATCCAGCGGTGGAAGCGACTCATTTAGGGCTGGGTCTCTCAGTGCCTCTTTGATCTTCAAAGGCACCCTGTAGATTATTGGCGAGGACCTGTCAATAGGGAATATAAATATACCTGGCTTAACAGTGTTGGGCAAACGCCATTTTGCAATTAGGTACTTTTATTTTTTTTGTAAATCAGGCTTTAACCAATCAATTCCTTTATTAAACCGTACAGTCGGAACCGTCTAAATCTCTAGAATACAATAGAACCAACCGGAATAGATGAAAAATGTATTTAGAGTCATTAATTACACTTTAAATAAGTAATTGCCGCGTTTCAATTACAATTGTAATTAAAAAGGTGACAATAACATAATAGGAGAGTAATTATTCACTCTAATTACAAATATTATTGATTCCCGTTGGTTATATATTGTATTCTAGAGACTCAGGCGGTTCCAACGGTATAGCTTAACATGGTAATTGAGTGGTTAGAGTCCGATTTACAGGTAGGTATTAAATATTAGACTTTTAGTTCAAACGCTGGTTGTTTTATACGATATATTTCTCATTAGGGATGCAAAATAGGTTGCCAGCAATCGATTTTTAAAATCGTTTCTCAATCGGAAGCTTGAAATCGATTGCACCAATTAATCGGGTAAAATATAAATAGATTTTTCAATAAAAAAATAAGATTTTTCAATAAACTTATTTAATTTTTTTAATTAAAAACCAGTTATGTGAATAGTTTGGTATTTTACCTATCGAAATTCGATATGTTTTCATTTATTTAAAATTCAACTGTCTTCTTTTTTTTTTTTTTTACAAAAATAATGGAACTTTCAATGGGTTCATGAAAAATAAAATTATAGCGGTGGGGTCATTCTAGAATTTAAAAACTTGCTTGTTTCGGATTTTAAGGACTGTTTCGGATTTTTTTCGCAATCGATTTCTGAAGACAGAAAAATCGATTTCAGGCTACAAGTCGGAACAATCAATCGATGGCAAAAAAAAAAAAAAAAAAATCGGAAAGTCGATTCAATCGAAAAAATTGATTTGCATCCCTATGTCTTATTAGGTATCTCTTATCCATGTAGAGCATTGATATGATATCGATGAATATTGGCGTTCCAACTAAAATTTGTAGCTTAAATAATATTAATTTTTAGAATAACTGTGCGATTCGAATAATTTCAAGATCGTTCTCAAGTTCAAATTTTCGGCTTGAACATTTCCGAATATTTTCGAACTGAACATTTTAATTGGAACAAACGTGAGGGATAATCAACTCACTCCCCCTCAGGGGTGAGGATATTATCAAGTTGAGTGCAACCTATCCTGGCAGTTGAAACAGGATTCTCGTTCATATCAGTGATGTTAAGCCCACAAACCAGTTGAAAGTTGGAACATACCGTAAGGCAGTAATAAATAAGGGTATATAAGGGAAAATTGAGAATACATTTTTAGAGTTCACAGCATTCTAACTCGCTGACCAAGGTAGACAATTACCGAATTATAATTTCAAAGTGGTAGCAGGATGCGCAGCTGATTGCGCAATGTGAATGAACAATGTTGAGCACCTATGCAATTTGGACGCACTGGCATGGAACTTCGTTCTTCCATGGTTCTGAACGTGAGCGAAGTTATTTTAATTATGGTGATATCACTGAGGATCAGTATGAAATTGAGTGCGACGGTTGGTACCTACCTATTATCCTATTCGCGGATTATACCTAATGGAATGATTTCCCAGCCGTGTTCTGTGATCGTTAAACTTAATTTTGAGCCCTTTCTGTGAGAATTATTGCGAGAACTTCAACGAGAAATTCCTAAACCCCTGAATAACATTGGAATTCACGTTTACTGGAGGTAAACTGAGTTTATACTTTTTTTTTTCAAGAACAAACAAGACGAATAAATTGGAAAAATAATTAACTGGTCATTTCATTAGTCTCGTGGTCGTGTTTGTAACATCATCATTTTACTTTTACCTAAACATTCATAGTAAAATAATTACACTTATTATTTTGTCAACGAGGATCGGGAATGGGGTCTACTGAAATAACACGTCACCTTCGCCGAGCTTTCGATATCTTTAATATCTTCATCAGGGCCTGTAACAATAACAACATATATCTCTACAGCAGAGTTGATATAAAACCTAATGAATTGCCAAAACTAAACAAAACATAAGTATACATAATTCAACGGGTAAACAATGTATATTCAGACTAGAGTGCTACAACTCACTCAAAGGCTAGAGGCTAGGTCACAGTATACACCTCCGTCACAATAAGATGAATATACATTGTTTACCTGTTACATACTTACTCATCTTATGGTTTGTTTAGTTTTGGCATTGCATTAGGTTGTGTTGCAACACTACTGCAGGGATATATGTTGTTTTTGTTATTGGCCCTAATGAACATAATTATAAGGTATCGAAAGCTCGGCGAAGAAGGTGACGTTATTTCAGTAGACCCCATTCCCGATCCGCGTCGACATTCTACACTATCTGGGTCGATCTTCATAAAGTGCACTTATTATTACCAATCCAGTAACATTATTTTTATTATAATTCTGTATCCTATACGTATCACCATGTTAAAGCAAGTTGTTAGACGGTAGGTAGGTACCTATTTGTCTCTACTCATTGCCTATTTCATAAATATAGTGTTTATTTGCCTTTCAGCGAATTTTCAAAAAAAATTCAACTATTGCAATGGCTTCAAAATTTTAATAATGCAAAATAATGCTGAATTAAGAGTTTTTAAATTATTTCAGCTACTGAGCCATTACAAACACGTTTCATTTAATTCAAGTATGGTAATTGTTTACTATTACTTTGTCACCTCTAACTTTTTCAGTATGAACACATTATTAGTGGAATGGATTAGATTAGTGGAATGGACTTCTGGAATGGATTAGTGGAAGGGACTTCTGAATAGATTAGTGGAATGCATTGTCAAGCGATCTGGATGCTCGCTAGCGCTCGCACCTCAAAAAAGATAATCAATCCCAGAAACTATCCCGTGAATGAGCAGGTTGTTTGGGACTTCTGAATAGATTAGTGGAATGCATTGTAACTCTATGAACATGTTTTCGGCATTCAAATACTATCTCTTTATATTTCTATACCCTTTTCCGACTCTTATTTCGGTCTGAATATTGATATTTACTACTCTACATATATCATGGTTAAGTTTGAGAGATATCGGAGTTGACCGGATAATTGCTCAGAATTACCCCATGTAACTAGCAATATCTGGTTGTTCCGGCCCTTCAAACATGTTTATCTGTCGTTGGTAGTCCATTGCTGATAATATATCTAAATACTGAAAAAGTTAGAGGTGACAAAGTAATAGTAAACAATTACCTCAAGTATTGCTGAGTACAGCAGCATTAGAGAAAAACGCAAAACTGATGCTTTCACTAAAGTTTGTAAAACTCCATCTGAAAGCACCTCTTATTGTGTACAAAAATGGGTTAACAGTTAAAGAGTACTTTACTTCAATTTGTTAACATATCCATGAAATTTGATTATTTGTTGGTCTGTCGCACACCCTTTAACACGCTAGACCTTTTGACTGCGTCAAAATACAATAAATGATAAGTAAATGAATGATTTGAGGACTAGTCTAGCTTAATTTTTTTCTTTCCAGGTTCCAGATGAAATTAAAAGTGAACAAACATTATTTGATTAATAACACTTCGAATCTACCTGAGAGATGGGAGGTGTCCTGCCAAACCCACAAGGCCGGCGTACAAAACGATGGGGACGAAGAGGGCGAAATTCTGCGACATCCGTCCATCCAGACGATCGTGTCTATCCCGTTATGTCTGTCTGTCTTCCCAGAATTGTCCGTTTCATTTGAATCTATATAATAACGTCAATTTCGTCGTTATCGCGGCAGTTATAACGGGAATAGGAACGATCAATTGTAAGGAAAGTACGTCCGTCCGACGGCGTTGCGTCCGTCACTATGACGAGGAGCTAAACGTTTACAGCTGGAGGGACGTCAGTTTGTCTGGGGGCAGGTGGGGAACGGTTACTTGAGGGAAGAACAGGTTGTTATGGAACTGTTACATTCATCCAGAGAATTTATGGAAATCCTTATGTACGAATTTTTTGAGTACACAAAAGTGTGAGGAAAACTGAAAGAACCATGTTTGTGGATGTAATAAACTATTAAATTCCTAACTAAAAATAATTCTAATTATTATTATTATTATTATTCTGTTAATTTAAAACTAAAAATTTAACTACAGAGACTATAAGAGAACTATAAAGAGACAATATATAAGGGCATTTGAGGTAGTTAAGTAATTTTTTACAGGTGCCAGACCTATCAAAATCTCGATTTTGGTGTATTTTTACAAGTTGATTCACGTGGTACTGTACACCACTAGTACCACTAATTTTATGTTTCCAAGTTCACCAAATTGTAAGAAATAATCAAAATTTACTGGGCAACATGTCCTTTCTCATCACCCATGGACACCCGAAAACGGCTATTTTGTTGGTTTCAACGCTGTTTTCGGCCGTCAGGATATTTTCCTGGAGGTTAAGTCGTTTTTACTTGGGAAAAAATAAAATCCTGGTAATTTCATCCAAATGCTTACAGAGATTTCGAGGGGAAAAGCTCAAACAGGAACATTATGGTATAAATTCAGAATCAGCCCAAAATTTCCTATAAGAATCACCCATCAGATCGGTTAAAATGATTATTTGTACATAATGAGGGTTTTGATCTCACAACGGCTAAAACCATACGCCAATAATACAAAACCGCGAAATAAACGTCGTGCGTCGATTGAGACAACTTCAGCTCTTTTCCAAAGTTTATTGAATTTTTGTCCCATATTTCCAAAATCAACCGGCGCCCAAGGTTCAGTGTAATTTGACTTTTTCTAGAAAGAAAGCCTAAAAAAGAAAGTTTTGCCGATCTATCGACCTCTGGAAACAATGGATAGAAATTCACTAAACTTTGAAACTAATTTAACAATATGAAGACTCCCAAAAAAAGCTGTGATTGATCTCTTTCGACGCAAAATTTAATTTCCTTCAACTTTTATTTCGAGTTTTTTTTTTTTTTTTAATTGGAGAATGGTTTTAGGTTTTTTTTTTCGAGCGAACACACTCAGGAAACGTTGAAAAAATCGGATTTTTTCGCGGTAGGTAATAGTTTATAAAAGGTCCATTTCGGGACCCCTAACATACGGTATGTTCGTAATCAGCGTGAAATTTCCTATAAGATCTCAAATTCTTTTGTTACGGTTTGGGACCACCCTGAAAACACATATACCCACCTCCACCCAGACGTGAAGAAACTTGGTCAGACGTCGTTCAGAACCATTGTAATTAAATAAGTAATTTGACTTTTTCATCTTCCTGCTTGTTAGAAAAGAAAATTTTGCCAATCTATTGACCTTTGGAAACAATGGATAGAAATTCACTACACTTTGAAACTAATTTAACAATATAAAGACTCCCTGAAAAAAAAGCTGTGATTGATCTCTTTCGACGCAAAATTTAATTTCCTTCAACTTTTATTTCGATTTTTTTTTTAAATTGGAGAATGGTTTTAGGGTTTTTTGCGCGAACGCATTCAGAAATCAATGAAAAAAATACGGTTTTTTGCGATAATAGCTGTTAAAAGGTCTATTCTGGGACCTCTAACAAACGGGATGTTCGTAATCAGCGTGAAATTTCCTATAAGATCTCAAATTCTTTTGTTACGGTTTGTGACCACTCTTGTATACGTGAACCCTTGTATACGTCCAAAACGTGAAGAAAGTTGAACAGACGTCGTTCAGAACCATTCTAAGGAGGCGTTCCAGGAATTGGGGTTTTCCCCTACTGATTACATTCCTTTCACTTTTCAAGTGGGGCGAAGAAAGTAAAAATAAAAGTACTTACTACGTTTTTTTCCGAACTCTTTGGAACAGTTGGCGAGTCGCTGGCTCGACAACAGTTCAAAACGCTCGTCACAGTTCTCGAAACCTCCTCCTGGAACTGATTACCGTATCGATCCTCTCCGTGACGTCACGATAAATCGGTGGATTCCGCGCATGCGCCGTAAATAATTTTTTTTGCCCGACTCGTTCCGGCGAAATTTTCTCTCGTCAACCCCCCCCCCCCCCCCCCCCCCCCCCTCCCCTAACCCCTCTTCCATTCTTTCTTTCTATCTACATTTCTCTTTTTTTCTCTCTTCCCCCATAAAACCACCCCCTGAAATCCTTATTTCTCTCACAATAATTTTAAAATTTCGAGTCATGCAGCATGCGTTGATGAGTGAATTTTTAAAGAATCATTTTTACCGATTTGGTGGGTGATTCTTATAAGAAATTTTGCGCTGATTCCGAATATACCATTTACGTTCCCATTTCAAGGTAATCAACACCAAAAACCTCAAAAAACGCGCTTTTTAGGGATTTTTGACTGTACATTTTCAAAATTTGACCCCTCCGGTACTCCGAAAATTCTGGCCAACGAACTCATCCTTTCTTTTAATATTATTGATATATATTGATATTATTATATGCATACAAAAAAGTGTTAAATTTCAGGAATCGTATTAGAATGGTCTGAAACGGATTTTTGAGCGAATTTTTAAAGAATAATTTTAACGATTTGATGGGTGGTTCTTATAAGAAATTTTGCGCTGATTCCGGTAATTAACACCAAAAACCTGAAAACACGTTTTCAAGCGATTTTCGACCCTTAATTTTCAAAATTTGACCCCTTAGAGCACTCCGAAAAATCTGACCAATTTTGAGTATCTAGGGTGAGATGGTGTTGGTCTTTGATTATGAAAAATAGTTAAACTTCAAGGATCGTTCTAGAATTATTTCAACGAATTGTTATCAATTTTTGAGCGTCAGCGTGAGCCATTGTTATAAAACATTTTTTTATCGGATTCTGAATATACCATAATATGTTTCTATGTTAAATATGGTAATTTCTCAAATAACTCAAAAAATCCAAATAACTCAAAACCACGTTTTGAGAGCTATTTTTGACCATCAGTTTTCTAAATTTGACCCAATAGAGCACTCCAAAAATTCTCGCCAACGAACTCATCCTTTCTTTTGATATTATTGACATGTTGAAATTTTTTAGTTCGATCCTTGGGTCAGATATGGTGTAGAGTGACAGACATATAAATAAATAAACACCTACATAAGATAAACAATGAAAAAGTGTCGACTTCACGAATCGTCGTAGGGTATCGTTGATCATATGGTTTGGAATGCTGTTCAGTTTAGGGACGATTTCCCATCTAAAGGTATAAAAACTATATGTTTATTAATGGACGTAAGTCACAATTATTGCAAAGGGCTCTGAGCATGCGTAGGAATTTCCCCCCTTTGAACTCAAATTCGGATGTAGCACCCTCAAAAACCCCATGTTTGGGCCCACAAAACGTGTGGAAAGAACGCGTGTACGTAGTTGGTGGTATGATGTATGACATAGTAAGTTCTAAATGAAGACCCTTTTTCGCTCATCAGACACCCCTCATGTTGCACCTTTTTCGAAAGCTCTCATTGAGACCATTCAATGGAAAGTGTAATAGGTAACCATGCCATTACAATCCATTGTTACCTCTATCAGGAATGGGGATATAGTTCTCTTCAGTCATTAAACAAAACCAGATTTTCAGGTAGAATTTTTATTTATGTACATTACTTGTTCTAAAATAGTTATTTTCACAACAAATCGACTTTCCAAAAACAAAAATAAGAGTATTGTCCCACCGAAAGTCCAAACAGGTCCAAATAGTTGCCACCAAGATGTACCAATCAGCACTTCTCACCTGCGGGATAAACAAGTTGATTGCATAATAAATTATTAATTATGATAATAATAATAATAATAATAATAATAATTTTTTCATTGATGATTTTATAGTTTTTGTGATATACATTGTAATAGTTACCTACGTTATGTTAACTTTTACCTATTACCTTCATTAGGGCATACTGTAGGTAGTAACTTTGTTCCAAAAAAAAATCAACTTGAAAAAGATAAACAAAAAAGTAACAAATACGTAAACACGTAACTTTGTTTCGAAGAAATAAAGTTATCGCAATGGCTTCGACGTTATCGGAAACTTTCAAAATGGAAAAATGGGCTTTTCTCAATGGAAATCCATTTCAGACCATTCTAAAAGATTAAAAAAAATTCAAAATGCCAATAATATCAGAGTTCGTTGGCCAGATTTTTCGGAAGTCTCTGAGGGGGCAAATTTTGAAAATTTAGGGTCAAAAATAGCTTTCAAAGCGTCGTTTTTGAGTTATTTGGTGCGAATTTACATATTAAACATGATTATGGTATATTCTAAATCAGCAAAAAATTTCCTATAAGAATGACACAAAATATAAAGAGTTTCCAAATCTAAAAAATTCAAAAAATTGTTATAAAATGATTCATGAAGTTTAGCTATTTTTCATGTAAAGACCAGACGGCAACTCACCCTTGATACTCAAAATTGGCCAGATTTATTTGGAGTACTCTCAGACTTCAAATTTTGAGAATTTAAGGTCAAAATCGCTTAAAGGACGTGTTTTTTGAGATTTTGGTGTAAATTACCATTCCAAAAACTTCCTAAAAGAATGGCTCACTAAATATTACGAGTTCCCGACGGTCAAAAATTGATGAAAATTTACTGAAATAATTTCTAAAACTGATTCCTAGAGTTTAACTGTGTTTCATATTAAGACCAGACGATATCTCAAACTAGATGTGCTCTCAAAATTGGCCAGATTTTTCCGAGTTTTTCCAGGGGTCAACGTTTGTAAATTTAGGGTCAAAAATCGCTTAAAACTTGTTTTTTGAGTTTTTGGTGCAAATTATCTTATCAAACATAGGAACATAAATATTATGGTATATTCGGAATTAGCACAACATTCCCTATACAAATGGCTCACTAAATATGAAAAGTTCCCGAAGCTCGAAAATGGCTAAAATTGGTAAAAATGATTCTAAAACGATTCCTGAAGTTTAACTATGTTTCAAATAAAGACCAGACTATCTCAAACTATATATTATGCTCTCCAAATTGGCCATATATTTTGGAGAACTCTCAGGGGTCGAATTATGAGAATTAAGGACCAAAATTGCATAATTTAAGTTTTTTAGTGCGAATTACCATCTCGAACATAAAAAAGTATGTTATATTTGCAATCAGCAAAAAATTTCCTATAAGAAAGACTCACAAAAGATAAAGAGTTTCCCAAGCATTGTTTTGACGTAAGCAATTTCCTGATCCCCGGACAATTTTTTTAAATTATGGAGATCAGAAATCGCCTAGACGTTTCGCTTTTTTTAATTCTATGTATGTTAAGGTTCTATTAAGTTAATTTCTCCAAGTATAAAATACACACATATATCTGTATTTATAAATAAACGGATTAAAATATTTTTTTTTAAATCTCAAAAATTCATTGCTAAAAATCGGTTAAAATGATTTTGTGAAAATTCGCTCACCTCCGCTGCTGGCTTCGGTGGTCGTAGTAGGTTCTTCACCACCTGGTGACAAAAAAGGTCAAATTTCAAAGCATGACATTCAATACCTAATCTACCGACTAGTAAAACTATATGAATTTATGGTCCGAATTTGATGAAACTTTCAGGGATTGTGCGGGTTAGCTCAGTGACGGTCCCCTATGAATTTCATCGCTTTCGGACTGTTAGTAGAGTGAGCGCATGCGCAAACGCGAATTTCGTGAAACCCCTGTATCTCAGTTACTAAATGCACTATTTCGCTCAAATTTGGAGGGTAGTTGGGAGCTTACTCCAAGACAATTAACTATGGATTTCGTAATGATTGGATCAGTAATTTCCCTACTGCGCATGCGCAATTTTGATATGTGTTCCATGACTCTGGAAAAACTCGACTAATTTCGGTGAAATTTTCAGAGATTGTACGGGAAAATTGGAGGTGAATTATCGATTTGCATCCCTAGTTTCTTACTGCAAGATCATGCAAAGTGTCCATTGCCTCCCCACAGCTCTCACAGAACGATGAGTTTATTTACTTATTTATTTATTTAATTTTTAATTTTTAATAAACACACAATATTTGGGTTAATTGGTTGTTCAGGGTATTTAAGAACGCTCATACTCAGTCTTAATAACTATTTTAAAGAAGGTTGGTGGACTCAATAGTGCATGCTGGTGTGGATTGATGAGAGCAGAAGGAAATATGAATGGAATGAATGAATGAATGAATGAATGAATGAATAAATGAACGAAATATGAAATGAAAGTTCATACTCGTTTAAAAAAGAATTTGCAGACATAAATTAACAAAGCAAAAATGTTCTCACCTGGGCAACTATCTCCGCCTCCCATGCCGCCGCTGCCTCCCATGCCACTGTCGCCGCCTCCACTTCCG
>JAEMON010000014.1:17350260-17363077 GCA_030264115.1 Lygus lineolaris | reverse complement strand
ACCAACTCATGCTGCATGAATGGAACTTTTTTAAAATATTTTGGTGCATATCAGCCTTGAACCACCTCTGGTTAGCGTAACAAGTCCCAAATTGGTCCAGTTAAACAATTGGATCAATTTACCTATAACTTCATTTTTTAATGTCCCTTTGGTTTGGAAAATTTCCAATTTGGTTTGGAAAATGACCAATTTGGTTAGGAAAATGCCCAATTTGATTTGGGAAATGTCCAATTTGATTATTTGGAAAATGTCCAATTTGGTTCGGAAAATGTCCAATTTGATTTGGAAAATGTCCCATCCTTGCATATCTTAGAAGGAACAGCAGAGATTACTTCTAAATTGTTTGCCTTCATGCAGAAAGTAGTTCGCCAGAGGAAAATGGTTACGAATGAGTTTTTCCTTAATTAAGAATAGTTCAAGCATACAAAATCGAACTGAAGGCGTAGGTAGGCATTAAAATAAAATAGTTACATGAGAAGTTACGTTGACTTATGTATTAAATTGTCCTAATTTCGTAAATTGTATTAATGTTATCATTCATTATTAACGGAATCGTAGGGTGTACAGGGAAATATCTGTGAGGGGGAAATTCAAATGTTAATTTTCAATTTAACATAAATTTTGGTAATGGTAATTTTCATCAAGCTATAAAAATTATTTCTTATTATCCATTGTAGCCCTAGCATAGAAGCCATTGTTTGACTGGTTTTGTTGATGATCAAGTCGATGATGTTTTTTGTAGGTGATAAAGATCTCTTTCGAAAAGTCAAAATACCATTATCTTATGCAATAATCTTACAAAGAAGAAAGAAAAGGTTACTAACTTATTTTTTTTGTATATGAATTTTCTATAGGCTATTGTGATTTTGTGAAGTTCAGATATTCGTTGTATTTTTTTTTTTTTTTTTTTTTTAATACTAACTCTTTTAATACATACAATGTTACAATAAAATTTATTTTGATTGATTGATTGATTGACCTACAACTTCATTTTTTAATGTCCACTTTGATATGGAAAATTTCCAATTCGGTGAGGAAAATGTCCAATTTGATTTAGAAAATGTCCAATTCTTTTTGGAAAGTGCCCAATTATGTTTGGAAATTTATCTATATTTTATATTTTTTTCAACAAATTTTGATGGCTTCTGTGAAGATTCGCTCGTGAAGTCATGCTGCATGGCTTGAACTTCTTCTTTTCAGCCTTCCTTTGAGACCAAACCTGATGTTGAAGAAAAGCGAATTTTTCAGCGACTGGCTTCACGACGGGAGAGTTCGACGGGTTATGCTAAATTGAGGGGTGTGGAAATGGTGATGGTGAGAGGAGAGGGGGAAGTTTCACCACCAGCCTCCGCTTTCCCGCCACCATTTTCTCCCTCCACTAACCGTTTTCTCCCTCCTCCACCACGATTTCCTCCGGCTCGCTCTCCGACGCTTTTCCTCAACCCTCCCTCCGCCGCCACTTCAACCCTCCCGGTTTATTGTTTACTGAAGGAGCGCTAAGGGCGGCAGAGGGAGGGGAAAATGGTCGAGGAGGGAGAAAATGGTCGGGCGGAGGGTATCGGACGCGGAGGCGGGATCGACATTCCGCCTGGAGGTCGAGAGGGATGAGTAAAGTAGAGGAGCGAAGTGCGATGGAGGTGGGAGCGAGAGGGCGAGATGGTAAACGAGAAGGAGTGAGAAAGAGGATGGAAGAGAGGGAAATAGGGCGGCGGCTCGAGTGCGAGAGAGACGGAATGAGTAACGCCGGTTTCGCGAAACCCGTCGGTAAAGGGGTGGAAAGAGGGGTAAAGGGGTAAAGTGGAAGTTGCGGGTAGGTCGGAGGGGAAGCGGGGGTGGTAAAAAACCCGAGGCGCCGGGCATATAACGCCGCGCGCGGAGGCCTGCCTTCCCTCTCGTCCCCCTCTTCACCCCCGCGACTCGGGTGTTCCGCCCCCGGGAGGCGGTAAAGGGGAGGCTCACTAATGACGGGGGCGGCTGAGGAGGGGCAGCGGAGGGGGGAGGTCACCCGCGGCTCTCCTCTCTCCGACCAACACAGCTACCCTTGTGTTGACTCGGTCCGCTCAACCAACTGTCCGCCTCCCGCCTCATTTCCACCCCCTTCCGTTTCATCCTCCTCTCAGAGTTATTAATAACAAATAATAAATTATAAATAACAATAAAATGAATACCGAAAATTCGTCATTATTAACAAGTTTTTATCTGTACTTATTTATAGCATTTCCCAGTGAAATTTAGTTTTTTCGCAACCAAATTTAGTTTTTTTCTATCTAATTTGATTTTTGCCCAATCATTTTTAGTTTTTTCCCAATCAAATTCAACGTGTTTTGCTGCCCTTGTAGTATAACCAGCCTTGAATTTGATTGGGTGAAAACTAAATTTGATTGGGGAAAAAGTTCCATTCATGCAGTATGAGATGATAAGCGAATTTTCAAAGAATAATTTTAACCAATTTGGTGGGTGATTCTTATAGAAAATTTGGCGCTGATTCTGAATTTTTGTTCCTTTGTTTCAGATGGTTTTTTGTACCAAAAACCTCAAAAACACGTCTTTCTTTAAAGCGTTTTTTTTACTATAAATTTTCAAAATTTTACCCCTTCGAGTACTCCAAAAATTCTGGCCAGCGAACTCATCGTCTCTTTTTATATTATTGAAATTGTTTTGGATTTTGTATGGTCTGAAACGGATTTTCATGAAGAAAATTTTCGAAACTTTGCATTATTATAATTTTGAAGCAATAACTGCATTAGCTCAAACTAAATTTTTTGGGGGAAAAAAGTTGTCCATTTTAGTGGTTATCCACTCTTTACTTGCCTTAGAAATTTTTACTGAACGTCAAAACGAAAACAAACGATAAAGTAAAAGAAAGTAATATAAATGAATAGCAAGTAAAGATATAAATAGTAAGTAAATTTTGCGCTGGTTCTGAATATACCATATTATGTTCCTATGTTTCAGATGGTAATTCACACCAAAAACCAATGTAATTTACAAAACAAAACACGTTTTTAAGCAATTGTTGACCCCTCATTTTCCAAAATCCGTTAACAGAACAGAGATGATAGATTTTTATTATTAGATTTTTATTGTTTTTATTATTAATATACCTGTAATTTACACCAAAAGAACACGTTTTTAAGAAATGTTTGACCCTTAATTTTTCAAATTCCGGTAACAGATAATCGATTTTTATTATTAGATTATTAGATTTGTATTATTAGATTTATAGAAAATTACCAGTTAACAGAAATAAACAAGTGACTCGAAATTGAAGATAAATTTCCAGAAGGAATAATAGTCCATCCATATCACCACAACATACATCATAGATTTTTTGGGTTATTCCTGATCGAAATATTCTCTTATTCTCGTTTAAACCTTAAGTTTTTCGGCGTTTCAAGTTTTTTCTTCCTAAATTTCGTCTTCTGACATGAAACTGGCTGTAACACGCTCGTTAAATTTCCTTTCAGAATTATGATATTTTATTGAAGATTTTTTCAAGTGGTTTGAAATTCTGAATTTTCCGCTTGAAAATCGGCAGTAAACACGAAAAACTTCAAACCACCCAACAGAAAATTCTCAAATCCCGCTTCCCGGTGACAGGAAAAACTTCCTCAGGATCTCATCTTTCCAACGGAATTTTGGTTTTCAATTTTGTTGCACCAATTAAGAGAGAAAATTGCGTTTAAAAGCCCAAAAATGTTGGTTTTTCGAGGAAATGTGAGTTTTAGCGTGTTTTGTGGTCTGTTGGAGTAAGGTGTTGTTTTCCACGCATTTTTCCGCGCTGAATCGAATAGTCGCACTCCCGATTCATTTTGACAGATATAAAGTGGATTTTCCGATTAAAAAAAAAAAAAATAGTGTCTTTTATCCAGTTTTCTTACGTTTATTGAATTTCCCAAATTTTATTGCTCAGATACCATACCTAATAAGACAAATCAAAGTTTTATTACTATTTTTATTTAAATAATCCAAAAATCGAACTTCTGTCAATCACTGGGAAGTTGGAAAATTCATAAGTATCAGAAGACGAGATTTACGAAAAAAATGTCCATGATAAAGTAAATTTCCTTCTTGATGGGAAAAACAATAGATCGTGGATATGTCTAGGTATTATTTTCCCCAACAAGGGAGAAATTAGATGAAGGTTAATAGTAGAAATGAACGCAGGAAAATGTAGGCAGGAAGAGAAAACAACAAAATTACATATTATAAAAACGACGGATAATGCTTCCTGATTGATTTCTTTATGTTTCTTCATTTTCGTCTTAGAAATACAATTGTACATTACAAGTTGAAGTTTCGATTTGTCTGTTGACTTTCCACGTCTCTCGCGCTGAGTGCGAGGTCTTTGGATTCTTCTAGGGTATATATATAGGGAGTAAACTTGTCAACGATTAATTTTCGGCACCTATAATTACGATTAGGTACCTAACATGCCATATGAGGCATATTCTAAATCATCGTGCCATTTTTTATTTTAAAAAAATCATGGCATGGTATGTTTATTTGATTTTCAAATACATATTTCAAATGGTAGATGCGAAATGAACCATGACAGGTGACAGGTAGACCCAATTTATATTTTGTACGAATGGTGTATTTTACACAAATAATAATTACAGGCAAAGTGTCTCAATCGCATTAGCTCAGTCAGCTGATCAGAAAAGACCCAATCAATTCAATCGTCTCTCAGTGTCCCATAGAGTCTCCATATCTAATTTCAACTTCCTAGGATGAACAGGAGAGAATTTAGCTTACTCAGCTGATTAGGAAAGAGCCCATTGCAATCGTCTCTTATAGTGTCCCAGCGAGTCTCCCTATCAAATCTCAACTTCCTAGGATGAACAGGAGACAATTCACCTCACTCAACTGAGTAGGAATGTGCCAATCATTTCAATCGTCTCTTCATGTCAGCTTCAGAGATTAAATAATACGATAGAAATCATCAGCTGATCAGAGGTCTAATGCATCGTCTAGTACGTACTGCTTACAAGCACCTACTACTCAATAGTATACCTATATAGTGCCTTCTTTTCACATTATTATTTCTCTATGGTTTCTTAGCAATATTTTTAGTTTATAACTTAGCGTAATAAAATCAGCTTTCCTTGACACAACAATGGTTTAGGGATGATGAGATGTTGTGATATAATGGAAGCATTCCAAAAAGTGGCGAACGATTTTTTTTCTGCCATGAAAACTGAGGGAGTTACACTTCGCTAGTAACGCATTGGTTGTACGTGAAAATCAATAGAAAAATGTCAAAACTGTTGCATTTTTATAGTAGACATTTTCTTACCCAAGTAGCCATGCCCAGACATTTTTATGCTTACTTTCTTTGAAAATCTGAATTTGTAGTGGAGAAGAATTTGTTAATTGAATTCCCCCAAATTGCTCGCATTTACCTCAATATTATTCGATTTTTTATCTCGATTCCAGGGTCAAATATCGTCTGGAGTGACACATATTGTATATAGCATTTCCAAGTCAAATTGAGAATTTTCCAAACCAATTCGAGAATTTCCCCAACTACTTAATTTGGGAACTTTACAGATCTCGTTTTGAGTGAAGTGATAGCTCGAAGCATCCCCACCATTTCATCAGCTGATAGCACAAATTGGATGATAGACATGGGAACCCTCTAGATTGATTTTTCACAGTACCCAATTTTTCTCAAAAATATGAAAAATGTGATTTTTCTTCCTTTTTTTTTTTTTTTTTTTTCACTCATGAAAAAATTTGAATTTCTTTCTTTTAACGATGTATTGTGAAATTTTATTCCTAATAAAAAGTTTTGATTTGCTTTGAAAAACTGTCTCTTTGGTTTGTATGATTCCCTTCTTCTTCCTTTTTTAGAACATTCTCAAATTGGTTTGGAGAGTTCTCAAATTGGTTTGGAAAGTTCTCAAATTGGTTTGGAAAGTGCTCAATTTGGTTCAGATAATTCTCAAATTGGTTTGAAACATTTTCAAATGGGTGTGGAAAATTCTCAATTTGGTTTTGAAAATTCTCAATTTGACTTGGAAATGCTATATCTAAAAATATTATACATATATGAATAGCTTCCTACCTTATTACATAGCTTCCGGTAGTAAGGAAACGAAATTTTCAAATATTGGCAGTTACATTTTTAAGCAAAATCTTCGAAAATTCGTTGAAACGAAATTTGACGCTCAAGCGCAGTGTCAAGGACCCAAGGAGGCCGCCTGGCGAGCCGCCCGGGGGCGGTAAATCGACGAAGAGGCGGAAAGGCTGACTTGGTTGAGCGGACCGAGTCTACACAGCCGCCCCCCCGCCGCCGCCTCCGCGGCACGCGCCCTACCTTCTCCCAGTCGGCCACCAGCCGCCCACCAGCTCTCACTACAGCATCCCCTTTCGGAGCTCTCTGTCTCTCCGGCAGCCGCCTCCCCTCCCCGCCGCCATTCCACCCCCGAGTCGACAGACCCTTCTCCCCTCCCACCACCACCCACCCCTCGCCCTTTCGGGATAGAACTCGCTTCACCGCGACCAGAGGCCCCGCCGCCGCCTCCACCCTCCTCCGCCCGCCTCCCTGCCGCCCCCAAGGTAGTCACCCTTCTTCCCTTCAGTCCGCCTGCCGACCTATCTGCCTCCCGACCTCCCGCCAGCTCGCTGCTCCCGAATATCCAACCCAAAAGTACGAACTACTAAACTTACTATTTCAACAAAATTTCTTAAATTTTTCTTTTTAAAAACTCTGTGTGAATGTAAATATTTTCAACAGATTCAATTTCAACAATTTCCTTCCTTAAACATACACAACAACATTCCAAACAGCAACATTTAAAATTACAATTCCCTCCAATATCCTTCAATTTCACTTACAATTATACCTATAGCATTTTCCTCCCACAAAATTTCGTTTTTTCCCGAACCAAATTGTAGCATTTCCCAGTCAAATTTTGGTTTTTTCCCACCCAAATTTAGTTTTTTCCCACTCAAATTTGATTTTTTCCCAACCAAATTCAGCTTTTAGCGAATTTTCGAAGAAAATGAAGCTATTGCAATGGTGTCAAAATTTTGGTAGTGCAAATTTTTGAGAATTTTCTTCATGGAAAGGGGTCAAATTTTGAAAATTTAGAATCAAAAATCTCTAGAAACGTATTTTTTGAGGTTTTTGATGTAAATTAGCATGTTAAACATGGGAACCAGCCACCAAATCGGTTAAAATTATTCTTTGAAAATTCGCCTATCAACTCATGCTAGATGAATGAAACTTTTCCCTATTATGACTTCCAACTTTCACAATGACTGATTTGACAATCACTCGATCATCAATTACTTCTAATGGTCGATAAATTACTTCTATTATCACCTACCAACACTCATATACCTACTATTTTACCACATTTAAAGCATTTTGCGTAATTTCTGTAATTTTACCACATTTAAAGCATTTTGCGTTATTTCTGTAATTTTACAGTCAAGTTCAAAAATGTACCTACCAACCATGATCTTTTTGTGCCACAAAAATAAAAATTCATTGTCGTGTGTGTAACTAATTTTTTAGTTTGTGTAAATAATAAATTTAACGAGCCAACCAGTGGTAGTATGAATCCAAACATAGTTTATAGATTTGATAAAAATGATTTTGAAGTTTTTACATGACAATATATTATTTTGCTGGATCTCCACGAATTTTCAAAAATGAATGAACATGAGCATGTTCCAAGTAGTGTATCAACTAAGTATAAAGTATATCTATAAATATCAAAACCGAAAACTCACCTAGATTAAAATGTATATATGATGAAGGGTGAAGAAACGATGGCTTCTTCAATGATTCCGTCCGAATAGTTTCGCCTTTTAATTCCGCTTCATCAGGGACATTAGTTCAAATGAAAATGACTATTCGACAGATTAACAGCAAAAGGCATTTGTACAGCAAAAAGGAGACATCAACTGGATAGCTTTGATAGCATCAAGAAGATAGCTTTGTTTCGAGCTCATTTCAACCATTTTCCTCCCCTGACCAACTATACAAAATATGAACCTCAAAATGAAGGTAGTTAGTAATAATAATGAAAACATTTCATTCGAAATGACCATTTATCAGCGAAGATTTGAAGAAGTATTGTATTCTTGTTACTGAGTAAATAGAAAATAATGGGAAACCAAGGTTTACCCTAAAAAGAAATATTTTTTCAAATCCAAATTTGGCCAAAAAATTGTTTGGTTACTGCAATAGTACATACTTTCCAGACTAGAAGTTTTTCGGATCATAATCGTCCAATGGAACCTTGATTTAGTAAAGTGATTCTTGTAGGAAATTTTGCGCTTACGCGATTTTCGATTCAGTTGAAATGTAAGAGCTCAATTTTCGACTCGTATGATCTATAAGCTCAATTTTTGACTCAGCTGATCTATGAACTCAATTGTCAAGTCAGCCATCAATAGGCATAGGTTCTACTCCTACGCTCAATCTTCTACTCAGTTGATTGATAGGTGAATAAGCTCAATTTTCGACTAAGCTGATCTACAAGCTCAATTTTCGACTTATCTGATTCATAGGTGGGGAAGCTTAATTTTCTACTAAGCTGATCTACAAGCTCAATTTTCTACTAAGCTTATCTACAAGCTCAATTTTCGACTGAGCTGATTCATAAGTGGGGAAGCTCAATTTTCGACTAAGCTGATCTACAAGCTTAATTTTTGACTAAGCTGATTCATAGGTGGGGAAGCTCAATTTTTGACTCTGCTGATCTTTAGGTAGGTATGTAAGCTTAGTTTTTAACTCAGCTGATCTTTAAGCTCAATTTTCAATGTAGCTGATCTACAGATAGGACTGCAGTTTGTCATGAAGACCAACCCAACACATAAATTAATATTCGTCAACTCTGATCGGGAATGGGGTCCACTGAATATTCACCTCCTACGATTCAGCTGATCTATATGCTCAATTTCCGACTCAGATGATCTAGGAGCAGAATTTTCGACTCAGCTGATCTATAAGATCAATTTTCGATTCAACTGATGCCCGAGCTCAATTTTCGTAACATTGTGAGGCGGAAGCTTCGAGGACCAACTAGACTCCAAACGGGTCCTAAACATTTAATTTCATTCATTTTGTAGTTTTACGACTCAAATTTGAGTTTTAACACGACGCTCGATTCTAGAGGTCTTGTTACTATCGAAAATAATAAACCAAAATCGGTTGTGTAAGTGGAATGAATGTACCTGCGCCACGGCTGAGTGCACATTGCCTTCTCTGGGCCTGAGGCAGGTCGCCAGTTATCATGTAGTTAACGGCGGAGGGCGTATCCGTTTAATGAAGGTCAACAATCATTAACGGCGGTTATGAGTATCGCTATAACCCCTATCGCCGTCGGTAATGCGACGAGTCGGATAAGCCCTAGGGTGAAATTCAGGCCAGTTCGCAGCTCGGGTCACGCACAATCCGCATGGCCAGGAATTATAAGCTGAGTTTATAAATTAAGCACGAGTTAATAAGAAAATTTTCATTGAATAATTTTAATTTCATTTTGGAACTGTGGACATTGTTTGTATATAGTATTTTCCAATTTAATTAAACTTTTTTCCTATTGGATTAAACCTTTTCCCAATAGAATTAAACTAAAAAAAAAAGTTTAATTCAATTGGGAAAAGGTTTAAATCAATTTGAAAAATGTTTAATTCAATTGGAAAAAGGTTTAATTCAATAGGAAAATACTGTATTTGGTGGCTCATTCTTATAGGAAATATTGCCCCGATTCTTAATATATACCCCATGTTCCTATACCTCAAATATCTAATTAGCACCCTAAACCTCAAAAAAACCTAGAAAAATCACGTTTTAGACCATTGGAACCGCCAAACATTGTTTGTGTATAAAAGTAAAGTTGACGACCTGAGAATTCGGTGTCGAATGACATCAACGCCAGCGCACTAAGACAGTAACCATGATTTTTGGTGGTTTTGCTTCCGATTTTATCGAAGTTAGTGGAACTTTGTTTTCGCTGTCGGAATCGGAAAAATTTGTGTAAAAAGCGTGAAAAAGTATGCCGAAAACGATACCAAACTCATCTCGTATAACACCCTATGTCGTACACCCCAACGCCCGATTTCCTCGAAAAAACCGACGTTTTTTGCATTCAAACTTGATTTTCTCCCATAATTCTCTACAGTAAAATAAAAAATGACCTCACCATTAAAAAGCAGAGATTTTGAGGAAGTTTTTCCTGTAACGTGCACGAGGATGCACCTATTTTATTCGAGACAAAGCCGTTTGAAAAATTGAAAAAGTCAGAAAGCTCCCATTTTATTCCAATTTCTTGTCCGATGAAACTCTAAAAAATAACATAACTGAACGACAAACTAAGGGAGTTATTTTAGGCCATTTTATTGGTCAAGTCGAAAACACAAACAAAATCTTTAAAGAGGAAAAACTCACGAAAATGATGGTTTGAAAAAACTCAGACACTTTTTGTTGGACATTAGCTGTAGAATCGATTCCCAGGAGGTTCTCCATCTCGAGGTTGAACACCCTGTATTGTTTATAAGTACATAAGCCCACATTAAATACATATGAAAAATGTTCCTTTTTAGGAATCGTTTTAGAATGGTCTGAAATTGGTCCACGAAGACAATTTTCAAAAATTTGCATTATTTAAATTTTGAAGCAATGGCAATAGCGATCGAAAATCCTCGAAAATTCGCTAATAAAAAATCTTTAAAAAATCACCGAAAATCATGGCCTTTACTCAAACTAAATATTATTTGAACTGAACTTTTTGATTCGAACTTGGAACTAACCTTTCGACTCTCGTTTCAATATACTCGCGGAATCGCAACGTTGTAATGTGACCCATTTGGATTCACTGGTAGAGATACGGTATTTCACCGAGATTTTAGGTACCTATGTAGAATGTTCTACCCAGAATTGGTCATAATACCTATTGCCTACTGAGTCCGCTCTAATTCTACCTACTGAGCCTATGGCGAGGGATGAAAGAATTGTCAAGCAACACACAGAAATAGGTAGTTATTTGACGTATATTATCCTATAATATACTCTGGATTCTAAAGGAGGAATGAAAATTATGTAGGAAATTCCTATCTTCGCAAGATTTGAACCACGAGGGCAAGGGAAAGATATTTTGAATATCTTTTTCCTTTCAAGTTTCAACTTCTTCATTTTCTTTTCTTCTTGCTCACCTATCTAACTTTCGTTCTTTACTCTCAATTTTCGTTTTTACACTTACGTATAATTAGCCGCAGCACTTTGTTATTTTGTTATTATTTTCATATACATCATAAAAGGGACATTAGTCCTACAATGTATTTTGCCCAATAAATTTTGAATTTAAATTTGAATTTGAATTTAGAATCGAGAGGAACTTACGTCTTTGGCTGGCAGAAGACTAGAATGAGAGTAGGGTCCGTGGGTTGGTCCTTCGAGTGACAGCTCCCCAGAGCTGTTCTTTGATGGGTCGGTCGCCAACCTTTTTTCGAAAAATCCCTTAGGCGACGACTAAAACCCCCTAAAACAACCCTAAATTCATTTTGAAAATCACTTTGAGGGTGTGCGTACCTCAGAAATCCATTAATTTGCATAAAGCACTAGTGAACCAGCTGACCTCATGCAAATATTACCCAAAATTATGGTTTGTCGCGGAACAGACTGTGTTCTGCAAAATATAGGAGTAAGAAGAGAATATAAACTCAACTGTACAATATGCTATGTAGGTATAATTTGTATCAACATGGTGGTAGGTTCATAAAACAGAAAGGTACAATAACTTGGTACCTACAACTAAGTACCACTATTTACTACTCAAGGTACAAAAAATAGGTTGTAATTACTTAATGGAATGGGGTTATTCTGCCAGACTAGAAAAATAAAAACCCTGAAAAAACCCGAACGTTTTATTCCCCCAAAAAAACCCTTCCAATAAAAAAAACCCATAAATCTAGGATGAAAATCCCCAACTTGGCAACTGTGAGAAGGGACAACCGTGACTCCGTCACTTAGTGCAAAATTTTGAAATCTTGAAATTTTGTGTAAAAAATTAAAATTTTGAAATCTTAATATTTTGTGTAAAAAGTCAAAATTTTGAAATCTTGAAATTTTGTGTAGAAAATTAAAGGTTGAAATTTTGAAATTTTTTTGAAATTCTGAAATTTTTTGAAATTTATAAATTTTTCAATGTTGGATTTACTGGTGCTACCTGGGTGGTTCAGGTCCTTTACATTCTTCCACGTGGACCAGGGCCACCGGTCGCCTCCATGTTTTATTCAACGCCTCTCCCAAACATCCCTGGGATTTGGGTGGAGGCGCCCTTCTCGGGGTAGCGAAGGGATTTGCGAAACTCTCCCCCGAAATTTCGGGGAGCTTGCGTCAGGCGAAATGCCGAGATTAGCCGGGAGGATTAGCGATTAAAACCGACCCCCGTTTATAATTTCCAGGTTTAATCCTCCACTTCGCGTCGCTGTTCCGCCCGAAGGGCTTTACGAAGGGAGTTTCTCCGATCGATTTTGAGTTTGACCGTAACCGAGTAGGCGTAGGTCGTTTGATCCCTTCTAAACCCGAAACTGTCCCTGATCGTAGAATTTAATACCACCAATATCAAATATTTATTCTTTTCTCTCACTATTATAGTGAGAGAAAATTTCTCCTTTACAATTTCGAGGATTGGTTTCTACATGTCTGAGGGTGACCCTAAGAATTTTAGCCCTCCAGGTCAATTATTATGGGGAAATATTCCAAATAGGTGAAAAAACGTCGTTTTCTGCCCACTTTTCAACTTTTCTCCAAAATTGCTCGAACGATTTTGATGAAATTCACAGGACTTACTCTTCT
>JAEMON010000014.1:17328072-17349260 GCA_030264115.1 Lygus lineolaris | reverse complement strand
ACTGCTCAGCTGGAGAAACTGCTTTTCTCCTTTGTACGGCAGTATAAAGGGTGGCGATTTTGTAGGAATGAATGCTGATGGAATAATCGGCGAAAACACTCAATAAATTACCAATAATTGTCGAGTCCCCCAAAAATGCAGCAATAACCCTAATGGGTGGGCATATGACCTCAACAAACAAAAAATTACAGCAAGAAAGGCTTGGGAACGTGAAAATATTTTTTTTAAATCCCTTCCAGAAATTTGACATTAAATTTTGACATTCCGAAAAAAATTAGTTGTTCTTTGATTTCTATAATAAAAATCGGCATTAAAATAGAAAGTTAACTTTTAATTCCCGAAATCTATTTTTATCGTATCATCAATAAGAGTTACTTGGTGATTTTTATTTTTCGAGTCAGGGAATAAGAGTTATGTATTGATTTTTATTTTTTAAATAAAAAAATAAGCGTTATTCTTTGATTTTGATTTTTTAAATAAAAAATAAGAGCTATTTCTTTATTTTAATTTTCTTTTAAATAAAAATCATTCCGATTTCAGCGGTTTACAGTAGTTCTAATGACAGCATATATTATGTATGCGAGAGGCCATCTAGAACAGTAAAATACAAAAAAGTTCCAGTCATAAAGCTTGTGTGAACGAGCTAATTTTCGAATAGTTATCATTTTAACAATTTATTAGGCATTTTTGAACTATGGAAATACTTTATATTTGGCGGGCATTTACGGAATTTGGCGCTGATTCCAAATATGAATATATTTCTCTAACTTACATAGCAATTTTCAACAAAAACTGTAAAGAAACTTTTCTTTATGGTTTATTGAGAGAAACAGCGTTAATCCGTACAGGAATATTCAGAATCAGCGTTAAATTTCCTTCAAAGCTAGAGGTTTCAAATTTTTTCAAGACAAATGACCATTTTTGACCATTGTGTTTTCAGCAGATGTCACGGACTGATGATTGAAAAGGTAGATCTTTCCGCCAACATATACTTATTCTCAAATACGGCAAATATCATGTTTGACTTTTATTTCCTGATTCAAAAAATCAAAATCAAAGTTGGACTCTTATTTTTGGATTCGATAAAATAAAAAATCAAAGTTCGACTTTTATATTCCGATTCAAAAAATCAAAATCAAAAAATAACTTTTATTATTTCCGTTTTATAAAATAAAAATCTCCAAATAAATCTTATTCCTGATCTTTAAAATAGAACTTAAAAATAACTATTATTTATGAGTTTTATTATTGTTTTCAGTTAAAGTGCTTAGAATTGAACTTTGGTGGGAGATAGATCAGAGACATGGTTCTGAGCATATTTAAATTATTTTCCGAAAAATCAGATTACTTATGACTTTTTCGAGCTATGAGATGAAAATATGAGTTAATTTCAAGCCCCGAGTAGAAAGAACTATGGCCAGATTTTCGTCAGGTGCTAGATCCTGGAACTCTCAACCTGTCTCCGATTTTTATTACTATTATTTTACGTTATTATTATTATCATTATGAATTCTGAGAGATCATTTTTCTTATGCAGCGTTGGGTGCTGGAGGAGGTCCGAGGATGCACGGACATGACCGCTAAGGGATCGCAGACGACGCCCGCGGATTCGAGTACGTCCCAACTAAAAGTCCCAAACAGGAGAGTAAGTTTTCATTCATCTAGAAAGACTACGATGAAAATACTAGTAGGTTAGTCGTAAAACTTCAAGTACCTACGTACATATAGGATATACCTACTTACCTAATGTACCTACTAAGTCAAATTCAAAATTTTCCAAATCTTATTCAAGTACTATATTTTTTTTCCAAATCGTATTCAACTAATTATACAGTATATAGATTGTTAACTGAAACCAAAAAACCTAAATTTAAGACTGAGATAAGAAAGTATATAATTAACGAAAAATATGATCATTTCACATGAAATTAGGTCTGTAAATAAAGAAGACCTTAACCTAAACATTAAACAAAAGTTCTGACAAAGCTGTTTTTCACATGCAACCATCAAAGCAATATCACTTCATCAACAAAAAGGCGTTCAATACTAATAAAATAAAATAACACAACTGATCAACCTAGCTCCACACCGGGCCACCGCTCCTGCTATCCAGTGTGATTCCCTATACAAATTTCATTTGAAACATAATATTTATGTTTATTAACTATAACTTATTAAATATTTATTTATATATTAACTTGTGTTAGGTATAACGAGATAATTTTTATGTTTACCAAATATTATTAATGTATTATCGATATGCAGTTATCCGTAATTTACCAAATCTATACGTATTGTCATTTAATGTATTTTCACTTTCGGGAATAAATTAATTTGCAATTTTGAAATTCAACATTTTCCAAACCAAATCCAACATCGCTCAACTATACCTAGTTTAATAAATTTGAATTCTGATAATGTTAAATTGTGTTGAACTTTGTTGGCTTCGGAATGCAAAAACAACACACACAACAAACATACAAAACACACACGTACACAAACACATTTACTTTTTTTTTACATACAAAAATGACTGCTTTACGTGGTATTTGAATTTAAAAAAAAAACTGACCAACTCCGGTTTAAAAAATAGTGTTTTTTCAGGCGAACAAACCGCTGATGGAGAAGAGGCGGCGGGCGAGGATCAATCAATCGCTGGCCGTCCTGAAAAGTCTCATACTCGACTCCGCTAAACTAGAGGTACGTCGACAGAGACATCATCATTTTGAATGATCACTAAACATGATGGATACGAGGAAGCTATGTGCCACACCCACTTGGTAGACATTTTTGTTCATTGTTCCAAATAAAAGGCATCTAATCAACATATTTTTGCGAATTTTCTAAGAAAATGAAAACTCCAAAACATTTTGTATGCAAATTTTTGAAACTGTTGTCAATGTAAATCCATTGAATTTAGACCATTATTAAACAGTTCCTCAAGTTTAACTAAATATTTGTCTTTTTGTTGTTAGGACCTAGGTAAGCTCTACAAATTGGCCAGATTTTTTGAAAGGGTCAAAATCGTTTGAAAGTTGTTGACAACTACTATCTTCAGCATAGGGACATATATATGGCATATTCCTCACCAAAAAAACAAGCACAAATTGCTACAAATCAGTTAAGATGATTTTTTGAAAATTCGCTCATTAACTCATGCTGCATGACTGGATTTTCATTGGTATATTTATTGTTTTAATTTGTATAGGTATGTACGTTAGTACAACGAAAAGCCCCATAATAGGGGCAGTGATGATTAAGACAATAATCTCTAATCTTTTCAATAGGTAATAAATTATATGGTTGTTGGGAGATGGTTGATCTCCTGGCGCTGTTGGTGAATTATAGGAGTTTTTTTCTTAATAATAGACTGTTGTGTAATAATTTGCAGCGTTTTTTATTCGATTTTTGGATTTTACTTATCTTGAAACGTAAACCATCAAATTTTGAGGAGGGGTTGAAAAAATAAATAAACAAATTCTTGATATATTCCAAAGGTTCATTAGGTATTGAAAATAATAAACCAAAACCTCCTATAAAAAATCAGAATAATGTGAATAAAATATTTTTTTAAAAATCGATGCTTTTACTGAATTTTGCAGAGCTACAACAAGTAATTACCAAAACACAAATAAGATAATTATCATAAAAAACTATTCTAAAGTAGGTACTTGATTTGTGCAGAACACAAAACATTCCAAGCTGGAGAAAGCTGACATCCTGGAGCTGACTGTACGTCACCTCCAAAGGCAAAAAGCCCTGAACTCTACGAATGTCGACAAGTACAGGGCGGGATTCGTCGAATGTGCAAGAGAGGTAAACAATAATTTTATTTAAAATTTGAATTTCAGGAGATTTAAAAAAATGGTTCTTTGAAATATTCGCTCGTTAACACTGTTTGGGGGCTTATGAGTAGAGCGCAAGGAGGAGGACCTCTTCCACTGGACAGGTTGAGCGCAGTTCCCTGTCTGGAATACCAGTAGAGCCCATGTTTCCTTCTAGAGGTAGGAACAAGGAGGTAGGGAACGAAATTTCCGATACGAATTTACTTTCCCCCTTAGAATTGAGGTACTAGCGTGAAGGGCTGATTTAATGAGTGATCCTCTCAAGGCAACTAGCAAAATTCTATGGAGTCTATATTTCTCTATTGAACGACCATAGGAGATCTACCCCCATCCATTATATACTTGGCTCGGAAACTGAATTTACTGTCTAGATATTCCAGGCTTTGGTTATGTATCAAAATTATATAAGACCCCAAGGGATATACCCTCATCCATTGTACATTTTGGTTCAGAAGCAATATTTACTTCTAGTGAATTTAAAATTGAGACGTCTTAGAACTTATTTTCATTGCCCAGGTGACGAGATTTCTAGACACGCCAGAACTTCAAGGGACACCTGTTACCGGGAAAATTGCTATAGACCCAACAGTTCGTCAGAGGTAGGTACCTACTGTAACTAATGAATTACAGAAAGCTCAATAGATATGAGATACTCGTAATATATAACAGAGAATACATCTTTAGTGATTTTTGGTAAGGTGCGACTATTTCGTAACTACCGGGGCATTATTTTTGTTAAGATAGGATGGAGGAACTGACTTTTTTTGGTCTGCCTTCAGTTCCAAGTAGCAGTGGTTTATTCGGGGTTTTGTGGGTAATTTATTTACTGAGCTGATCTGATAGGCAGAACAACCAGGCGCCCCCTCCGGACTTGTGGCACGGCTCCTGCTTGATTAACTCAATTTAAACTATAGGCAAGAAGGCCAAGGGTCACAGCGTTGCACTCTCCTCAGAGGGGACCAACATGTCTGTTCCCCCTACCACACCAGCTCTTCAGTAGCAGTTAAATTGAGTTAATCAAGTAGGAGCCTTGTCACAAGTCCGGAAGAGTGGGCATATCGCGTTTTTTTGGTTTTTTTTTTAGCATTATTGATTATTAAAAAAAAAATAATTTCGTCGTATTATTAATTTAAATTGTTTTTAGGTTAATTCGCCACCTCGAGTCCTGCGCATCGGAAATCGAGTTAGATTTCACCCAATGCGGCGTCGAACCATTAAAACCCATTGATCTGGAAACGGAAAGAAGGTGAATTTTGAATAATGTAAATTCCATCAATTTGTAGCTTGCTTATTCGTACCAAACACAAGCAGTCAACAGGTGAAGAAGTATGATCCTCACAATCGCCATACGGTGGCCAAAAATAGTACGATTTTTACGAACTTGACGAATTTAATGGGCCATTCTTATGAAAAATATTGCGCTGATTCCGAATATACAGTATACTGGGGAATATATATACTGGGGGCAGCTCCCTGCACCCACCGGTTAGTTCTTCTTCAGTCCTACTTTAAACTGAGATACTAGGTAGTGATGGAGCCTTTTTAGATGTGATTAGTAATTGGTGCCTTTTGCAGATTTATTGTCATTATTGTTATTTTTGTCCATTGCAGTTTAGACATTTTTTGTTCATCCTACGGACCATTCACCTTACTTTACTATTTTTTTTTATTCAAATGATATTGACAATTGAATATGCACTATGTGTTTTCTGCAAATAAAACTTGATCGATTGATTCATTTTTTTGAAGTGACAGACCAAAAACAAACCAATTTTTAGATGTAACAATACCTGTGGATCCGGTGAAATCAATATTGTAGTCGATAATCGTAATAATCCTCACGATTTATGGTGATTATCACCGAACATCAATTTATTTAAATCACCAAAAAAAAAAACAATTTTTCATCACCAATAATCAATTTATTTAACTAAGTTCGTTTGGTTTGGTCGAAAGGCTGGAGCAGTTGGAGGAACTGCTGGTGAGCGACGGCGAAGGGCCGCGGCCCGACTCTTCGACGAGCAGTCCCGGCGACGAGAACAACAACCCCCGGGGAGGAGGAACCGGCGCGGGAAGCGCCTCCGCCGGCGTTCAAGTCGGCAAAAGAGGAACAACTCCGGTTCCAACATTCGTCGGAGCAGCCGGCGCCGTGCAGGCGCCGCGGCCCAAATCCAAGTCCGCCGCCGACTCGTCCACGTCGGCTTCGTCAAGCACAAACCCCGTTTCCGTGTTGCAGGTAGCCTTCAATTTCACCTGTTTGAAGTTTTATCCAGGGATTGAAAGAGTTATGTCGACATTCCAAAAAAATCACAAATTAAGAGTTATTCTTTTTAATTTTTATGATAGGTAAAAATCGGCATTAAAATAAAAATAAAAACACTCTTAATTTCCGGTCAATATTTTCTATCGAATCAACAATAAGAGTTACTCGGTGATTTTATTTTTAAGTCAGAGAATAAGAGTTATTATTTTTATTTTTTTCTTTTTTTTTAATTTGTTTAATAAAAAAATGAGTTATTTTTTGGTTTTCATTTCTGTGAATCAAGAAATAAAAATTATTCCGATTTCAGTAGTTTGCATTAGTTGTAATGGCAGTTTAATATACTGTCATACATACATATTATGTATGTGTGAAGCTTCTAGAACAGTGAAATATCTACATAAAAGTTCCAGTCATGTAGCATGATTGTGTTAACGAACGAATTTTTGAACAGCCATTATCATTAGCTAATTTTCGAAGAAAATAAAGCTATTGCAATGGCTTAAAAATTGTAGTATGCCAATTTTTGAAATTTTCCTTCATGGAAATCCGTTTCAGACCATTCTAAAACGATTCCTGAAATTTAATCAAGTTTTTTATTTTTATTTATTAAATTTTTATTTTTTTATTATTAATTTTTATTTGAAAATTCGCTCATCCACTTATGATGCATGACTGGAACTTTTTTTATAACCATTATCACAATACATTTTGTATCAACTTATTATTGTTTTTTGGTCAATTTAATGTCAATTTTTTTATCATTATTTTTTTTTGAAAATTTGCTCATCAATTAATCAAATTTAATTTAAGTTTTTTTATTCCTTTATTTATTTTTATTATTTATTTATTTATTTATTTTTTTTGTTGGAAAATTCGCTCATCAATTCATGCTGTATGACCGTAACTTTTTTTATAACCATTATCACAATACGTTTTGTATCAACTTATTAATGTAATTTTGGTCAATTTAATGTCTATTTGTTTATTTTTTTTCTTCTTTGAAAATTCGCTCATCCACTTATGCTGCATGACTGGAACTTTGTTTATAACCATTATCACAATACATTTTGTACCAACTTATTAATGTAATTTTGGTCAATAATGCTAATGTACACTAATATTGGAAAGTCAGTTCTATGTACGTTTGAATGAATGAATAAATGAATAAATAAATTTGGTTCGGCAGGTGATCCCCTCGCGGCTACCGGACGGTCAGGTGGTTTTTCTCCTCCCCAGCCACTACGTCCAGCTGTCCAAAGAGACGGAGCTCGAAGACAAGTCGCAAGAGATGCCCATCGATTTTTCCGTCAAGAAAAACGATTCGGACGTCGAAGACGTGAAAACCGACGACGAAGAGGTTTGGAGACCCTGGTGAGAGATGGGTTTAGAAAATGGCACAGGAGGAAACGGCAGGGTAAGGACATGTAATATGGAAGGAACAGCCAACTCTTCGACACACAAACTCATTGACGATTTATAAGTGTATAATAATATAAAACAACATTCTGAATCAAAATGAAGAAATATAGCATTTCCGAATTGAGTTAGACTTTTTCCACTAATGTTTAGTCCTTTTCCATGGGCGGGATTTATAGACGGCCCTCGAATTTCAAGGAGTCCTTGAGATGGTCTCTTCGAAATTTGGAATACGGATTCGGCTTGAGGGATCCTCGAAGACTATCTCAAGGTCTCCTTGAAACTCGAGGACTGTCTATAAATCCCGCCCGTAGAATTTTTTCACTCAGATTTATACTTTTTCCACTAGATTTAGACTTTTCCCTCAGGAAATTATTTTGCCACAACTTGAAAAGTAATGAAAATGAATTGATAACCATATTTATTGTAGTCAGTACCTACGTAAACATGAAATCAAGCATTTTTTTTTTTTTTTTTTTTTTTTTTTGTACAGAAGTTTATACTATGAAAACATGTTGAGCAATGAAAAATAAAATATGAAGAAGAAAGAAAAGCAAAAGAAAGAAATTACTGTAACACTTTGAGATACCCCCCCTCGTTACTCATTCTGTGTCTCGCACAAAATATACTGATGATTTTCCCTCCCACATGTTGTTTTAATGGACACAAGCTTTTCTTATGAAAAGAAGTTAGAATCAAGAACAGAATTTTTTTCGTTACATCATAAGTGGAACAGAATACTCATTGTGGTAGGTATGTGAATAGGACTGAAATAGAATTTATGGCGAATAAAATGCAAACGAGAATAACATAGGTTGCATTTTCGGATTAAATGAAACCGCTTTCTGATCAAATAAAACCGCTTTCTGATCAAATTAAACCTCTTACCGATCAAATTAAACCTCTTACCGATCATACACATATAAAAAACTTGCATGATTGCATTTTCACATAGGTATGTACTGACTTCAATAAATTTGGTTATCAATTCGTTTCCATTACTTTGCAAGTTGTGGCATAATAATTTCCAGAGCCTAAGAAAAAAAAAACCTTAACCTGAGTGGAAAAATCTTAATTTAAGTGGAAAAAATCTTAATCTAAGTGGAAATAATCTAAACAAATATGGAAAAGGACTAAAACTATATAGACATGGAAAAGGACTTAACCTAAGTGGGAAAAGTCTAGCTCAATTCGGAAATGCTATTTAAGGTCCAGGTTGTCCGGCAGTGCAACGGGATGGTTTCAAAATTCAAGTAGATACTTCTTAGAGTGAAGTTAGTTATTCAATTCAATAGGTAGGTAACCTTTTATTTTTGAAACACACATTTTTGTATTAAAATATTTCTTGAGTAGGTGTTCATCAGTGAGACTTAATATGAAAAATAACAGGATTCCAGTTCTTATTAGTAGGTTAAGTTGCACACTTCAGTTGGAACAGACGGAATACCTATTCGAATATTTACAAGAGCGTGCACAGAAGGTTCTGCGCAGCTAACTATTCGAATATAATTCTAATATTCGTATCGTTGGAACAATCCTTCTAACAGCATGATTTGTACACTCTTAAAGTTATACGGACCTTATAATATTACTACGTAATCAAAATTCATCTCGCTCTTTCTTTTTTGTGCACTTTAAATTTCGAAACCATTTCGTTTCTTTGCCGGAGCCTGTACTGGTCAGAATAAAAATGTCAGGGCAAAGTTTTCAGTCAAATAACTAGACGATGAGTTTCTCTAGGCAAAATATAACAACAATAAATGGGGTTTTTTAAAGGTAGTCTACACAGAAACCTATGTTAAGAAAATTGTTTTAGAACCTAAATTGAACAGAATAATCTAGGTGGATCAGTAAATAATCTGACCTTAGCGGTACTTTTTTTAAATACCTATGCTTCGGTATTCATTTGGCTTTTACGAAATGCTGCGACGTACGCGGAAACTATTAATTCTACGGGTTCATCTAACTGGGTACCGTCTAATATCTCAAATTTACGAATTTTCGAATAGGCATCGGGTAGCCAGTTATTTATTTATCGTAGAAATGTGAAAAACAGGAAGAATGTGGTTTTAGTTCGTCCATTTAATTTAGTTAATATTGATCTCATTACGTTACAAACGACCTATTTACACTGAAGTATTAAAGTGATACACGAACTAACGCGTATTAAGTAGCTATAATTAAGTAGGTATATTCCTGAGATAAAATCAAAATTTGAATTAATATAAAACCTCATATCCACGTCTTGTTACGTAGGTACTTACGTATGCATTATATAAGAAAGCTGAATATTAGCTAATTAACCTGATTAATAAATTTTTTTAAGTTTATGAAATCGATCTCCCATCAGTGATGCGACCTTTGCGTAGGTACATATTTGCAAACCAAATTCAGAATTCTCCATTTCAAATTCAAACTTTTTTTTTCAATATGTTTATGCTATGAAATTTAAAAAAATCTGAATTTGACATGGAAAATTGTGAATTAGGTTTAGAACATTATGAATTGGAATTGGAAAACCTATTTATACTCAAAGGGTGGGACTCGCTAAGACATAAACGGTTCAAGGCAACAACGATTGCATCGTGCAGCCTTTACGCCTTTTTTTCGATTTTCAAATTTATCAAATTCATGGTGAGTTTTCGGGAAACGGATTCCGTTTCTATAGGTTACCTACGTTTTTTCCCAAATATATATATGTTGTACAAGTCAAATTCAAAATTTCCCAAACCAAATTCAGAATTTCCCATGTCTAATTCGTCTTTCATTCAACATTTCATAGAATGAATATTGAGAAAAAAAATCTATTTGACTGAGAAATTCTGAATTTAACTTGGAAAACCTCTAAAACACTCACGAGCAAACCCCATTCTGTAAACATTTTTACAGTGGATTTATCTATAATTCGATCTTCCATACTTAAGTAAAAATTATATTATCAATATTTCTTTTGATTTCAAAGAATCAGTGCAAAAAAATACATCACCGTCGATTTTTGGTAATCAACGCCATATTTTTAGCACCCTAAATCCCAAAAGATACCGTTACCTTCCTAGTTGACAGGGTAGGTAAGTATACAATTTAATAGTTCGAAAATAATAATATTCAATCCAACGAAAAAGAGCTTTTTAAACTACATTATATATTTTGCTCTTGCATTTATTAGGTTTTTCTTATTATGTGGTTTGTTTTGGGTTACGTCGAGCATTTTTATGGATTAATATGAAATCAATTTAATTTCATATGAAAAATCAATTTAATTTCATATGAAAAATCAATTTAATTTCATATGAAATTAATATGAAATCCTTATAAAGGATTTCACTTCATAAATTAGACTGTTTCGCTTAAGTTGGTCGTAACGCAATACAATAAGCGTAGGTTAATAAACATTGTACTGATGCATCTCAAGTAATTCGTGTCATTACCAGAATTTTATTTCAAATTTTTATCTCATAATAGAGAGACCTTCCTACTTTGTTTAAGTTACTGAAAAATAAAATAAAATAATGTTATTTACTACCTAACCTCGTAGCTTTAAAAACACACTCCGATTGAGAAAAAATCATTGTTGGACAATTATTCGTACAAAATGTTGCTTCAATTATGAGTAGTTTTCCAATACCTAACTACATAGATTTGTGAGTTTACATTATCGAAATGTTTTATCGCATAAATTTCTACATATTAAGAAAGTGCTACTGTTCTTTTCATTTTGCTATCGTGTACCTGGACTTGTCACTTCGACTAGTCCAATATCGCAGGGGCAGCTTTAGGGGACCTAATGAGATGAGGCTGAGTTCACGAATATTGACATCTCAAGAAAAAATGGTTGTGGGAGGGTGGTTAGGACTAAGTAGATAACAATAGAGTAGGTATAGTTCTCACGTGAATATCTTCTTTCAACTCGTGAATACAATAACTATGTATATATATAGTATATAATAGCCGAGCCACTATCGGATCAGCTCAATAAATAACACACAAAACCCTATAGGTACTTATAAACCACTGCTACTTGGACTGAGGGCATCCCAAATAACATCAGTTCCACCATCCTACCGCAACTAGGTAGGTATGTTATATCCAAAGCACTCAAGCTAAAGAATTTATATTATATTGACTAAAAAAAAAGTTCCATTCATGCAGAGTTGATGAGCGAATTTTCAAAGAATCATTTTAACCGATTTATTGGTTGATTCTCATAGCGAATTTCGCTGATTCCAAATATAATATCAGTTCCTATGTTTAAGATGGTAAATTACACCAAAAACCTCATTAAACACGTTTTTTAGCGACTTTTGACTCAAAATTTCCAAATTTGAACCCTTGGAGTACTCCAAAAATGCTGGCCAACGAACTCATCCTTACTTTATTTGATATTATTGACATTTTAAAATTTTTTTGAATTTTTTAGTTCGATTCCCGGGTTAGACATTGTTTAGAGTGACACACAATGGTCTAAAACGGATTTCCATGAAGACAATTTTCAAAAATTTGACTTACTAAAATTTTGATGCTATTGCTATAGCTTCATTTTCTTCGAAAATTCGCCAAAAGGATAAAAAAGTTGTTATACGAATACAAGATAATACGGACTCAAAGAAGGATACCAAAGCTAGAACAAAGTTCTTCCAAAGGAGTTGACTGTTATTAAAACCGCCCCAAATTTAGATAGATTGATTTTGTGCATTAAATTAGAGGAAAATGAGTAAGTATTTTGCGTATGTAAGGGTTGCGTTGTGGCTATTGAAGATTCATTCAAACTGATGTAACACTCTCAATTCTGATGTGAATAACATCATATGATCAAAAATGTCAGTTTTAAAATATGCAAAGCGGATGACGGAAAACATTGATTATCGAGAAGAAAAAAAAAACTCTTTCTTATAAGGGCAGCCTAGGCCTTGAATGAGCCATTTTCTAACGGCAACCTCAGTCCATTCTGAACTTAGAGCAACACATTAAACTTGGACCATCCTGAATCTCCAATATTGCCGTTTTTCAAGTTACAAACTTATATTATTGGGGTGGTAAGTATTGTAGCTATTCCTACTGTTTAGAGAGTAGATAGTCTGAGGCTCAGCCTCAGGAAATTCACCTCAAACCGCCCTTGCAATATCGTCGTAGGACTACCTACACTATTCCTACGTCATCATATTATTTGATTAAACCAATAATTAGGTTACCATACGGCTCGAAATATTCGAAAATGATGCAACGATTGTTATTACCTAAGATGGTACTGTAAACTTTTAGTCAACGATTATCACTTGTAATAAGTTACCACGCAAATTATGTTCCGCCGAACGGCCAATTTCCCAGATTGAGGTATTTTATATATTTTTTATGTACGTGCTACCGTCTACAGCTTCCGTTCCAAACATGTGATTTGTTTTGTGATCATTAAACAATGAATTTGTGTAATAATTACCTTTACTGTACTTAAGTATTAAAATATTCATGTTTATTCTGTTTCGTTATGTAAGCAGGAGTATGTACCTCCCTTGTACCTACCAGAGTAGGTTATTGTGTTTTTAGACACCCTAACTATGACATTATTATTGTGAATCGTAAATGGTCATTACTCGTGATTAAATGTTTTTTTTTATTGTATCTAGATATTTTATGTGTGTAAGAAAACTATACTTGCTGTTGACAAATATGAAATAATATGTCTGTTTTTTCAATTATCCGGTGTTTTTTGTTTCCCGATTTGCAATTTTCTCCACGAATAACGACTAATATTTTATTATTATTATTTCTATGCCAAAAAATGGTTTTTACTTTCCTCAGCCCACCTGAAAGGAGAGAGGAAAGTATTGTAATCAGCAGAGAACCCGATTCTGCAACACCTGCTAAGGATGGTTCTGATCGATTTCTGGTCAACTTCCTCCACGTTTTGGACGTGATTTTTAAAAAATCCTATTTCGGGACTTGGTTTTTACGTGGATGAGGAAGAACCAACAAGAATATCAGTTCTCCAGGTCAATTATTAGAGGGCGAAAATAAACCAAATAGGTGAACAAACGTCGTTTTTAGCACATTTTTTAGATACCCCCCCCCCCTAAATCTCTAAGGATTGTGATGAAATTCACAGGATTTGCTCTTTCACCAAGTAAAAACGAATTCTAATACCCCTTATCTCCAGGGAAGTATCCTGAGGGCCGAAATCACGTTACACGTTAATACAATAATTAAATTAATAATACATTCACGAAATATCAAAGAGAAAGGTAGGCTGATCGATTGATCTCAGTGATTGTAAAACAACGCAATTTAAATATTATGATACGAAAGTGATGACGCACAAATTTTATTTTCGAAGCAAACATCAAAATTTGGAGAAGCATGTGTTTGTTCTGAATTACTTTTTTATATCAAATAAACATGAAGAATAAATATAAACCTAGTTTATATTAAAAAAAAAAAAAAAATGAAGAATAAATTCAATTTTAAAAAAAACTTACAATTGATATTGTTGTTTAAAAGTTCCATTCGTGTAGCATGGGTTGATGAGCGAACTTCCAAAGAATAATTTTACCCGATTTGGTGGGTGATTCATATAGAAAACTTCACGCTGATTCCGAATATACCTACCACTCGATACAAATTTATCGATAATCAATGATCGATGATGTTTGGACATTATGTTCCTATGTTTAAGATGGTAATTTACACCAAAAACCTCAAAAACACTTTTTTAAGCGATTTTTGACTAAAAATTTGACCCCTTGGAGAACTCCAACAATTCTGGCCGACGAACTCATCCTTTCTTTTAATATTACCTATTGACATTTTGAATTTGTTTGGATTTTTTATATCGATTCAAGGGTCTGATATAGTCTGAATTGACACATAAATATATATAGGTAGGTATATATGTATTTATATTTGTGTATACATATGAAAAAGTGTTTAACTTCAGGTATTGTTTTAGAATGGTCTGAAACGGATTTATATGGAGAAGAACATTTTTTAAATTTTGCATTAAAAACATTTTGAAGCCATTTCAATAAGTAGCTTTAGTTCCTTCGAAAATTCGCTAAAATAAAGGTTTTAAATTACCTATATATATATTTACATTCCTAGGTTTCCCTGGGTGGGCCACAATGTGCCACTTAGTAGGTAGGTAGGTACCTACAGATATTAATGAGGAGTGTGAGACCATCACCATCTTCAGAACTCAGCACTTCAGTTGACCTATCCAAATGTTTGAATACCCCGCCGCTAGGGTTTTTGAAACTAGTTTAGAAATATTGTTTTAACACGTAATGGTAAGTGGTACACATCTAGCTTTATTTACAACACATCCTACGGATTTTTCCCCACCATGGGACGTGTTGGCAGCTCTCCTCCAGGGTGAAACTAGAGTTTTTTGAGATTCCACATTCCTCTCTTGCATGGCAACACTGTTCCTGTTTATTGCTCGACGCCTCTCCGTCTATCCTCCTGTATTCTTTGTTTTGTGTTGTTCGAACGAACTCCCTATTAGTTTATTTTTCAGTTTATTTGTTTCTAAACTCATCGCCAGGTATATAAATTAATTTTTGTCGTTTTCGTTAAACATTTAGGTACGGTCGTGTGTGACAAGTTCGTCCAAAACCATGGAAAAATCCGAAGTTCCGCGGTCGATGTTTTCCTACCAAGGTAGTGTGTTCTTGTTTAACGTTTTTCTTTGGAGTTTCTCGGCGTTTCTGATCCTCATCTGCTTGACAACGACTTCGGAAGCTTGCAACGAGGCTGTTTGTGCTTCAATAGTGTCCAAATGCATGATCACTCAATCGTGCAAGTGTGATTTGAAGAACTGCTCGTGCTGCAAAGATTGCTTCAACTGTCTCAGTCACCTTTACAGCGAATGTTGTTCGTGTGTTGGTGAGTACCTAAATCATGTACCTAATTGATAAATAATTTATGAATAACGAGCGTATTTTTTTGTGTTTAGCCTTTCAAAGATTGATGGCAACTGTGGTGAACTTCCTATCAGAAATGCCTACCTACTTATCTATTTCGTGGGCCTATGAATCTATCTATTGTTACCTACCTGTAAAAAAGATTTAAATTGATCAAGATTACTATGTGTACCTATAATATATCTTAAACTGATAGGTATCCCCCTCCCCTAGTTATTCCATGACCTTCCCCAAAAACCTCGAGAATAACCGAATTTTGACTGAACGATGTGAAGGTGAAACGACAAACGACCGAGTCGTGGAGCACTATTTTCCATCGTATTTCCTGTGATGCTCAACGACTAGTAAGGTAGTACATAATTATACATTGGTCACACCTAGAAAATCACACCTACTACGTTGCAGCAGCTCGTTGGTCGAAAACTCAGCTTTTTCGAAACTCTTGCAGAGTGGCAGTGGTCTCAGATCTTCCATTAAAACCTACAGGCCTTGTTGGTTATTACAAACATTTTTTTGTGGCTGACCATCTCGTGGTGTTTGACAACCATGTTACCAAGACAAAGTTTAGAATTTGAAAGTAACACGAACGCAAAATTTCATGTTTGCTCTTATTAAACAGTGGTTCTCAATAGACAGCTAAGTTCAATACATTCCCAGCTATTCTGGTGCATGTCGGATTAACGAATTTCCCTGTAGTAGCCTGCATCACGTCATTTTGTTTCGAGTTTCCAAGTCTCGTGTTCCAAAGATGGAGTGTTTTTGCATTCGTGTTACTGACTTCTTTCGAAAGCGTAATTGCAACATGAATAAGAATCGCTGTACCTACTTCTCTGACCCTTTGATTCAATATACCTAACTTCAAAATTCACACACAGTAGGTAAGCCATGATATCGTCGACCAGAAATTTCACAAGAAATGTTATATACCATGCCATTTATTTGAACTTCCTTTCACAACTAAAAAAAAACTTCAATTAAAGACCTTGTTAAAAATGTTAATAGTAATTGATAAATTCAAAACACATTCTCTTTATATTTGCAAGAATAATCTTATAAGTATAACATCGTGATTCTATTGATACGAAAAATGGACGTCAAGTGTCTATATTAAATTTAGTAAAATATTACCACGCACAAGATTTTCTTTTGTGGGTTTCTGGAAATATATTCTTGTTGTTTTTTTCATAGTTTACCTAATATTAGTTGTATTTTTTTCGTTCATACTTTAAGTATACTGATTTAACGTTGTAATTTTGTTTTTCCACAAATAAAGCATTTTTGAAATTGAATTGAATTGAAATCGTCTAGGTCCTAGAGGGCGGCTCAAAAATTCTCATGGTGCTAGGGGGGTAAGACCGAGGAAAGGTTGAGAACCACTGTACTAGTGGTTCCGTCAAGTTTCTTTAGCTAGTCCGTTTTCGTCTCTTTAGCTCCTAACTGAGTGATTGGATCACAAATTATTGGGTTATTCCACCAGATTTTTTAAATGATTCCATCAGAGGGATCATCCGAAACGAAGCAGGTATAGCTTTCCCCGATCAAATGCAACATTTTCCCAATTAAATTCAGCACTTTCTCAATCAAATTTAACATTTTCTCAATCAAATTCAACATTTTCTAAATCCCTAAACACAAAATAAGTAATGTTTCTGATTTCATTTTCTAGGTTACAAAATAAAATTTAAAAAAATAATGCAGGTTACCTATGTTTCGATCTTCTTCTTTGCTCGTTTTCAGAAATGTGTCCGAAGCCCAATTATACGGTTTCTGCTCTCTCGCAAAAGTCGCACGTTGAAGACCTACCAGAAGCTCTCCCCAACCTCTTCCAGGTATGTGATTATAAAATAAATACGGACAGTGGGTAATTAAACTCAGTACCTACTTACTTATTCCCCGAAAATAGGAAGAGTTGTGCAATTTTTGCCCAACTCTTCGTGTTCAGGGTATTAGAGAAAACCAACCCGTCTTCAACATTATAAACTAAATTTTGAGCTGCAAGGATCTTAAAATATTTATTTCTGCTAACTATCTCTATACGTCTGAATGACAATAATTTATTGTAAGATTGTGGCCCTATTTATCAATCTCATTTGCAAGCCTGAATTGTTGGTAAGAACGACCGAGTAACATAAACTATAAAGTTATAGTTAGAACGTTCGCCCGAACCTGATTTTTTCCGCCCCATTCTTACTGTTTTTCGCTTCAATGATATTCAATAATAATGGTTTCTTCTCTTAATTTTTAATTATAATATATTTATAATAAATTATTATACAAATTAATGTATTTAATATCAAACAGGCTTTGACTTCCGAGCCCGACATACAACAGCAGCGTTGGATCACGTTCACGTTCCCTGTCGACCTGAATATCGCTCATCTCAAGCCCCACCACAATCGCGAAGTCAAATATACTATGCGTAAGTTGGAACCCATTTACACGAAATCTTTTTGAAAATAATCTAATTTATATTATATTATGTCTACTTCATAGAAGTGTATCTATTTATTTCTTTAATTATGTTTTCAATTTCTTGTGATTTATTCCGCTACTGTTTTCTTGAATTATTCAGTTTAATGGGCTTGCCCGTGTTGTATGAAATAAATAAATAAAATATCGTCTTAACAATGGAAGGACAAGTAATACACGCCGCGCGTGCGTGTGGCACATAGCTTCCTCGTATTCAAGAAATCGGTATATCGTAGATACCTGCGAACTAAATCACACGCGAAGAAGTTGTGGAAACCCAATAAATATAAACCGGAGTCAAAGAAAAACGTTACTCTATTTCCACGAAAATAACGAGTTACAAAAGTTAAATCGATTTCGACGGTTAAGTCATCAGTAACAAACAAGAGTTTTTGATGGTTACTGATGATGACCTTTGTAACTCATTACTTCTTTGTAAATAGACAACGTTTTCATTGACTCCGGTTTCTGTTTATATTGTAGATTATCTAGATTTACTAACAACGGAATTAAACAATAATTAGTCAGTATACAGGGTGTTTCACTTATGATCCGAAAAACTTCTCCCACGTGTTCTACAGGTAAGGTTTTCTTAAGCCACTAAAAACTTGAGTTTTCACTTCTTTAAAGATTTTTTTCGTGTTTTCGACCTTTGGTCACTGGAAAGGCCATAACTCCTTTAATATGAAAAGTAGAACCAAATCTGAGTACAGCTTCTTAAAGAGCGTTAAATTTCCCGTATTCTCTGCCTCTAACAATAATTTTTTGAAGGGAAATTAAATTAAATTAAAAGTTAATTTTGTCAAATCTTGAAAACTGCCTGTTTTCAAACGCTCATTAGATACCCATAATTCTATTGATTAGTTATAGCCTGCAAGCCTAATAAATGCGCTAAAGCCTCAGCTTTCCAACGGTATAGTCAGTTTTTATTGTTTGGAGGGAACTGTCTTTGAGAAAATCGAAATAAGAAGAAATTAAGGGAGTTATGGCCTTTTGAGTGACCAAAGGTCGAAAACACGAAAAAAATCTTAAAAGTGAAAAAACTCAGGTTTTTAGTGGTTTCAGAAAAAAACTTCAAGGGACACTTTTTGTTGAAAATTACCTGTAGAACACGTGGGAGAAGTTTTTCGGATCATAAGTGAAACACCCTGTATAAAAAACGGTAAGTATTTACTTGTTAGGTAAAAAACCGGCGACGCTTTGTGAGTCATTCTGTAGACTGTTGTTTAGGTAGAAGGAGCAAATATATGGGATTGGAATGTGCCACCCACGTACGTCCCCCACCTGTCCATTGAGACTTACGTCCGCCACACGCATTCTCATCTTCAGAACGAAAGAGCGGACTCCACGTGTGTCGGCTAAAAACCGACCTTCAACACCTTGTTTGTAGTTGGACTCACGCTGGGCCCTGGGGAACTGCAAAAAAATATCAATGGGTCTTGTTGGTAGGACTAGTTACCTAATAGGAAACCCATTTTCCGCCTACTTCCAGTCATCGGATTCCCCCGCTGGCAGAATGTTGATATCGCTACATCCAGGAACAGACATACGGAACCAATAAAGAAAGTGGAATGTTGGGAGGCGACTTTACCTGCACTGAAACCCAGATAACGACCTCGTCTTCCCCGACTTGTGAGGTCAGAAATACCGACCTCCCAAAAAAAGTAAAATTTTCGTGACCTGGGGCAGACAAACTGGCGACCCAGTAGGGCTAATTGGAACGCTAAAGCCCTCAAACCCATTGCCTCTACCTACCTGAAGGACCCCCAAAACGCTCTAGTTCGGCGTTTGTCCAAGAGTGGTTGGCAACCTTCAGTTCTTGTTATAATGATGATTTAGCTCGTACCGGAGCTGTTGCTAATCGGCAGAGGATTTTATAATTATATTATTTATTGCAAAACATAAGTCTATAATCCTTTACCTAATAGTTGATTTCATATTTGGACTCAAATATTTAACTAAGATCCAATCAACCCTTTATTCTTTCAGAAAATAACGCTCAGGAAGTGGACCCAATCAAAGACACTGTAACGCTCAATTGCACGGTGGCGTACATGTCTCAATGCATGTCCTGGAACAAGTGCAAAGGCTCCTGCCAGTCGATGGGAGCTGCTAGCTACAGGTACGACAATCACAAAACTATCCATGTAAAATGGTAAAATGTGGGTTTTTGCTTGTTCATGGATCATATATATTTTTTGATATTCTGTGGATTGCGATATGGGTGCTGTTGAGTCTTTTGCGTTATGAAAAGGTTTTTGTCAAGTTGTATATTTTTTATTGTTCTGTTTGAGTTGTACAAAATGTTAAATTCTTTTGGAGTGTGGCGCGTCGTGGGCGTTCGGCGTATCAAATATGCTATGTTGTTTGAACTTGTTTTTGGGGACTAACAAGAGCAACCCTTTGCCTAGCACTACTTTGTAGTTTATCCTCCAAGGGAAAGTTAGAATTTTTGTAATATTATGTTATCTATTAATGGGTTTTTTCTCAATGAATGCATTATTAAAAAAATTAAAAAATAAATAAATAAAAAACACTAGGATACCTATTTTAGTGCCTTTATATTCATGTACTCTATGTACATCTTCTAAACCTACTATCCTGTAGTAATACAACTAAATAGCTGAATTTTTATTCAAAAATAGGACATGTTCCCGTGAAACTTCTCCTTAGTTACTTCTTTTTATCCAACGTTTTCACATTTTCTTACGTGTTTCCCGGCATTTTTCAATATAACTAGGTATTAGGTGTTGTAAGCTGATATGAAAAACATTGATGATTTTCCAATATGCACTCAATTGTTGGTATCTACTCTGTTTTTTCTAACTTCCTGTGAAATATTAAAAATAGCTACCAAATAATACCTTACTGTACTCATACCTATAACATCAAATATAGCTGTCAGAATATCTCTCTTGGTTTCACTCTGTATCAAGCCTTTGAAAACACAGGTCAATAATAATAATAATAATAATAATATATTTCACTGGCGTACTCATAACTAGGTAATTTGGTGTTTGGTCAATTAGGTAAATTTGGTGTTTTGTCAATTAGGTAAATTTGGTGTTTGGTCAATTGGGTAAATTTGGTATTTATTAAATTGGTTTCGGTAATTTGGTTTTCCCTTCACTTTCAGATGGTTCCATGATGGTTGCTGCCAGTGCATTGGAGATCGTTGCATCAATTACGGAATAAACGAATCGAGGTAAGCAATACCTTTGATATACATTTTTTGTTATGATGCAAAAAAACACGAAACTAAATGGGGGGGGGGGGGGGGGG
>JAEMON010000014.1:17294287-17328055 GCA_030264115.1 Lygus lineolaris | reverse complement strand
AGGAGATAACCGAGGGATTCGAACCCAGGACCTTTCGTTTAAATTTCATTTGGTTTTATTTTATCTGCTTGACAATGTTGTTCTGAAAATGAAAGGTACTTATTGGACCACAAATCGGGAATATTAGCGAATTTTCGAAGAAAATGAAGCTATTGCAATAGCTTTAAAATTTATAATTTCGCTAAAATTATAAATTAAGAAACTTAGCAAGGACCAAGGATGATATCAGGTGTAAGGATGTTGGAGTTGATTGGGGTGAAGCTCATGAATGCAGAAGACCCACCATTAATCAAACATGAGCTACGGGAACATCCTTCAAATCCTCAGCCACATCATTCATAAATATATATATTTTTAAGCTTTAAATATCAACAACTGTTGAAATTAATCCGCACACAGAAAAAAATAACTAACAATAATTGTTTCTTAGAAAATTCCATACTGTAGAACTGGAACTTATTGAACCCTTTCCATTTTTGGAATTTCAGGTGCCTCGAATGCCCTCCACAACAGGAGTCTCCCCCTTCCGAAGACGAAGTAGACTATGGCGATGACGACGATGAAATGGTATCATAAGATCATAAATAGACAGTTCTACAGGTTCGATGACAGGTGAATATTGTTTAGAAACCTGTTATGATGCGTTATGAATTATGAATAATTTTCAAGAAGGAAAATTGACTGACGTCCGTCCATTTACGAGCCTACCATGATTTCAAGCATATTTGTTGGTATGTTTCGCTCATTTTGTTTCAATGTCAATGTTTTTGTCAATTTAAATTTCAAAGTCATTGACGAATTACTGGAAATTCAGACAGTGTACTAAGTATACTACTTTATTTTTTGTATTCGTAGATGATACATGATTCGTAGTATAAAATTACGATTGGCATTCATGTAGTAAGGTGAGTACCTACTTAATACACCATAATTTTCCATAACACTCGGGTAATACGCAAGTATAAATACTCACATGAAGATCATAAAACATAATATGCAGCCTTTTGTGCCTTTTATTCTATATTATTATTTTTTATAGATATCCGGATACTTTTATCATTCAAACAAAAAATTTGACTCTGGAACTTGGAGGGTGTTTTTATTATTTGAGGGAAAACAGAAACAAGATTTGGGAAAAAAATTGAGGAGTGCCATCGATTTCAGTCGATTTTTCGATTTTGTTTACGCTTCGTTTCACTTTTTCGTTTGGATAAAAGCACACCTGCCATAAGGGTGACTAATTACATAATAAAATGAATTCATAGGATTTCTTTGTTGAACAGTTGTCGTCCATTATTATTTTATCTTCTAAAACCATATTATAACATACCTACATAATTGTATGTTAGTTTAATTTCCCGTTATTAATGGGGTTTTTAATTACAGAATTATGATCATATCCTCTATATATTCATGATGTTCATTCATATATGGTACCATCTCTCCAAATTTTCTGAAAACCACACTACTTTCATTCAACAAAGTTTTATTCAAATACATTCCAACTCTGAACTGTTACTACTTAAAATATGTACCTATCTACTGACCCTTCTATAATATACACTTTTTTTGCGGAATTGAAGTGTACCGTCCTCTCAGGAGTCGGTTCTCCAAATATTGATATTCTGAAGCATCCATTGTAATTCAATAAGTGCCTGTTACTATTTTTTTGTGCGAAGGAACCCAAGCAACTCGACATTATGTTTTTTGGTTACAGAGGGGAACTTGCATGGGTCTGAAATTTTCTCTTTGGTTGCCCGTTTCTTGTTATTGGCGCTTGAAAACAAGATTGGGCACATAGAAAGAATATTTCATTGTTTCTGAGAGTGAACAATTCTATTGAAAATCTCCTCCGTTTGAAATGCCAGCCAGAACCTAACTGATGTCACATAAGTAAAAGACCGTCAGGTAGCCCTAAATTTGTTGGGCCCTCAACTGATGATAATATACAAAATGAATGCAAAATTGCATAGTAGCATCAAAAACAACAAATTTTACAATAAAAATTTGAGATTCTTTCTAACTGACCAGAAGGTTTGAGCATGGATTTTGGCCAATCTGCTGGGATGTATGTTGGCCATACTGTCTGGAGCTGAGAACCACATGGAAGTAGGAAGACGTTCTTACTTCCATGCTTACGATGTCAGCTAGGCCAGGCGGGAATTCAAAACGGCTAAATTTCAATAAATTATTTAAAATTATAAACTCACTTTTCCCACTAAACGGTTTCAATTTTGTCTCTTGCTGATAATTTCTTTTCAGAAAAAAACAAAAACAAAAAAATACCGTGCAAGTTCCCCGTTGAGAGAACATTAATGAATGACTGAAGTTTTTTCAATTATGGAATAATTCATGTACTTCGTAAATTAAACCGAAGTTCTCCATTCGAATTTTCCCGTTGTGGTTTTGTAGCGAATACCTGCTTATTTTTAAATATTTTTATCGCATACGCTGTAAATTGTGCCATGTCTAGATTGTAGGGGCTTTTCTGTAGTACGTAAAATGCCATGTATTTAAATAGATGTCTGCCTACTTATTTAAAAAAAAAATCATTATTTTGTATTCAACGGCTATATAGTTTACAATATGATTATTAGGGTGTGCGCACGGGTTGGAAATTCGTATTTTTGACCTCAAATCTGGGTTGAGCGCCCTCAAACAACTCCGTGCACTAATTTTCAGTCAAAACAACGGCTGGTCGAGCCAATAAATAACTGAAAAGAAGAGCTCGTGACGTCAGAATTTGTGGGCGCTAAGCGTCCTCCCCAGGCGAGAGGGGGATCGATGACGTCATCATTATTGATTTCAAGACCTTTTTCCGCTCATAGGACACCCCCTTTTTGGAAAGCTCTCACCGAAATCTATCATTGAAGTAAGCAATAACCGTGCGCACATCCATTGTCCCACAAGAGTGAGTTTGTGTTTGAGGTCTCCCCTAAAGGCACACTGTAAAAGTGAATGAGAGTTTCACTTTTTGTATAGTTACTGTACTAGGGATGGAGATCGAAATGAAAAGAATCGAGTTTTGGGAATCGATGTATCGAAAGTTTTGAATACAAAAGATTGATAAATTGGCTCAAAAGAATTGATATTTGTGAATTGATCTTCCGATTCTCATATTTGGTCAAGCGTTTAAATCCACAGCACTAGCTTAGCTTGCAACAATACAAGCTTCGGCCGGCTCTCCCCTGGGCTCCCCCTACCGTGACGTGTCTACGAACTAAATCACTCGCGACGAAGTTGTGGAAACCCATTTCAATAAAGAGAAAACGGAGTTAAATAGAAAAAACGTAGTCTATTTCCACGAAAATAATGAGTTACAAAGTTAGATCGATTTCGATGGTTAGGCCATCATTAGTAACAAACAATAACAGTTATCGTTTGTTACTGATGATGGCCTAACCGTCGAAATCGATTTAACTTTGTAACTCATTATTTTCGTGGAAATAGACTACGTTTTTTCTATTTAACTCCGTTTTCTTTTTATTAGTGACGTGTCTAGCGGCGCAGCAAATCGTTGCATCGTTGGCCCATTGGCTGTTTAGCTTCAGCCATGGTAGTGGTCTGTGACGCCAGATATTTCTTCCCCTCGTGTATCGCCACGTACTCTATAAGTACGCGAATATGATGTCCCAAAAATTAAAGTATAAGGCAAGCAATGAATCGAAAATCGTCTATAAAAAGATCGATTCGCGCGATTCTCTGGCAAGTTGGGATCGATCTAAAAATATCGATTAATCGGACCGAAAAGATCGATCCGCTTGAAAATTCGATTCGATCTTCCATCCCTATAGTGTACAATGAATATGGGGGATTTTCCCTCATTGTTGTTATCATGTTACTGCTTAGTTTAAATAGTGCAATGTCAATCCATATAGACATGTAATAAATTTTTTTAAATTTACGATTGAAGTACGTACCTCTGTAGCGGTATTTACCGAATTCAATAGAAGATGTTTTACCTATTGTAAATTTACTCAAATCTCCTCGCTTTCACCAACGAACAATAAAATATTTTCTATAGTTTTGTTTGTAGGTTCATTTTAACTGACTATCTTTAATCATCATGAAGTGCCTTTGAATCGGAACTTTTGGAAATAACTTGAGAACATAAATTGTTCATAAACATCTCCTAAATGATCAGAATTTAAACGAAATTATGAACGACGAATGATTTTGTATTCAAAAAATGCCTTGATCCTTATGAAAACTACCATATTTCCTCTGTAAGCTATTAGGTAATGGTGAGTGGGGAACATTCGCGCCAGGATTACATGCATAACTACAGCATTTAATGTGGTCGTCGTTTCTTGTATTTCCTGTTTTTAATTTTCTTTCAATATCTATTTTCAATGTTAGTTCATCACACCTACACTTCTCATATTGCAGGTATTATGTACATACCTACAAAAATATGATAGGTAGATGAAATCATTATATTTTACAAATTGAACTATAGGTATAGAAATTGTATATTATTTAGTTAATAAATGTTATTGGCATTTCAAATCATTGGATTATTGAATTGCCCCAAAATTGGAAACAGAAGTTGTACTAAAAGTAAATAGATAACAGGTAGGTTAGGATTTGGTTCTCCGAGTAGAGCTGATTCGTCCAAAGCCTGTGTAAACAGTAATGTAATTCTGCCATGGTGTAGGTATACATTAAATTTAGATTATTTTTTTGTTATATTTATATTTCCTGCAGAAAAAAATATATATCTGGCATTTAAATCTTCATTTATTTTCATTTTATTCATTCAAAACCCCACTGTATCAAAAGTTGATCAACTTTCCCAGGTTCATACGTATCTCCTTCTACTAGTGGCCATTTATGTGAGATAGATGGTGATAGAAAGTTCGGTTTCTGAAATGTTTTTTGCTTTAGAAAAATCGTTCCCAAAAATGAATATTTTACTGCGTACGTAGACAATTCCTCCCCGTGTATACTTACCTACTGCACTGAGCACAGCTAACAAACGTATTGCAATCGGCAGACAATCCAATTTCTGGAACGCCTTAGAATGCGTCTGATCATTTTCCTCCACTTCTTGGAAAAATGTCTGTGTGTATTCAGTCACGATTGGGACCCCATAAAAATTATTAGATTGATATTTTCTTTGTCTGGACCTCTGAAATTAATATGTAGGTACTCTGACAACAAAAGTCCTTGTTTGTTTGTTTGATAAAAATAGAAATGAATTCTGAGGAGCTTTCGACAAACTGTTTCTCTGAAACTCTAGTGTTGTCATTTAAAACCTCAACAGCAGGTAGGTAGCTATCTTGGCATGAACCAACAACGATTTTTATTAAACAAACAAGGACTTTCATTGTCGGAGTACCTACGTATTTTCAGATTGGTTTCAGTAATCAATTATTTAGAAAGAAAATGAGTGAAAAAACTTCGTTTTTAGCTCATTTTTGAGCCCCCCCAAATATCGAAGGATTTTGATGAAATACGCAGGAGGACTTACCCTTTTTATCAGTAACTACAACTTCCAATACACTCCTCATCTCCAGTAAAATATCTTAAGGCCCGAAATCATCGTTAAAACACAAAAACACCATTCTGCGGGTGAGGAAAGTAGTGTGAAGCTCGCACCAGATGTTTTTTAAATATCCACCTATCTATCTCTTCTTATAGAGGAAAATCTAAGTAAGGTATGTGTCTTTATTAAGTAAGGAGGTACTGAACAGACGGGGACCACCAATTAATTTGCGTTTTTTTTTTAATTCCTAGTTTTAAGGCTCATTACAGATCAGAAAATTTGAACTCGCTGACCATCGAATCGCAAAAATACGTACTAGATGAGAGGGAGAGGTCTTGGAAGTTTAAAACAAAACATTTTCTATTCTGCTGATTTATGTTCGTTCAGGAAATATGGAGATTTTCGCCAGGAAATTTAAGGATTAGGATCCTTAGGATCCAACCGTGACAATCAATTATATTTGTCATTCCCATTTTTCCTAACTGCTGTTGAGTGGTATAGCACCGAAGGGTCATCTAATTCTTTCGAATACGAGTTTGGATAGGTAGAACTTTCGTAAGTACGGAGAATGTCCCTCCCCCCCATTCTAACATTTTTGAATTGAGCGGAAAAATTGTTAACTTGGCAACCATGGAAGAAGGAAATTTTCCTTAGGTTGGCAACGTACTACGTACGTTTTTCATTCTGCTGTTGGCAGCCTGTCAAGAAAACCCCGCTGTAGCTGCACGGTTGTCCGCCATGGCCTCACGCGGATCGAGAAATCACTGATTTCCTTCAGTAGTTTTTGACTGATGTGTTTACTTTTCCCAATCGTTCTCCGTCTCCGGATTTTTCCTAATTTCTTCGATTCGTGACAATTATCACGCTTTCCTTTTGGTCGGTGTGTTTTATTAATTTGGTTCTCGTCATTTCGGGTTTCCCTCGAAAGGGGTATCCTCGAGTTACTAAGGATAAGGACACAGGATGTCGGGCGGAAAGACAGCCTGCAAGCCCGGCTCTAACCCCAAGGTTATTATACTTAACTATTATTCCTATTGTCTTTGTTTATTTATTATATAATTATTCAAGTAGGTGTGTAGCTATTACAGAGATTGATCTAGTAATAGTACAGGCTCAACAGGAACCACCAGCTTCAATTTCAAAGAAGGCTCGAAGGATGTCTGGCAAAGCATGATTAAAAGCGTCAAATACCAACTAGGAGGACCCTCATTGTTCGCATATTTATCATTAAATCATCATACTTACGATTATTTATTGGTAAATAAATCGTCATACGATTAGGTGCACATGTTGGATAATGGTTCTTGGCTGTTCCCTTCTCAGCCTCCCGCACACAGAAACTTTCTGCTGTGCCTTTTCATCAGTTCAGTTGGATATGGATAATGAATCAAAATAAATTAGGTGGGCTGGAACCTTTCCCTTCTCCTTCGACATTACATTACCTACTTGGACCTGTATGGGAGGGCTATGTGGTCACCAAGTAAGAGTGATATTATAATATTATTATAATGTATTAGGTATGACGTCCTCTATCATGTCAAACCCGAAGACTAGACGACGTCATAGAGGACATAAACCAATTTAGAGGAGTTGCACTGAAATTGCAGGATATCAAAAGGCACGAGCGACGCAAACAGAGAATGAAGCGACAGCTGGCTGCTGGGGCCAGGTTGGAGTCTAGTCTGGATATCCACAGCATGGTCGAGAAGGCGACCAGCGAAGCTCTCGGGGAGCTCAAAGAAGGGGACATCATCACTGAAGAAATGGTGGCCCAGCTGGAAGTCAGGCTGAGAAGGTTTGTTGTAGTCTGCCGAATTTATAGGTATCAATGATACGGTTATTTGATAATGGTTCTTGAAAAACCTTATTGTTGTGATAAATTTACTTCTTGCATAGAATATGTAGGTGATATCAACGTCCTTGTTTTTCTGATTAAAAACCGTATTTTACTCTGAGGGGCTTTCTATCAACCCTCTGGTTGTCATTTTCAAAGTTGGTTCCTGCCAAGAGAACTCTCTACCTGCTGTTGAGTTGAAAATTACTACCAGATGGTTGATCGAAAGCTCCTCAGAGTAAAACACAGTTTTTAATCAGAAAAAACAAGGACTTTTATTGTCATATCACCTACATGTTTTAACCTAAAAAAGTCCTGACAAAGAAAAATATGAATTCTTGCAGAGTTCATTCACGTTAGGGGAGGGAGACAAACTACTCCCCGCCATCCCCACTGGGTGGCACTTTGTGCATATTTCATTTCTCAGATCCGTTCTAATTACCTATATCAATATATTCAGATTCATATCAAAATAATGTCCATTCTCTTGCAGTGCCCTAGCGAATGTTGTTGACGAAGTTGCTCAAGTCGCCAAGAAAATCGTTGTGCCCTCCTGCGCCGGAGTCACCCGCTAGAACTCACCAAGGTTGGACTTATGATGTTCCTCTCTATTCAGGCTCTCATTTATTACTCGAAACTTGGTAACTATTTTATTCAAAGAACTGTTAAAACGCCTCGATCGAGAAAATTCAACTTTGAGGATCCGAGAAATTCAGCTACGTAAGTTATATCTATGGGCTGAACATTACCATAATTTCCTCGCACTGAATAAAAGAAGCCAAATTTTTAAGATTTACCACACCAGTAGTTACGATCGAAATTTTCCCTATATTTACCTTTAGCAATTTTCTTTACTACATTCAAATATATGTACCAAAGGGGAATTTGCGACGATTTTTTTCAATTTTTTTCTTTTTTTCAGCCCACCAGAAAGGTGGAAGGAAAATATTGATTTTTGTTGTTGTTGAAAGTATGATGTAGGAGAATACCGAAAATAAGAAGAAGAGGAGAAGTAGGGGATATTTTCCCGCACGCCATTTGATATTGAGTGGAACTTCCTTCTTCTTCTTCTTCCATGACGTTAGTCTGTAGTATCTGTAATACAATGTTAGGGAATGATATTAAAAATTGAAAATCAACGCAAATTTCCCATCTTTCAAATCTTCAGATATGATTCTTCAAATTTATTTTACTCATTTCATTCTTATGTAAATATCGAAATTATTTATGTAGGTACCCTTATTGCATTTACAATTAAATAGTATGTTTTCAAAACTTTCAGTGACATAGTCTTAGCTTTGATGTACGTACTAAAACAAAATCTAGGAAATTTAACAAGAAGTATTGTGATTTGCTCATTTACTGTTACGCTGACGAAAAAATTAGGTGACGAGTGCAGTTATAGTGCTGATAGGTTTCGAAGAATTACCCAAAGTAAGTAGTACTTATTCACAATTTTCACATTAATTTGTCTTCTCATTTTCTACAATTTTTCGAGTCAATAAGCCCTAAACTTTGCCTGCTCAAGGAAAAAGGATGTGTAAATCGTCGCTTAAGTAGCAACACGCCCTATGAACCAAATCCCAATTTTTCAGGAGGAGGAAAAAACTGAATTCAGTTTTTGATCACCTGTCCCTTTTGTTTCCCGTTATTCAGTCACTTCTTGCCTTCCGGTAGACGTCAATACTGAAAAATAGGAAGAAAATAGGAAATTTAGGTTGATTCGGGGTGTTGTCCTAATAGGTAATTGAGGTGTTGAGATCGATGGGGGTGTTATGTTTCTCTAGTATTTCTCGATTTTGTTGTCTAGTTGAAGCAATTTTGAACTAACCAGTCGATGCAGCGTGAGAAATCGAATAAGAATCAGTCAAAAACCTCATTTTCGTGAAAATGGTCGATAGGGCGTGTTGCTTCTTAAGCGACGAAATATGTTTTCAGTTCTGGGGGGGGGGGGGGGGGGGGGGTGTTCTGTAGCTTTGGGGTTATCAAAACTGTTGAAAACTGTTGGAAAGTCAAAACGGCAGAACGACTATTTTAACAAGAGTTGCGAGAAATTATCTGGTTGGTACTCGATGTATCAATTGGAAACGATGTATCGATTGTATATGTCAAGGAGAAATGAAGAAAACATGATAATTAATGGCTCAAATCACTAAAAATTACCACAACTTGATGTATCACGCTAATAACTCAATACAAACGCTCAAATTATTGCCAGTAAATGATGATAACTCCAAGATAACTTGATTCAGTCACCTAACCTAATCTCGACAAATCTTCTCACCACCTCCCAAGGTGGTCACAAGCTCGTCCACAGTGGACAGCTTTTGTCGATGTTGCTTAGTTACTGAACACCTCGCTTCCAAAACATGGCAAGTGTTACCAACAGTTGTTTGGCTTACAGAACACCCCCCTCTGTAGTTGTTAGAGGTGGAAAGAACCATTTACTTTGAACTTTTCCCTCATAATAAATGACTTAGTTATGTGTTCATTCATAACTTTGTAGTTACAACTGTTTTGAAGGTCAGAAAATCATTATTGAGTTATACAGAATTTCCTTATAAAGTCGAATCGTGCCATTTTTATTATGACAAACGTATAGTTTTGCAGTTTTTGAAATCACCAATGTATTTATTGTCTAAGTAGGTGGGCAGATGCCGTGAAATTTGGTATTGGAAAAGACATTTCTTTAAAGACTTGAATAGTTTTTAATAATCACAAAGGTACCTATTGTTGCATCTTGAAACACGAATTACATTCATGAATCTGTCAGAAACGTACATGGTTTCTAAGTTAGTATAAACCCATAATAGTATTCCTGCTGAATTGTAGTATTATTAGTTATTTATTCTGTATTATTATTATTGTCATAGCCCAATCACATACTACGTACCTTTCCTCTTGAGTCGATCAAATCAAAAAGTTACTCTAATACAAACTAGCAAGTAATCAGCACATTTCGATTTAACACCTTCAGTGCTGGAGCCCAAATTTTGTCAACCCTACCACCCTGAACCAAAAAATGATAAAATGGTCTCACCCGTAAAAATAAGCATATTTTTTAGTTCACAATGCGCCGTGAGCTCCTGTGTATACTGGGTGACAGCCAGGGTCGTACTGAATAGATCGTGAAGAGAAAGGGGCTTCCAAGCGATTGGGTGCGGAACTACGACTCCTTCCTCAGGGACATGTGGGGAGGGAGAAAGTCGCTTAAGTGAACTCCCGCTCCGTGTGAAGACTCAGAGGGGCACTTAAGCGCCCCTTCGCACTGAATGTGTTAAATGTTATGATTATTGAATAATGATTGTAATTCCTATTACTTGCAATGTTTGAAATATTATGATGAAGGAAACATGTGTCACTTGATGTTCTAAAGACTAGTTCGACTCTTTTGGGTGGCTGTGTTGCCAGAAAATTGCTATGCCTACCATACTAAGTATAATAACCTAGACCCTCGGAGTTACCTATATGCTGTGTAGGGTGTACCCTTTGAGTGTACATAAATGGAGGGGTATAAATGTGGAACCATACGTGTCACCACTGTTGCCTGGTTACCAAGTGGCTACCTGGCGAAACTCACCAAAATGGCCTTTGTCTTGTCATCTGTTCCTATTTTTTTCATATTAGGTATAGTATTGTTCGTCCTATTAGAGAGTTCTTGCAAGTTAAACGAGTTGCGAGTCCAAATAGGATGTTACTAGATAGAGCATAATCGGATGCTAACGCCAGAGTTGTATATTGCATGAGTAGAGGAGGCTGACTAATTGTAAGTCAGAACAGGCTCAACCTACGAGTTATTTAATTCCGGTTTTCGTATTTTTGGCAGTTTTTCTGCCCTGTTTCTCGTGTTTTCTCTCGTGGGTACACATGTGAAGGAAGTATTCTGAAGGAAGGAATACTCTAACACATGTGATATCTCTGTTAAGAGTCAGGAGTCAGTCAGCGCTATGCGGGTAATGAGACATCTTTGGTCTCGGCGCTATGGCAACAGGGCGCTCCCGATTGACTCTTGTCTCATTTCTACTCGTATAGCCCTTAACGTTTTTTCGCTTGTGAACTCTGAAGAAACTAATTACCACACAGCAGTGTTTTTGTCTGATGCCAGCTGATTTGAAATAGTCGCTCATGTGTTGCTATGGTTTCATCACATTGCCAGGGGTAACCTGAACAACAGTGGCGGCAAGGAGCAACACTTGCCCTACGTTGAGTTGATAGCCAATAGCCCTCCAACAGTATATATACTCAAAGCGTGTAACAGAAACCTCTTGTGTTGTTGAGTAAGAAAGGGTAACCTTGGTTCACATGGTCCATCGTAGATGCGTAGTCCGTTCACCAGTAATAGAGAGTTACAGCAACAAACGGAACAATTTTTCCTGTATCCACATTCAGTTTCTAGGGCGTTGTCGAGTGGTTTCCACCTTTGACTTGATCGGCTGACTAACGTAATTTACGTATCATAGACGGAATAAAGATGGCAGCAGCCCAATTATAGGTTAGGTTAGAATAGCCAATTTGCTTACACAAAACTCCACTCCTCGACTGTCATTCCGTATGACAGATGGGTGACTCGGGACCCGGGCGTGGCACGGCTACCGTTTTTTCCGTATCACTGCCGTTTTCAACGTATCTGGCTGTAACTCCAATAGCTGTCCCGCATTCCAGATGATCGACAATGTGTGCATCATCCAAGTAGCCAATTAGTATTTGTCTATAGTTTTCCGTTCACACACCCACATGTTTGCGGCTTGAGTGAAATATGTCATTATTTTATCATACAATACGGAGAATGCAAACCACGGCAGACCATGCAAACCTAGTTGACCTAGCTATATTATGACGTAGGTACTTTCTTACCAAAGGAAAGTCATTTTGATCACTTGAAGTATGAAGTACAAAAGTAACCATAAGGTAGATCATAGACCCTTATTGCATGTAGAAATAAGTTTTACATAGTTGATCATATTTTTCCTATTAATGACTTCATGTTCAAAGATTATTCACTTCTCCAACATTGTACTTTTTTCCAGTAGATCTTAACAGTTTTTTAAACCTTTTTTACCTAATCATAATTATTTTTAATGCCTACTACGTCCATTTAATTTGTACTGAGTATGTTGACGGTACCTAGGTAGTTTAAAGTATTATTCAACGTTTTTTACTCTGTTTTTCGTGTTGAGGTTATTTATCTGTATTTTTCGAATGAGCGTAATACATCTGAAATATCGTTGCAGAGTGCCTAACTACAATCATAGGTAGGTAGTTGGTAGGATTTATTTTCTGACAATGGTATTTGGTGACACTTGCCAACTACCTACCTATATGAAAAGTGAATGTAGAAAACCCATAATTTTCACCCACTCAAGAGCCAGATTGGTGATGGGCCAAGTTTAGAACACAATAACTAGGTAGGTATGTACTCGTAACTTACACAGAAGTGAACAGGTTTAGAATAAATTCATTTTGATAATATTGGTGAGGGTTCTTGACCGTGAGTATGTAAACTAGAATTCAGCTCTTGAGAATCGGTCGGAAGAAAAAATGGTATTAGGCCAACGTTTCGGATAATTTATTATCCATCTTCAGGGCTCTATAATACGGTTGGTGAGATCACAAAACAAACATGTTCATCGTGATGAAACAAAACACATTGATGTCCAAACGTGTTCATCGTGATAAAACAAAACACATTGATGTGTTTTGTTTTATCACGATGAACATGTTTGTTTCGTGATCCCACCAACCGTATTATAAAGCCCTGAAGATGGATAATAAATTATCCGAAACGTTGGCCTAATACCATTTTTTCTTCCGACCGATTCTCAAGAGCTGAATTCTAGTTTAAATTCATTTTGCTCTGTAAGGATATGGAAAACTGAGTTGAGCATCGAAGGTCATCGTTTTGGAAACACCGATGGTTTGCTTCCATGTGATGTTCGAGTCATCGATGGTCTTTCGTCGATGGTGAGAATCGAGAGGTAGTCGTTGGCCGCTTCAAGCCCAAATCGTTTTGTTAGCAACCATGGAAGAAGGGTTTTTTCCTTCTTTCACGGTTGGCGACCAACAATGATACTTTATTTGAAGGGATGAGTATGATCCATACAATTTAGGTAGGTATTAAAATGTAAAACATACGTAGAGGCGATCAGACTGAATTTTTCACTATCGATGGTTTAGTAATGATGGTTTTCGATGACCATCAATGGTTTTTGAACTATGCTCAACCTTAATGGAAAACCCAAAAGAAACTAGAAATTCTGAAAGTTGGTGTGTTCGGTGTGGTAGATACCAACTCGTCAATATGAAAATTCGTGTTTGATTTGCAGTGTTTGTTGAAAACTGTACATACATTTTTAAATCAGTAGTAGTGGTCAAAAATAAAAAGTAATTTCAGAAACTTATCTTTTTTTTCTGCTTTTTTCCTAGTGGCCCCATATAGCTGGTAGCCTTAGTTTGTATCTATTTCACTATTAATACGAATGGGAATTACCGTTAATTTTAAATTCGTATATAGGTCTTTCTGTATGCCCGAATGGACTGGCTTATAAACTTTTTTTTTTTTGCAGACTAGTTAAACATATTATGAATCACAGTGAGAAAATTCTTGTTCTCATTGGTGCCATGCTTCTCACTACTTAAATATTTTAGGCGCTAATTTAGTAGGAATATGTGGAAATGTCTTCATTGGAAGGGAATTGATAATGTTTGGGTTTGTTCATGAGGTCACAATGACAACCGTCATCGTATTGCACAGGTATTGGTTCAGGTTCGTACTACGTAGCAACACCAATAGCATTAGTTTCTACGTTTTTCTTGCGCTGGGTCGAGAGTATTTTTCTTAAGAATGCCAGAGGTCCCGTATTTTAAGGGACAGTCCCGATTTTAGGGCTTGGTCCGTTGAAACGTCCTGTATATTGCGCAAGAGACTGACTGAACAGGAAAAATTAGATGTTTCTCACATCTTGTATATATCTATATATGTATGTGTCATTTCAGATGATATCCGACCCTGGAATCGATATAAAAAATATCAAAATTTCAATAATAACACAAGAAAGACTGAGTCCGTTGGCCAGAATTTTAGGATTACTCCAAGTGGACTAATTTTGAAAAATAAGTGTCAAAAAAAGAGTTGTTAGGGTTTTCGTGTACATTACCATCTTAAACACAGGATCATAATTATGGTATATTCGGGATCAACGTGAAATTTACTTTAAGAATCACCCACCAAATCGGTTAAAATGATTCTTTGAAAATTCGCTCATCAACTCATGCTGCGTGAATGGAACTTTTTAGTGCGGTTCAAAACCTGAAGAAGATGGACGCTGACCCTTAAGGTATCCCACGAGATCCAACTCCACCTATGGATCTTGAAGATTTTCTCACCTGCCTACGTAAATAAGAAAAAAAGAAAAAAACAGTGTAGGGGAATTAAAGCTACCATTTACTCAAGCTTGGGTGACTGGACTGGTGTCCACTGCCCTTCTCCAGTCAAATGGGAGATAAGTATGAACCTCGCTACCTGGATTTGTCCAATGACCCTAAAGATTAAAAATAGTTTACTATTGGAAATACTTAAGGACCTGGGTCCCACCAAGAGTATTTCTTGTAGATTTAAGAAAGTTGGTTAAAAAAAATGAACAATTTGATTAGTGTTTGTACAAAATAATTAGAAAATTTGAAAAATAATTTCAAAATAATTTGAAAAATGATTAATTAATAATGGTGACAATTTAAGACGGGGTGGGAGATGAGAGAAAAGGCGTACTGAAGAATGGGGTCAGAATTTATAGATAGTAAGACAGATTTGAAGAGAAGAGGGAAGGAGTGGAAAACGAAGGAAAAGAAGAGAATAGAAAGAGGGGAAAAAATTAATAATAGGTAACAATAAACATCTGGTGCGACTTCGCACTACTTTCCTCAGCTGTATTGGCCCTCAATCTATTTTTGTGGAGTTGAGGAGTAATAGAACTTGTGCCTACTTGTTAGAAGAGTGAGTCCTATGAATTTCATCAAAATCGTTAAAGCAGTTTGGGAGAAAAGCTAAAAATGGGCTAAAAACTACATTTTTTCACGTATTTGGAATATTTTCTCCCCCCAATAATTGACCTGGAGGGCTGAAATTCTTAGGGTCTCATCCTCAGACATGTAGAAACCAATCTTCGAAATCGGAATTTTTTATCATTTTCAGTAGGCGGCGCAATCGTGTTCATATACATACATACATACGGACTTAGGTACATACACTTTTCCAAAACGTGAAGAAAATTGATCAGATGTCGATCAGGACCAGTTAAAGGTTGTATTTCAGAAATTGGGTTTTCTGCTGATCGCTATACTCTCCTTTCACCCTCACGTGGGCTGAGGAAAGTAAAATAAATTAAAAAGGATGCAGCAGCTAGTCATCGGACAAGTAAGCGAGGCAGTGCCTCCGGAAGGCAGGAGAGGTGGTCGGCCGAATGATTATTTTTTAGTTAGAAGCATAAGTTAGGGATTCAGCCAAAGAAGAAACTCATTCCAACACCATAAATGGTAGTACCATAAACTATTCATTACTGGTTGTGGCTGAGGATTTGACCAGTGTTTCCGGGAGCTCATGCCCTATGTGCCTCACTCCAATTTACTCCAGCATCCCTGTCCTGTAGTGGTCGAGAAATGACCATAAATTCCTACACCATAAATGAATTATTCTTCCTTGACCAGTCTTCTGGCATCTGTTAACAAAGAGAAAGTTTTTGGATTTTACCGCCACAATTTCATGTGCAGTTTATGTAACTCCCGCATTGCATGACAGCGCTCTACGATATTTTTAGTACCTTTTTCTCGATACTCTTTGTTTGATGGGATTTGAACACGGGTAACAAGTGTGTAATACTTATCAGTCAAATGTTTTCTTGTTTTGAGGAAAAAAACAATTGATTTTAGGGGGAAATTTCTTTGTGAAGTACCAATGTTGAAGTTGTTAGGTTGGCCAGCCCGTAGTGGACGAACGCTCATTTTTATAACAGTCTCGCCGGAGGTTTCGCGGCTCGCTGATGGACATCCGTGTTCCCGTATGAACGAACGCCCGTCTGTCCCTTTCTATCCGCCAAACGCTATCCCACTGACGATTTTCCTGGTTTTTAGTTGAAATGTGATGGTTTGTGACTCGTGGAATTCGTGATACTCTGAGAGATGCCTTCGTCGCCGAGGACGCGGATGAGTTTTCAGTGAAGACCCTCCGGATTTTCGGGCTGAAAAACTAAAATGAAAGTGTTCAAACCCGACTGGATACACCATGATGGTAAGCATTCCCCCTTTACCAAGCCTTTTTCGTCCACATACGGTCCCTCGTACCTTCAGAAATGTCATGTATATCCCGTCATTTGTACCCTCGAAAACCCGATATAAAAACCTCTCGTGAAAAACATCTTTCAAATCAACATTGTTTACGTTTTTGGGAACGATGCTTATCGCTTTTCTGTGTACCCTTTCAGTTGCATTGGGTCATCGCATGCATTTTAGAAAGTCTAGGTCTCTCCCCTGCTAAAAATTAATAGATTCCTAACCCCACCTGAAGAATTCTAGTGCTTGAACCGCTTGATAATTCGCTCCTAATCTCATCCCAACCACCCAAATTCACAGCCCACCTTTCGAACGAATTTGACAAGTTTTTTTTTCGGATTTACATTTCAATTTTCTCGCCTCTATTAATAAGGTAAAATCTACCATTTTCTCAGGATCGTGTAAAAGGCCTTCAAACGGGATTTGTAACGTGGAAGCTCTGATCGTTACTCCCCTCCATGTTGCCAGGACTGCAACGAATTTAGAAAGGCACCCGATAAAACTCGCCTGCTCCCAACTGACCGAATTTATTGCACATTACATCGTTCGTTCGGTTTGCGTCGTAACAGAATTTCATTATTTTTTATTGATTAGGTAATAAATTTGGGCCGATTGTGGTTTTGTGGATCACCGAGTCGTCAGCGCATGTTTCGAACGAAGAAACGTGTCCGGGGCTTTTCTTGTGACTTCGCTCTGAAAACTGGTCCGGTAGAGATCACTTTCTGTGCATCTCATTATGTTTTTATATGGAGTAATTCCGTGTTTTCAAGATGATTGTTTTGGAGAATTTAAATGTTGTATTATCGGAGCCAAAATTTTTTCTTCGATATGACAGATGTTTTTGAGGTGTGATGGGATCCCATTGTAGTGAGTGGGGGTGCGTCCTGAACCCCATTTCCTCATTCATTTTTCGTCTTGACTCGTCCTCGCCGCGCTTGCCCCCTTTCAATCGCCTCCCCCTTCCACACCTGCGCTTCATCAATTCCTTTTGTCTCCTAATTGCCACCCCCAGTGGTCATCTTATTGTCCACAGTTCTTTATCGATTGCGTTTTCACTTGACGTGTCTCGAGATATGGCGTGTTGGTACTCGTTATATAGAATTTCGAGGGTGCTGAATCGATTCCACTAGGTTTTAGAGCTGTAAATATCAATTTGAAAAACATTGAGCAAAAACTCAGGAAAAACTATGTATTTTTTAAAGAAAATTTTCGAGGAAATTGAACAAGAACTTGGAGTCTAAGAATTTTGGAAGGCGACTCTGTGAATATTTTCATCATACAAATTGCATTTAGGAATGTTCTGCATGAAAGTTTGACAATTTTATTAAAATAATCCTATCGACCTACGAGTATGTAGGTTTATGTTTTATTTTAAATGTTTTACCTCGTAGGTAGGTAAAACATGTGATGAATATTTTAATTGAATGTTTTACCTACTACGAGGTAAAACATTCAATTAAAATATTCATCACTCCTGATGACGGCTGTACCTATTAAAAAATTCCAAAACTTAGTATCTAGGTACACCACCTATTATTTGATAAGGAATCTGAATGGTACACAAAATGTCGGAATATCTAAATTAATGAATCTTGGGATGATACAAATTTGAATTTTCACTGGTCATTAAATTTTTATTACGATCCATTTTCAAGAGAGAAAAAAGGTTAAAATTTAACCGATGTTCAATATCGGTTTTAGGTGAGGGATTCTGAAATTCTGATATGATTTGTTCAGTTTTCTGTGCAAGTTCTCACATATCATTCCGATTTGTTGTGTCTGAAATAAACGCATTAGGGAAAATCTTTCTTTTAGGTAAGCAGCAGGTTCATAAAAAAAAATATGTACCTAGGTAAGCAGTTAATACGCATCATCTGAATACTCTCCACAACTGCTGCCAGCCTGTCATTGATTGTAAAGTCATAAAGAAATATCTGTTAAAAATAAAAATATTTACCTATTTAGTTTTCCAGGAAACAGTGAACTGTTTGCCATAAATGTTATAAGTGCTGTAATATATGCCATACATATGCCATAAATGTTGTAATATATGCCATAAATGTTGTAAGTCAATAATAATAAAGGTACCTATCTACTTTTTTGACATAGGTACCTACTTTTACTGGTGTTACGAACGTGATGGTCACCGGGAATAGGAAAGAATTTATCGTGAATATTCTCCAACTTATAAATTTCCAGTAAAAATCGGGAATTTATTTTTTTCTTTAATTTCACTTGTTTTATGCTTCTGGATTATCTAAATGGCAACGACTGCAGTTATTAAATGCTCAAGGTGCCAGAATAATGGTGTTTCGATACGATTCAATACAATAGCCTATTCTATTGGAATATGAATAGGATTTAGAAGTAGAAGATAGGTACACCTACCCTACCTAGGTACCTGTTCCAAAAATGTCAAAGGTCCAAACCAAATAATATGTCGAGTGTTCTTACCATGGAAGTAGGTAGGAACTTCTCTCTTCCTCGACTCGACGTTTTTCTATTGCAATAGGTATTCTATTGCTTCAAACTTTTAGGTAGGCACGCAAAATGTTTAAAACTTTCTCCATGGAAATCCGTTTTAGACCTAATCCTAAAACTACTATCCTAACTATCCTAAAAATATTCCTGAAGCATAACACTTTTTCATTATATGTGCGCCATTCCGGACGCTGACCCTAAAAAATCAAGTGTGGATGAGTTGGCCGGAATTTTATGAGTACTCCTAGGGGTAAAAATTTGAAAATTAAAGGTCAAAATCGTGTTTTTTGTGTAACCTATCATTTTAAACATAGAAATATTATGGTATATTCGGAATTAGCGCAAATTTTTTTATAAGAATCACTCACAAAATCGGTTCAAATGATGTCTTTGAAAACACGCTCGTCAACTCATGCTGCATGACTGGAGCTTTTTTTTTCTTTTCGTAATACTACCTATCATGTCAGAGATAAATGCATTTTTGTTCTTAACCCCTTTTTTTAACCCAGTCCTGTTAGTTTATTGCTCAACAGCTAGGAAACAGCAATCGGAAATTTCAAACTATGGACGGTAAGTCCTGAAGTGGTCATAAAACAGGGGAAAATTTAATCAGCTTAGAAAATTAATCCGCTTGCTGGGAATGTTCTCCATAAATAAATTCCGGGGACTTTGCCCATCACTGGTTACGGACCTACCTACTACTGTTTATGTTCTTGCACTTCTCATTTTAATTCAGTTAAGCTAACATTTAATTACGATAAGGAGTACACTTGGTGAGACCGTATCTTTATATATGTTCTTGATCAATAAATAGTTTGAAAAGTGAATAAATTAATCTGTTGTTTCAGGAATGTCGATATGTTCAATCGATATACATCCCGACGGATCCAGGGTAGCTACTGGAGGGCAAGGTATGTCAACTCAGCTTTGTGTTATATTCTAAACATTATATTACGTTTTATATATTTTATTTGTTTTCATCTGTTAAGATGGACCAAAGTACAACGACCAGGTGTTTATTATGCTTTATTAGTGCGACGACTGTAAAGATGGACCAAAATAAAACGACCCGGTGTTTATTATGCTTTATTAGTGCGACGTTTCCGCCATGTCCATGTACCATGTCATCCGCATTTAGCTCTAATTTCATTGTTCTTCTCATCAATTTGCTCAGCTTATTCACCATAATTCACCGTAGTCATCAACTCTTTGGAATTTCCAGTGAGGAATGATAGATGGCACATGGAGTGGTTCGGGTGAAAGGAGAAAAATTTCGCTCGACCTGACTCTATAAAAAGTGTTACTACGTGGTGATGGTAGTCAAGCTACACCGATATTTTTTAATTTCTCAAAATAAATTATGAGAATCTACTAGGATACCTATCCTTCCACTTCCAAAATTGTTAAAATCATAACAATCCCCAACGATCGAGAAAAAAAATCACCGCCTCCACCGGGCTAGTGGTACATAAATAAATAAATAATAAAAAAATAATAATAAATTTTAAATGTTCCATCCAATCAGCATGAGTTGCTGAGAGAATTTTCAAAGAATTATTTTAACCGATTTTGTGAGCGATTCCTATAGGAAATTTCGCGCTGATTTCGAATTATACCATAGTTATGTTCCTATGTTTAAGATGATAATTTACTCCAAAAACCTCACACAACCTTCTCACCCTTGTTTTTCAAAATCGTACCCCTTACAGTACTCTAAAGTTATGGCCAACGAACTCATCCTTTCCTTAATATTATTGACATTTTGAATTTTTTTGGATTTTTAAAATCGATTCCAGGGTAAGATATCGTCTGGAGTGACATATTTATATACATATGAAAATGTAAAAACTCATGAATCGTTTTAGAATGAATGATCTGAAACGGTTTTCCGTAGTGAAAAAATTTAAAATTTTGTATTACTAAAATTGTGAAGCCATTGCAATAGCAGATTTTTCTTCGAAAATTCGCTAAAAGCTGTGACTATTATGTTGACGAAATTTGTTACAGGTGGAAGCTCCGGGCGGATAGTAATATGGAATATGGCCCCAGTCGTGGACGAAGGGGTGGAGAGCGACGAATCCATTCCCAAAATGTTGTGCCAATTAGATAATCATTTAGGTAAGTTAGAATAGTTTAACAAAATTTATTATTGTGTCAGCAATAGCTTTCCACAATGGGAAATTGACCCAATTTTCGGATTAAGTAAGTTAAATTATTACAGAATTTATCAAAAATTACTCTTGCTTCGAGTAATCCCCCCCAAAAAAAGAACCCAATTTGAACTATGGACGTTTTAAATATTTATTTTGGTGGCGGGAAGGGACAAGGTTGTTCGTGAACTGCTACATCCACATATCTCAGTTGAGCGCTGGCAACACCCTTCCTGTAGACGTTGCTGCTCTCAAACTCTTTCTTGACTTGGCCACCATAGGATTCCACATTGTTGGCTGTGATCTGAGACGTCACGGCCCCAACCGGGGTTTCTTTTCATTTTTGGCAAAACTAGACGGAGTTTCGCTATGAAAATGCGTACAATTGTTTTCATTTGAATACTCAGCAGGCTAGGATTTGTTAATCTCCAGAATCTAGTTTTCATTGAAATCAAATTTGAATCGTTGTTTCATAATTCGAAAACTCAATTTTTCTACTCTTTTATATTATCAGTTACATGTTTCATCTACTAGCTTTTTTTTTCAGCATGTGTGAATTGCGTCCGATGGAGCTACTCAGGAAAATATTTAGCATCTGGTGGAGATGACAAACTTGTGATGATATGGACTATCTCCAAGTCCGTAGGTCAGTATATTTTTGTGTTTGTGAAGATATACTTAACTTATTAGTGCTTTGGGTAGTGACCGAAGAGTTCGAAATAGGGGGTGGAGTGGGGATAACAACTTCAGCCAATATAAGCTTGGAAAACCACCTTTCTTGACGAAAGGTCCTAAAAAATGGTGGAGGGGGTTACATAACCTGATCTCTGAACAGTGCTTATAACCTCAATTCAAATCTGAGATTGTTGGATTTTGATCTCACATGTTCCCCAGCTACAGTTAGTACATTTTGATTTCACCTCTTTCATTCATCAGCTAAATTATTGCAAGATAAGCTAGATCATAAAATATTAAAGCCAGATCCTCGCAATATGAGCCTACGTTTTTAGCCTTTTATTGTGTTTCGTTTGACGAACATTATAATTTTCATCTATGTAGGTATAAGACATAGATCTCTCATTTGTTGTCTGCCTTATGCATGGATATTTCACTATAATATCTATAGCTGATCGCTAGTGTTCTACCACACAATGGGTCCCATCAACTAAATGTGCTAGTGGCCTCCTGCTTGAGCGAGCCAATTTGAGATGCGAACATCTTTGAAGTTGGGTCAAACAACCCCGGTTTGGTTCGAGTTTAAAGTCACGTAAATCATCATTGGAGCGTCGCTAATTTATGGTTGCCATATGCCAGTGGATGACATAGGTTATAACTAGCGAAGGTTATGCATCTCCAGGGCCCCGGCGCCTGCCTATCGTTGCCCCCTGAGCCGTATAATCCCTCCTGTCCTCAAAGCTTTAGGTCCGGCACCGTAGTATCCATGAAGACGACTGAACGGCACCCGTTAGTGGCTTGCTAAAACTCTTATTTCTTCCTCCTCCATGGTACACCCCCTCTAACCGAATTATTAGCTTTTCAGTAGTGACTAATACATATTAGGGTTACTTTAATTTGACTGTGAATGCTATAAACTCCTGTGGATTCTCTTTCAGGTAGCAACACTGTTTTTGGGAGCAAGGGCAAAGTGAACGTCGAAGCATGGAGGTGCATGCACACGTTGAGATCGCACCATGGCGACGTCCTAGACATGGCCTGGTCGCCCTATGACCGATGGCTGGCCACCTGCTCGGTAGACAACACCATCATTGTTTGGCGAGCTGACAATTTCCCAGGTTTGTGCTCTCATTATACTATATTAGTCCCTGTCACCCTGCACAGCCCTAATTAATTAGGTAACTTCCTACTTTGTTGACGAAGTAGAGCGGTAGTCAAATTTTCTATTTAGGACTTCTTTATTGAAGCGTTAATTATTGTACAGCTATACCTGTTTCAATGCCTTTGGTTATGCAAGATTGTTGAGTTACAGAATGTTCTCATTCATCTCCGTTATATTCTAAAATTTCCTATTAATGTAGTGGTCTTCTGACACGGTTGTCGAAACAACGATGGTAGGTATTATAATACATAGAATGTATCAAATTATCTCTAGCGGTTAAGGAGTTTTGGTTTGTTATCGTATTGCTGGTCCTTCCTTGTCAACAATCACTTGGCCTTGGCAGAGTTGTGTAGTTTCTCAACTTATGTCGCGCTAGTTTAATTCTATGTCCGGTTTCTTGTTCTGGCAGGTGTTTTATTTGGATAATAATGATTTTCAGAAATTATTTCGATCCTCAAAGGACACACTGGTCTGGTGAAAGGAGTCAGCTGGGACCCTGTTGGGAAATATTTAGGATCTCAGTCGGATGACAATTCCGTGAGGATATGGCGGACGTGTGACTGGAGCACAGAGACCATAATTACCAAGCCATTTGAACAGGTAATTAGATATATAATATACTCACTACATTACTATACCCGTATTTACCTGTACACTTGCATGTAGGTATATAGTGATGTATTGTTATTCAATTTATCCATTTTGACCATTCATTATCTGTGGGTACAGTTCCGGGTTCAAGTAGGGGTTGCGTTTTAAAGACTATGCAAATTGAACAAAGTGGCCCCGATCTCTTCAGCGGATTTTGCGACCTCTGATGGTTACCACACACGATCGATCAATCTAAATAAAAATAAATCCCTTAGCTTTCATCTCACAAGTCTTTAATATTAGTGGTGGTGGCTGGCCTCAAAATCTCACGATACCATAGTGCCCCCTCCTCGTTCCCAGCTCCTCAAAGGTTTGATTACAATGATAACGTATGGCCATAAGTTCTTTTTATAAAACAAGAAAACATTTTGCAGTGATTTCTTCAGATTTTTTCATTGTTTTCTCTTCAATATTTTTAGTGCACGCCTACCACGATGGTCCTTCGACTGAGCTGGTCACCGGATGGTCAGATTTTAGTCACAGCGCACGCAATGAATGGGACTGGTCCCACTGCTCAGATCATAGAGCGTGATGGATGGGACCACTCGAAAGACATGGTCGGTCATGGCCTCGCTGTCACTTGCGCAGTAAGTTAATCCATGTTCTCCATACCAGAATTCATTTATATAAAGCTACATAGCAGATATATGCATCAGGGTTTTATGCCCATAGTTATTGTAAGGAGATTCAAAACCACATGTTCATTACTTTGTGGCCTAGGCACTATTTTCCCCTTATATTGGCACCCTAAAACTGATTTAATTGTTTACCTCAACTGAAATTTCAAGTCACGTTCATGTCTACTTTACATTTTACCATAATCAATAAATAATTGTCTACCCCATTTTTTTTTTTTTTTTTTTTTTTGTAGCGATACAGCCCAGCCATCACTGAAACCACCAGAAAAGGCAAAAAACTCCAATCCTGCAACTGTGCCTTGGGTTCGCGCGATCTTTCTGTCTCCATTTGGATGACGAGCATGGAAAGACCTCTAACTGTAAGTGCATGTTGAATTATTATTGTTCACTATTGTTAGACACTTGGAAATCTGCTCTGTCTCGCACATTTGCTCATTATTAGTGTGTTTTTCAAGTGCTCACGAGAAAACATCAGGCATATAGTAATTCGAAATCGATCCGAATCGTACGAAATTCTTAAATGTGACCAAGAAGGGTCTTACCCGGAACTACCATGAAAATTTAGTCCCTGGTCCTTCACTGGGCTTAGGCAGACCACCGGAGCGAAGATTCTTCCCCCAGATTTAAGGTCAACTCCACCAAACAGGAAATGAAAAATGTGAACGTACGTGAACTGCCACTCCTGTCTTCAGCAGCTGTAAAGAGTGATTGAGAGTATCAACGATACTTTTGAGCAAAAATACATCTGCTGTCGTTCATCGACACTTCCTGCAGGACAGTTCTCTCGTACCTAACGGACCTCACATTTTCTGTAAGCTTTGGCAATACCACATAAGAAACGTGCAGCATTCTGGCAGGGATGGGTCTTATGACCTTCCTGTACTTAGTCCATGCTGGTGATTTTCCTGATTCGGCCGTCTTGACAGTCTCTCAGTATGCTGACGTCATACGTACAGCAAATTATTGCACTGATGCAGAGTGTATTCTCTAGGAGTTCCTTTACCGATTCACCTTGGTGCACAGCAATTCTCACAAGAGGACTGTGGGTTGCATCGTGGGACGAACCAGGCTCGTGAACACTGTTCATTCCGATCCCTAGGCCTTAGCCTTGTTCATGATGGAGTTGACATATATATGACAATAGGTACCTCTAGTCGGGCCTCATTACCTTCCATTGAGCGGACTAAAGTGAATCCTCTTACTCTGTCGGAGCGGACCTGAGCCCTCCAAAATAGGTTTTTTTCTGGACAAAACTAGGTATGTTCTGAACGATTCTTATGAGAAATTTGTCTGTGATTCCGAATATACCCCAAGTTCCTAGACCGAAAATATGTGGCTAATCAGCACCCTAAACCTCAAAAAACTTGAAAAGAGCATGTGTTTGATCATTGGAACGGTCCAAAATTGTTTTTCTACAAAGGAAAAGTTGAAGACCTGTGAATTATGCGTCGAATGAGACCAACGTCAGCTCACCAACACATTAGCCTTGATTTTTGGCGATTTGTCAAAGTTTTCCGTTAGAGTTTTCTCGACTTTTTCAGTCGTGAAAAAAGAGTGGGGGAAACGGAAAAATCACCATCATAGTTATTATATTCGTGAGCTAGTGTTGGGAGCTAGTGTTGGTCTCATTCAACGCAGAACCCTACTTTTCTTTGAAAAAAAAAAAAAAAAAAATTGGGCGGTTCCATTGATCAAAAACTTGCTTATTCCGAGTTTTTTGAGGTTTAGTGTGCTAATAATTAGTTAATAATGTTTAGGAATGTAGGGTATATTCGGAATCAGTCCAAAATGTCCTAAAAGAAACGTCCAATACCTAGTGTTGGCCAGAAAAAAAAAACATTTTGGACCACTCTGCGCTGCGCCGCACCCTAAAATTTCCCGTTGGCCCTCCTACGTCTACCCAAGAAGAACTGTTATACTAACTTCAGTTTTGCTTGTTCTTTTGCAGGTTATAAAAGACTTATTTAGTTCTCCAGTTCTCGACCTCGGCTGGTCTTCCAACGGTCAGTTCCTGATGGCTTGTTCAGGCGACGGCTCGACGGCCTACATGGAATTTTCCATTCAAGAAATTGGCAGGCCGATCTCCGACCATGAGCGGGTTAGTTCAGTTATCAAACAATTTTGTTATGATCTGCAGATTTCTGTAGAAGGGTTGTCAACTTGAGTTTTACATTTACGGTAAAACGTTTTTGAAAAGACTTTTCTTTTCACATTTACCAGCTCGTGTCCCATATTTTTCTTCCATGATTCTTCATAATGAAAAAATTTTGAAAATCAGTCGAGTTGGCAACCCTGCTGGGAGGGATTCAGGCCCAAACGTGACGTCAACTCGTGTTCCCGAGGTTACTACATTTTGAATGTAAAATCATCACTCAATTTAAATGGGGAAAACGTGGATGTTTTGTGTTCTCTCTATTAATCAACAGGAATGATTTTCTGACCTCCTGAAATACCTCATTTTTGTACTGAAACCTCAATAGGTAGAGGTTGCAAAGAACCTAGATGTGCTGAAACCAGGGGCAACTACATGGACTTCTCCACATCTAATTATTGTCAATTCTGCGCGAACTCTACCTACCTTCAAGTGACCCTTGTGTTTCTAGGTTCTCTAGTACCTCCGCAAACCACCCGTGATTATTTTCTGTTGCCATAGTTGAATACCCATTGTTGTTGTGTTTTTTTGTCACAGACTGTTGTGTTGGAGCAATTGTACGGCAAGATTACTTTAGGAAGCGGCAACGACTTGCTCATGATCGAAAACCCCGAGGTTCTTATGCACGCGGAAAAACTCAGGGAGGAGTCGAAGAGAGGCGAAGACTCGATTCACAGGATAGAAGCTAAGCTGAAGAAAAGCCTGAAAGCGCACGCACCGTCTGTCGCCGAGCCAATGCAAACGAACGGGTCGTCCCAATTGTGTTCCCTGACTTCTCCTGTTACGCCCAACTCGTCCAATAATGTCGATAATCACTTGTCATTGAAGGAGAGCAAAGGGTGAGTTGGATTAATCTGGATAGAATTACTTACGATAAATTTCGTACTCTGTTGTTTACACTGAAAGAAAGTCGCCAAGGGAATGGGGAGGCATTATTTCAAAGTATGCCTATCGATTTACTGAATCGGTACTTATGTAGGTACCTAATCGATATGATGCCTCAGTGTCTCAGTTAAGGGTCCGCGAGAAGCCCGGCTTAAGAAGCGCCTCAACCATGAACCGACGCAGCTCAAAATCATTTTTATTATTTTTCACGTTTGTGATTTTAAAAATGCCTCGATTTATGTATATGTTATACAATCATAATTACATACTTAACGATGTGAATACCTAATAATTTTATGTTCATCCCATCCAGAGAAAACTGGAAGAAACTATGAAAAAACAGGTTTTCATCTGTTTCTTCCAGTTTTCTCTGGATGCAGTAAACTTGAAATCAAGATTCACATCGTAAAGTATGTATTTATAATTATTTCTCATTGGTAGGTACCAGCTGGGTACGCTTAAGCCAAGGCCTAAGGTACCCGGCTTAAGCTTACCCAGCTGGTACCTACCAATGAGAAATAATTGTAATTTTCAACCAGCTTTTAGGAATAAATACGAAGTATGTATTTATGATTGTATAACATACGTAAATTGACGAATTTTCATAATCACAAACGTGAAAAATAATAAAAAGGATTTTGAGCTGCGTTGGGGCATAGTTGAGGCCCTTCCCGGCACCCTTAGTGATCTCTCCTTCCTCCCCCTTCCCCCTTAACTTTCATAATAAGCCAATTCAAAAATATTTCAAATGGTATTCAATCACCATTAATTTTTGGTGTAGAATCAGAACCTGCAGTCAAAAAGTGATAGCAGACACGATAACTCCTATTTTCTACTGCAGTTCCAGATTCTTCTTGAAATTTCGTGGGGAGAAAAAGGGTCGCTTTGTGCTTGTTTATTTGGCGGATAATCGTATTAAATGGAATTTTTAGATGCGTGCTAATTACCTATATTTTTCAAATTGATTCTTGATTTCGGTATTTCCCCGGTGATTTTACGATTTTATGCATGATTCATCGGGTTAGTCCCCATGGACCTCATTTGAGCCAGATAAGGCGAAATCGATACCATGCCATTCCTCATTCAACAATATTGTCCGAATAGATCCAAAGTTTTCAAGGAATTGGCACAGGTTAACCCTTGTTATTGTTATTGTTGCCAGCGTGAAAGGAAACGTACCGGCAATTTGATAGAGCAGGAAATGTTTAGACATTCCATAAAACGCAGCTTCTTTGTAATCCTTTGTTATTGTTTGCATTATATATCTTTCTGAAGTCTGAACTCCTCGTGTTCATCACCTTGAAGAGATGCTTTCAATTCCTTCTGTGCGCTTATTTATTACGACTTCACATGTCCCAGGTAGGATGTCATCAAATTTTATCACTACTCATTGTTTACTTTTAGGACGAAAAAACAAATAGAGACTCGAACTTCTGATGGGCGCCGTCGTATCACCCCGATCTTCATCCCCCTCAATGTTGAAAACTGGTAAGAACCTTTGAAATTGCTTCGAATTTTTCACCTTATCTCAAAAATTAAATCTTGAAAAACCGTGAAAGAGTGGAGCAGTGATGTTGAATAATCAATCAGTTCTTGTTTCCCGACACAGTGACCATCTGGTTTTGGGTTTCATTTGTTCTGTTTGGGAAGTTCATGTGATGAGGGCCTCTTCTTACCTCGATTCTATTGATGAGGTGAAAAGAAATGAAATGAAAAATATGTTTATTTCGTATAGAATATAAAAATAAATCGGATCGGTGAGTAATAACGAAAAATGAAAATGAATTGTCCTCACTGTATGGGAATAGGTAATTATCATCAATTTCTTTATATATTTTTTCTCAAAGATAATGACTCGAAAGAAACAATAATGAAGTCCTACGGTAAAAATAGTGAGTGCATCTGTAAATTTAGAAAATGCATTGAAATATTATTGTAATATGGCGGGAAAGAAACAATAATGAAGTCCTACGGCAAAAATAGTGCATCTGTAAATTTAGAAAATGCATTGAAATATTATTGTAATATGGCGGGAAAGTGACGTTGAAAAGGGTGTCGTCTGTATTACTGTAATACCAACTATTTATTTCATTCGCCTCTTCCTCGGATAATGAGGTTCGCCAACGAACTGGACTTGGATTTGTTTAATGTCAACTTTAGTGATTTCAAGAAGAAAGTTGTGGTTCATAGCTCAAAGTGATTGGGAACAAAATATAACTTCATTCTGTTCTTAAATAATGGTGCAATTCAAGTACAGTAGTCCCTCGGTAATCCGGCAGATATGGGACCAGAGCACTGGTGGATCACTGGAAAATATTGAGGAAAAACGCAGTTATCATTGAAAAATCAGTTAAAATTATGTATGTACCTACATACATGGTTAACTCACGTTATACATTGGAAGCAGACGGAAAATACTCTAGGTTTAAAAAAAAAAAGGTTAATCTCACTTTCTTCACTTTCTTTCGGGTTCGATTCATCTTTTTTGTACTGATCCAGTAGTGTCATGTCCGGAAAAAAACGCCGGATTACAGGGAGTGCCGGAGAGCTGAGATGCTGGATTACCGAGGGACTACTGTACTTACTTATAACTAACCGTGAAGTTTCACACAAAAAATTGTAATTTTGCTTTAGCCCGTAATCATAAATAAATAACTAGATACAGATCATCCATCCCGCAGGGGGATTATAACCTGAGTCGCAGTGACGCCCTTCATTTTTTCCCCGCATGAGTTGCATTTCCATTTCGAACGTTTTTCCAAGCACACTTTTTTAAATAATTTTCCTCAGTCAATGTCGATACACATTTATAGTGGAAGGACGCTCCACACTGACCGGTACACCTTTGGGTCGACAGAAGCCGAGCAAACGGGACACTTGATGGACATGAACGCACGCAAAAATAGATAAGATACCGTATTATCGCACACGGCAGTGGGACTGATGTGCATTCGACAAGTGACAGTTGAACCTTTTTTAACATCGCATCCCAATTAGTCGAGACGATCAAGTGGTAAAATATGTGGTGCGAAGATTTACACTACTTTCTTCCCCGAAAGAAACCTCGAAATGGCTATTTTGTGCGTTTTAACGCTGATATTGGTCCTCAGGATATTTGCCTGGAGATGAAGGATATTGGAAGTTATTTCTACTTGATAATCAATAAATCCTGTAAAACACATACTTACATCTGCACAGACATTTTTCCAAGACGTGAAGAAAGATCAGACGTCGATAAGAACCACCATTCTAAGGAGGTGTTCCAGAAGTTGGGTTTTCCGCCAATCGCAATACCTTCACCTTTCAGGTGGGCTGAGGAAAGTAAAAATATGAGGGCCTAATTTAATTATTTCGCTAATCACGGTTTTCAAAAAAGAAAAAAGTGTGGTTAGTGGTTATAAAGAAGTTTCGTAGTCTCTAAATAATCAATTTTGATTGATAACCGTTGAATTCACAGATTCACGTTTGGATTATACCCATCAGATTTCAAATGTTTTGTTTTTTTTCCATAGCGAGGAGATAACGCCATTCTGTGCTGACAGCATGCCGTCCTTCTCTTCATGCATGAGCAAATCACGCATCGTCATTGAGAAGCGGGACGATGTCGTCGTGACACCAAACGTGACGCCCGCGAAGTCCACTGGCACCCAGAGCGCCTCGACGCCTTCTAAGTGCTCTACGCCTACTCTGAATACCACTCTCACGCAGAGGTTAGTTTCGTACTAGTGATGAGCTAAATGGTGATTTGTCAGTAATAAGTGGTCCGTTTAGAGTTACCCAGTGGTACACACCGCCATTTGTGGGCACCTATCAATATAGCACAGATTCTATAAATTCCCTATAAAGTAGTGCATTTTCTCCCCTTTATGCCTTTACCTCACGGTAGTGGACAGGCGGGTTGTTTGTTTTGTTTTCTCGCATGTTCATTTGCCCCATCAGACAGGTCAATCATGCGTCAGTAGTAAACATTAGGGATCAAGTAGGTTTTTAGGACTCTATCTAAATTTCCAAAATTTGAACCCTTGGAGTACTCCAAAAATTATGGCCAACAAACCCATCCATCTTTTATTATTATTGACATTTTGAAATTTTTTCGGATTTTTAGCTCGATTCCTCGGTCAGATATCGTCTGGAGTGACACATATAAATATATATATTTATATACATATAAAAAAGTGTTAAATTTCAGGAATCGTTTTAGAATGGTCTGAAACGGATTTCCGTGAAGAAAATTTTAAAAAATTTTCATTATTTAAATATTGAAGCCATTGCAATAGCTTCATTTTCTTCGAAAATTCGCTAAAACTCGTCCACACCGAACGAAATTCGTCTTGCAGCTCCATATAAGGAAACGACAGGGGGGTGAATTATGCAATTTTGACCTCCAAATCTTGACCAATTTTATCTTGAAATTACTTCTGTTTGTCCAGAAAAACTGGTTGGAACAGATCGGGCGACCTGTTGTCGGGTTAACCGAATAAAGGTTAACATTTAAAAGTGAAGTCCCGTTTTCACTGGTGGGGTACCTCACATCGACCTCGTACCTTGTTGGGAAGCCCGCACTGAGATCTTTCAAATAAAAAATTAATATGCTGGGGGGGGGGATAATCGAAGTGAAATCTAGAAAAACGCCGGCGGTAGTTCGACAACTTCAAATAAAATAATTTATCATGGTAGATAGCTAGTTTCCATTTTTTAAGGATTTCATTGATGAACGGGAAAAAGAGACAACAAGATTGCTTATAGCTTTTTTCCTTTGTTAGCGTTTGCAACCATTGAAATCATCCGGAGCCGTTATAAAACATACAAAATCATAACACGTTACGTAGGTATATTGTGAATCGCAAATCGATTTTGAGTGACGGAAGTAAGCTTGCTAAGTAAATCGGCATTCAATAATCTGCTGATCGTATATAAAGTTTCATACTACACTACTGGAACTATACATGTATATATTAAAAGTCGGTTGAATTTTATCTGTTTGATGATTCTACAGATGGCTAGGTGATGGGTGCCTACTTACTCGTATAGACAATATATTGCGCATTGTAGGTCTTTTCACGACCACAGATGAACCGCGTGATCTATAGGTATGGGAGAGGATAATTTATATTAAAAAATCCGAAAAATAAACCGCTTAATATACGCCTTGGATACCTTTTTGTTGAATTGGAAATATTGAGAATAGCATTAGTTTGATTATTGTTGTTTGGAACCTGTTTCTGCATTTTCGTGTTTACATAACAAAAAATTCAATAAAGTAGATACCTACTCTGTTTCCCCCAATCGAGGTGGTGGCGTTTTATTATTGTTGTTTGAAACCAGTTTCAGTATTTTCGTGTTAACGTTATAACAAATTGTAGTTGTAGAGAGTAGATACTCTGTGCCCTTCGATCGAGGTAGGATGCAGGATAGTAGGCCCGATGATATGGTGAGATGTATCACTCTGTACTCAGACAGGTGTATTCTAAGATCTTATCCATCGTCAATCTTTATTTCAGCCCTAAAGTCGAAGTTCCTCCTTCGACGAACGCATTTTCTAGTCTAATCGCCACGGTGGAAAAGTCCCACACGACGACCAAACGGCCCCGCTCGCATACTCTGGGTACGACAGTGAAGAAGAAGAAGGTGAAGGAGAGCAAGGAAGTATCAGCGCCCTCCAAGAGGTGCCTGTCGCAGTTACCACTTGATCTCCTCCCCCCTCTTATTCTCGCCAATAATCGTCATATCAAGGTGAATATCATTCTCGAAGATCCCTTCAAATATGACAACACACTACCTTGCAATTTATGTCATGGTCTAAAATTAAGTTGAATCGTAGGTACTCCTTCTTAATAATTATTGTTGAATCTTCATTTTTAGCTGTCAAAGACTCGTAACTACGTAAACGTGGACAATTCAGCTAGCAAAGGCCCAGCCGGTCAGTTGAGTGTCGTGAGGTTGATCTCACCTGACGCAGAGGATAAGCCTGTCTGGGAGCTCGCTCTAGGTGAGTTATCAGTGTTATGACTCTTCAGAGAAACTTATGATTCTGTCGATCATCTCCGGTTAGCTGCATGGGTGAATGACATGCATACATTCATACTATGCAACCTTTTTCAGACTTCTTTGTAGATACCTATATAATTTTTCGTTGAATTGTCTCCAATGCACAAAGTGGCCTAGGTGCTCACATTTTCAATTGGTTACAAAAAACCTACTCTATAGAAAACTTGTAGTATATTAGGAAATGGGGCTGGGAGTAGAAGAAATAAATGTGGATTCTTCAGATATTTGGTACTACTCTTTGTAGGTAGTTTTTCTTGTTAGTTTTTAGGCATTCTTTAAAGAA
>JAEMON010000014.1:17276230-17289631 GCA_030264115.1 Lygus lineolaris | reverse complement strand
ACGTCCCCTGAAATGCATGCATTACTAAACTATATGTTTTTTATGGAAGTGGGGAAACTCTGAGAGGATAGTTCTCTACAACAGTGTTGGACTCTCCCTTAGAGGTTAATACCAAATAAAACCCCCACTCCTACTTCTTCATTTAGGGCTCACCCCGGAACCACTTGTTTAGTATTGCTTCGAGGTGAGTCCTTGTATTTGCCAAAGGCCGCTCCTATTTCGTTCAGCTGTTTGGGCTTATTATTATTTCAACTGGTTTTCTTCTACCATCCAACTTCTTGGCCTTGGCACCTTGTCGGGACTTGAACAGACTTGAGTGAACAGTTTCTATTCTACGTCTACGACTGCCTTTGGTGCATCCTTGACTTGGTAGAAATTCAGAAATTTCGAATTCTCACTCGTTTTCTTTTAACGGAAAGTATTTATGTTTCTGGAGGTACATACCTAAGCTGTTGGTCTTGCCGTTACGATCCATAAGTCTAAAATGCTACTAACTCGACTTTTGACTGTCGTGTTACTGTTTAAGTTTGGGAATGAAACGCCAACATGACACTCGTATATCGAGCAGAGTGCTACCACACCACTAATCTGTTCAACGAGCTGACAGGTTGTGTGTCATAAAATCTCTGCATTCAATCTTGAAAGCCTCCCATATGGTTTACAGGCCATGGACCTACTCTACCAAAAACCATCCAATTTGCAAAATTGCCTTCCTGATTTAAAAGTACCCAAGGGGATGCCCATGTATTACGTATTCAGCCCAGGGGGTGAGTGGTTCGCTTACGTGTGCTCACTAGGGGGAAGTGGTTGCTGTTTGCTTACGTAAGCATTTTTGTCCACTATGTATTCCTATGAAAGCTATTCTCTCGCGTCATTCATTTTATTTTGTTTTCCGAATAATGATAAAGAAAGTAAATTATGAAATTTATTTTTTTAAATTCTACCTTCACATCTCACAACATTGTGTTTGATGCGTTGTGTTTCGTTTACCAAATAAATACCTATTTTTCAATAACTTTTTTGCTTTTACTTACCATAGGGGGAGGGGTAACGGTTTGCTTACTGGGAGGGGGGAGGTTGCCAGAAAGGGCATATTTTACCTTTCTTAATATATTGATGGCCCTAATTTGCAAAATTGTAGATCAGCAACTAAAGTAATGAGCTCCGACAGCGCATTCTTCTGGCGAAGGCCGAAAGACTCATCAGCTGCAATGTTTCCCAATTTCCGTTTTTCCCTCTTCTGAAATGGCACCCTGCTAAAAAAGATTCCCATTTAAATTTAAGTTTTAAAAAAATGTAAAAAATAAAAGCGTTTATTGTAATTGAAAGACAAAACGTCTTAAAGGCAAAAGCTGCAATATGCCGGTGATAATAATGAGGAATGAGTTGTACTTACTGCCAACACAGAAATTTGTTGTACTTTTTCGCCTGTAGGGCGCACTGTTGGAGCTCATTATTTTAGGTAGTTGCAGATCTATTGGTAGATGCCCAATAGAGATGAGCATATTCGCTTCAGGAAATACAAATAATATGAATATTATTCACTCGGCAAATTTTCTATGAATATATTCACCCAACTCATTTCCCGTGAGTGTAATTCATATTTGCACATGGCAATACAAATATAATCTTATTTAGACCTGTGAATATGAATATATTCGTATTTGCCCCTATGAATACGAATATATTCGTATGTGCATCTGTGAATATCGTATTCACACGCGTAAATGTAAATATATTCATATCTATATTCACGGGAAGTACGTTGGTGAATTTATTCATATTTGTATTTACGAATGTGAATAATATGCCCATATTTGGTGTCCAATTGCGAAAGTACGTAGGATCCATATCGCAAATTACGAAGTGGGAGCATCTATCTCTCGATATTTCCAAGTAGTTACTAATTCAATTTTTGTTAAGTTTCAAATAATCGTTGTTGTGAAGTCGATATCATCGTGTTGCAGGTCAAGAGGTTCGCTTGCGAAGCATCTGCGAGGATCTGTTGGGCCCCACCTACGCTTCCATCAACAACCGACATTCCCATTGGGAGAAAGAAATACTCGTAAGCAATCTTTCACCGCAATTAACATAAAAGAAATTATCAAGGGAAATACAGGGTGATTCAGGACAAAAGCGAAAAAAATGGGCGAAACTAGACTCAATATGGGATGAAATGCCACCAACCGCACTTTTTTATCTCAACCCTGCTGAGATATGATTTTTAAAGTTTTTTCGACAAAAACACGTTTTAGACCATAAAAACCTCATTTTCTCCACTATCGATACACTTTTTTCAACTTTTGACCACATCTCAACATTCAATGCGATTAGGAAGTCTTCGTCGTTTTTAACAGCCGCCGTGTTTCTATTTGTTTCCTCAGCCCAACCCGTCCATCAAGGACTGCACCAATTTGAAAGGAAATTTCAAAAGTGACTTCACTGTTTGAAAGCTCTTCAAATGAAGAATTAATTTGTGAGGTTTGATAACTCCCAAGATTATTTATTGGGAGACAGTACAGCTTCGAAGATTTTCGGGAAACTTGGTTTTTATCATTTTCTCACGTTCGAACAAGGATTATGGTTTTAGGAGTGGACTTCTGAAGATCCAGAGAACAATATTCTTATAGGAAATTTAACGCTGATTTCAGAGATGTGGTCAAAAGTTGAAAAAAGTGTATCGATAGTGGAGAAAATGAGGTTTTCAACGTCTAAAACGTGTTTTTATCAAAAAACTTTAAAAATTATATCTCGGCAACGGGTTGAGATAAAAAAGTGCGGTTGGTAGCATTCTACCCCATTTTGGGTCTAGTTTCACCTTTTTTTTTTTTCGCTTTTCTCCTGAATCACCCTGTATATTCTTTGTCACAATTTTCTATTGCCTCCCTGAAATTTTCGATTTTGACTGTTTCTCGTAAATTCCCTTATATTGAGGAGAATGTGTATGATGTCCCTGTTTACGGAATATTTTCTCTAATACTATTTTCTCGTGCCCAGGGTTTCAACAAACACGCGCTACTTCGAGAAGTTCTGAAAGAGATGTCCGCAAATTTGAAACTCCAACGGCTGTACACTGAGATCGTCTCACAGTTGGAGCTGTTGTCAATCAAAGAAGAACTATAAAAACTAATTTTTTAGGATTTTTTGCAACTTAATTTAAAAAATTAAATTAATAATACCAGACAACACGCGACGAATGATATCAATTTGTAAATATGTAACCTAAAATTCTCTATAAAAAGTGTATATTGTGAAACACATCTTTGTTTAAACATTTAATTATTACCTACCTAGTGCGTTTTTTTGTCAATCCCCATTGTCATATTTAGTGATTCTTATGTCGCCTCGTATTTTGTATAGAAATGAATATTTGTAAACAAAAAATGAAAAGAATAAAGAATTATTATAAATGAAATTGAGTCGTGAAAATCAAAATTTCTGTATATTTCCGTTTTCCTTTAGGTATGGAATAGATTCCTGACCTAATTCAGTGGTGGAAGTAGGTAATACCTATTTATTTACCTACTAAACGAAAAACATACAATTACGTAGTAGGTATTTACCTGCTGCCTTCTCTTTTCTTGTTCCCTAGAATATAGAATTATGACAAATTGCTATTGATCAGTTGAAAATAATTTATTATTCGATTAATTGACCATACATCCCAACAAGAATACCTAGGTAGCTATTAATATAAATTGGTTCGTGTGAGTTTATTGTTGTTTCCCTCATATTTAATAGGTACTTGAGTAATAAATTGTACATTAGTGTTCTGTTGTTTTTTACATCAAAATAAATTACCTTACCTTGGGTAGGTACCTAATAGGAAATGATAACACAATAAAAGTCACAGGTAAAGTAATTAATATTGTAGGTTGGTACTACAGACAGTAATTAGTACCTACCGACCGACCTCTATCATTGGTTGAACGAAAGAAATGTCAATCTCTATTTTTACTTTCTTCAGTCCACGTGAAAGGAAAGTATTGCAATAAGCAGAAACGACAATTTCTGGAACACCTTGGAATGGTTCTCATCGACATCTGGTTCTTATCAACTTTCTTAACGTTTTGAACAAACGTTTGGGGATGTACCTATGTAAATACATAGGTAGTCAAGATTACATCCTCCTCGGAACTTTTAAAAATAAATCCAATTTCAACATGTAGGACAAACCAGCAAGAATTTCAACCCTCCAAAACAATTATTAAGAAATAAACCAAGCAAAATAGGCGAAAACCGCCGGTTTTAGCTCATTTATTACCATCTCCCAAAAATGTTGATAAAATTCGCAGGATTATTAGGTACTCTTTTAGCTTTTGTATTAAAAAAGAACTTGCCCCCTCATCTCCAGGAAAATATCCCGAGAGCCGAAATCATGGTTAAAACAACCACAAAAATTGCCATTTTTGGGTTTCTATGGGTGTGGAAGTAGTGTGAAGCTTCCCATCAGATGTTTTTACTGTGAAATCTCTCATTGAGTTGATATTTGTTTCGTCTGTCCATTTCGATATTTTGGACTGATTCTTTTTCACATTTGGACAAGACACATCATGGATTTTATTAAACATTTAGCGCCCAAGATTGGCCTCTCAGATTAAATTGGAGGAAGGGCCAACGTAGAACGTATTCTCTAGGCAAGATTGGCCTTTGACCTTGAGTAGGTACCTATATGGCGTAGGTGATGGGTCCACCTCCAGAGGTTATTTTAAATAATAATTGTTATTTCCTATGAGCTAAATTTACAGACACTAGAATAGGTCCCAAGTCCTTGAATCAAAGACACACCGCAGGCAAGACTTCCTTGGGTGTAGGTATTGTAGGTTTAAAAATCCCTCACAAATCTTTAGCATCCTCCTGCTACCCCCAGAGCAGCACTCGCCGGGTCAGCTGTCTACGGTCCATTTCGGCCATTGCAGTTTCTGATTCAGTCCGTGTCGAGACCTTGTGCGGGTTTGGTGCGCGTGCGGGGTCCCATTTTCAACCTTTTCAGTTTTCATAGCACCTCGACATCATCTTTTCCATCCTCCCGTGATAATTCCGATTTTTTTATTTTGGATACTCCCACTTCATAATCAGTGATACCCTCCAACTCTTGCTGTACTCCATGTTGTGAACGGTTCGATCACTTTTCCCCCAAAAGTGCTACGAAGACAGGGGAGTCCATCTTTCACCATCCCCTGCCAGTTTTTGTTCGTTTTCCGTCGATCTATACGAGTATCGACTGGATCTTCTGGGAGCCTCGCCAGTGTATTTGGGGGATAACTTCGCCGTTTCCCCCTCAAAAATCACCGTTTCTTGCTATTGTGCGGGTTCCTTGATTCATCTCTTGTTTTGACCATCGAAAACGTCTCAAACCCGTCGTAACGCGATATTGTTTGGACGCGTCGTGTGGTTACTGTGCGAAAATTCCTGTCTTCGGGACAAGTTGCCTATCGGACGGTGGTTTTTTTCGAAGTGGGGGAAAATTCTCAGTGAATTATGGAAGCTTCCAGCAGCGAATCTTGCCTTTGCAGCAATGGGTGTGGTTGCAATCAAGAAACGAGCAGCATCACCATTTCCGTGACCCCCACGACTGGCGGCCAGTTCGATTTGGCAGTCACCAAAACTGACTCTATAGAAAACCTGAAGAAATTGATTTCCAAACGCCTCAAAGTCCCGAAGGAACGGATTTGCCTCCTGCACAGAGAGAGGTAACGTATGCGCTCGATATCTCCTTTCATAGTTACTCCATTTTGTTTTGCAGGGGGCACCCTAATAACTTTGTGCCAGGATATCGACTTTGTGCGAACTCCTAGACGTATCAGGGTGACCCTAACACACCCTTGGAAAGCTCTGAATCTCTAAAAATCCCGCTGTAACGAGCAAAATGCCGTGCAAATTAGATTTTCGAGTTCCATATTTTAACCTGTACATGGTCCTCAAGCCATCGGAGCTTCTCGTGCGGCAAAGTGGGGAGCCTTCTTACAAGAACGCTTCTTACGAAAATCATTACGAAATTTTTTCCTTCTCCAACTTTCCCTTCGAGGCAGAACTTTTCCTGTGGTCCATTTTTCTCGCCCTACAAAACTCCTTTTGAAATGTCGAAAAATCGACCTTGTAGTCGCTGTTTGGAACGTCTCGAAAAACTGGAGGTGGTGTGGGGAAGCTTTGAAAGGACAAGTGAAATGCCACGAAATCGATAAGGCAGCCGAGCATTGTTACCAAATGTACTTACTGGTCGGTCTTTTGTGCTGTTGTTCAATGTTGGGTCCGTGTTGTTAGTCGAGTCCACAGGAGTGTCATGATTGACCTTTTATTCCGAAGTTTTGGCCTTGAACCATTTCAAGTTGACGTACTTACTTTTTAGTGCCCCTTCTTTCGTACAAGGTCAGTGAAATTTGACAAGTTGCCAGAGCTTGTCATCTCTAGGTCCACCTACAGCATCTTCTGAAATTCGCCTTCTACCACTATCGACCTCTATGGGCAGATATTTATGTTATGTGTTCAATTTGATGAAATCTGAAATTGATAATGATGAGGTCTCCAGTCTATTTGGGTCCAGAGTTGGGTACTTAATTGCTGTTTCATATCAGGATGTAAATTTTATACAGGTCTGTACATCTCAGCTGATCGTGCTGTCAACTTGAGAAATTACGTCACGTAACTTTTGGAAATACGACCTTCTAGGATGTCCATTAGCGTTCGATCTTGTTACATACCTATTTAAAATGTCCTGAGGCACTCACTTTCAAGGAAGCAATAAGGCAGATACTGTTTATTTTCTTATCGAGGTCAAGGTTGAGGGAAGAATAATCAATTATTACATCTCAAGTAGGTCCCTAACTGACCTGATGAGAAGAAACAATATTCGAAAACAACTCGGATCTCCTGAAGTCTCGTTGATTCCCAAGAACCACGAGTTCGTAATATCTACTTGATGAGGTTCTATTTAAAAGAAAATCTGATCTGAAGCTCAAACCTTCGTTGTTGTGGCATTTCATAATACTTACACACGTAACAATTTTGGAAAATATGAAAATCTTTTGGAACCAAAAACAACTTCAAGTAACAGGGGAACAGACGCCGGTTGGAATTTGCTGATTTCGACCTCAGAATCGGATTTAGGCTCATGAGAACCTTCATATCCCAATTTTCAGCTGAGAAGTCCGAGTCCTTTTCAAATTGGAAACCTTTTTCAATTTAAGTGAAACCTAATTTACTTAATTTCCTTTTTATTCCCTTTTTCCCTTTAATTAATGTAAAAAGGTTTAATGATTCGAATGTAAAAAAGGTTTCACTATATCGAAATATGACTGTCTAAAATGCGCGATCAGGTAGAAACACAGATGAATGTTGTATTCCCTTTAATTGGCCGCCAAATCCGTTTTAATTGCAAATTTTGATAGATTTATGTACTTTCACTGGCTCATTAGTTTGAATGGGAACGAAAAGCCAGAAAACGAAATAAAGAAATATAAGAATGGAGGATCAAAGCGTCGCTTACCGATGGATATTCAACCGACTAAAAGTTTTGCGCTCATGTTGATGATTTCGATTCCAAACTAGATGGAAACACGACTGTGAATCCCCTCTTTTCATCTGTTCTACTCGGTAAATATGGCCCAAATCAAATTATCAACTAAATTGGTGCGAACGGTATTCGCAATATATTATTATACTTAGGTATTCGCAAGCTTCAATTCCTATAATATTACGACCATTAAAGCTGTTCATGTTGATGATTAGAAATGTCAATCAGACAATTGAATGAATTTAATCCTATTCTGCTGATGGGGGTTGTTCAAGTCCTTATAAGTCGCGTAGTTTTAGCGAATTTTCGAAAAAAATTCAGCTGTTTCAATTGCTGCAAAATTTCAAAAATTCCCAATGGAAATCCGTTCAGACCATTCTGAAAAGATTCCTGAGGTTTAAACTTTTTTTTATATGTATGTAGTACCTACGTATCACTCCAGACGATGTCTGACCCTGGAATCTATCTAAAAAACCCTACAAAAAAAATTCAAAATGTTAACAATTAGGTACAAAAGAAAGGATCTGAGTTCGTTGGCCAGCTTTTTTGGATTACTCCAAGGGGTCAAATTTTGAAAAATAAGGGTCAAAAAACGTGTTTTTCAAGGTTTTCCGTGTAAATTACCCTACGAGGTTGAGTTCGTCGGCTGCATAGTGCACGTCGTAATAAAGTGAATCTATGTGATTCCTTACCTACTGTTTTTGGCTGAATCCCGATGATCTACATCCTGTAAATTACCATGTTAAACATAGCTAATGATGTCGGCTAAAATGATTCTTTGAAAATTCGTTCATTAACTCATCGTTCAACTTCTATTTGTAGAGGCTCTCAGTTGGTAGTACTCCATAATGGGGAATTATCATCAATTTTTTTTATTTTTTTTTCTGTGAGGTAATGGCTTAAAAGGAACAATATTGAAGCCGTAGAGCGAAAATAATTTATCTGTAATTTTAGAAAATTTATTAAAATTTTCATTTTTGTAATATGGCGGGAAAGTTACGTTGTAACGGGTGTCGTCTGTCATTGGCCAAAATCCGTGAAGGCCTGTCAACCAAACTAAAACAACACTGTTTTAGCCCCAGATTAGTGAGAATATAATTAACTTAATTAGATAATTGATTGAATTAATTATTAATTAATTAATAATAATCAATTATTTAACTAAATTATGTTTTCACTGCTCCCTGTGTGATCTCTGCGCATTCTCTTTCAGTTGTTCTTTTAGTGTGACGTGTTAGCGGGTGGCTCAAGGGCTGTCGGAATGGCGCCTGTTTTTCAAACTGCTGAGATTTTATTCCGAATTTTCGCCACACCAGAACGATCAACTATTTTTTTCTTTGTATTAACAGTGTTATTTTATTCCTATTAATAATAAAAGAGTGGAAAAAATTCGATTTTCTCATACACGATCATTCCCCATTGTTTTTAGAGGATGGACTTCAGTCTGTTTACAACTAAATTTAGTTATTAGCACAACAAATATTAAATCCTTAATCCTAAGTTGGTATTAATTTATTGGCATTTCACACGTACCCAACTACTACCGATAATCTATGGACTGAATCACTGAGCGAACACGTCCGATTCGGAACCACAATCACAGCTCTTAGATCACCTGAAGAGTTATCTACTTATTATTTAAAATCGGTACCTAATAAACTGTAATGTTACAATTGTAAATGATTTTCAATCTTCTCTTGCCACCTCCTTTTGATTGCCAAGAAAGTCTACGTATTCTTCAACTCCCAACATTACCAGTTTTGCTACCAGCTCCGCTACAATAAATTGATTACTCACGAATTCTAGGTTGTTAGACCTGTTTTCCCCTTGTTTTAATTCTTTTGTTTTGAAACAATCCACAAACGTCTTGTTCGCAACTAGGTCGCACGTTTTGCCCGCCACTGTTCATCACGTTAATTTAGGTACATTTTGTTGGGAGACTAATTCTAATTAACTGAATGTCGACTTCTGGGTTCTACGTAGAGATTACTCAGCTGTGCTGCCTTGTAATCAGTTTTGGAAGGTGAAAAATAAGTGTCCTTTAAAAATCAATAATTTCACTCTCACCTTGAACACATTCTTTGTTACGAGAATTCACATTCTTGTCACAAGAATTCAATGAAAATCCCCGGGTTTGTGAGGGTTAGCTTTAGAAGGGCCCCGGTGAATATCACTGAATGGGTGAACCGATGGAAACATCTGTTCTCCATTTCCTTCTGTGTAAATCTTTCGATTTCAGTTTGGGGGGCTCTCCTGGAGTCGGTTCACAACAAATCTGTAAACCCATTACGTGTTGGGTCCCGTTAATGAAGTATTATAGAATTCTGATTGGTTTTCGGGCTGTCACGAAGAGTGTAAGCTTCACGTCCTCAAGGGATTGTCACTTTTAAATTATTGCAACTACCAACCAGAGTTGGGCAAACGCGTTTTGAAACTAAATTTGTTTTTGTTTATTAATAAGGCTGTAACCCCATGTTGTGCTATACGGTTGAAACCGCCTGAGTCTCTAGAATCCAATAGAACCAACGGGCATTATTGACATGTGTAATTAGAGTGAATAACTAACTATAAACTATAAGTTTATATAACTCGTAATTAATAAAACTAAAGAACTAAAAATGTAGTTTCCAGGCCATAACTAAATTAGTTTCTAGTTAGTTATTCACTCTAATTACACTTGTAATCAATTTCCGTTGGTTCTATTGGAACCTAGAGACTCAAAAGGTATAATACGGGCGATAGGTGGTTACAGCCTTAATAATAGATCTACAAAAACGATTAGTTTCAGAATGGCGTCCAACTCTTCTACCAACTACAACTGGTAATTAGTTGTTGCAATCCTACTAAATATTATTCACCACCAGTAGTTGTTGTCCTCAAACTACAACTGCATAGTTGGATATTGCAGTTGTAACTCGGTACATCTGCAACTACAAGTTGTGTGATTGAGTAGTTACAACTACTGTCGTTGTGAGTTTGTAACCACGGATTCCGCTTATTTACCTCGCACGATAATATTTTCCTATGTGAAACTGTTCGCTTTTTTTTAGTAGGCAGTAGAAAATGTAATTAAATACACTGAAGTAGCCCATCTCTAGTAGGTAGTAGGTACCTAATTTGCTATTTAGGTACGTAATTCAGACTGGTGTTCAGCCTCTAGAGGCCTCACTAGGTACGTAGGTATTTGGATCTATGTACTTACTTTCCAACGATTTCAAACATTACATACCTAATTGAAGCACATTAATTTATGACTCTAGTTTCCGAACCATATAAATTTTTTTTCTTCGATTTTTACCCTGGGTTTTACTTTTATTATATCCTGGGGGGGGGGGATTTTTAATTTTATTCAAGACTCCGATTTTTTTTGTTTTGGACTAGTCCCCATGTTAGCCTTCACGTGATTAGATCAGAGGTCAAGAGCGATAAAGCTGGTCGGATAAGCACATACAGTAAACTTTTTAAGAATAGCATCGATGCCCGTCCGGGACGTGAACCAGGGACCTTGCGATCTTTCACCCTAATGGGGATGCAAAGATCACACGCCCTAGCCAGCTCAGTCACTCCGGCCCCAATAAATATACATTTATTCCTTGATCTTAAACCATTCTAAAACGTTAGAAAGCGGAATTCGATACTTCTCTCTTTTAAAGAATTTCACGCTACAGCGTTTTGTAAATTCAATTCCCTATTTTTCATCCCTTCCCTTGTGACGGTAAAGGAGATTTGCCGTGTCATTTTGCAGAGTTTTAGGACATTTTTGGCTCACCCCCTTGGCTCCTTAACGTAATTTTCCTCGAAAAAGTCTTGGAACTCATGTTTTTGACATAGGTACGAGTACATTTTGTGTTCTAGTGGCTACAACAATAATGCCCTAAACCATTTGTGTTCAATAATAAAGTAGTTGTAGTCGTTGTTTTGGATGAAGGGAAAATGTCGAAACCCGTGTCTTTGTTAAGGAAAATAGTCCTAAAGTAAAGATCCTACTTGACTTCCGAAAGTAAAGAAATATCTCAAGGAAATGCTTAGTCTGATTCCGTATTCTTAGTTGTCCACTCACGCTAATTGAAGTCTTGGAACATGGGTTACGTTCATACTAGCAGGATGGCTCCCAATCAGGAAAACCTGAATTACCCGGAAAAGTTAAGGAATTCCTTGCGACGAGGAGGAGAATATCTTGGGAAATCGTCAGAAGTCATCAGGGAAATCCAAACCATTCTGTATTCTTTATTTTGCTTCCTCATTGCCGAAGGTTGGAAACTACGTATGTATTCGTGCAAGAAGTAAACAACAATTTTGTCCTCTAAAATCAACATTTTCACTAGCCTCTCAGGTACGTTTCTGAGCTTTCTGATCAATTTTGGTTCCGTGTCCGCCGGTCTGGTATATAAATTCCTTGTCCCTTACAAAACTATACGGAATTGTGGTCCGATTTTTATGCAATTTTCAGGGATTGCGCGGGTCAGCCTCTAGACGGTCTCCAATCAATTCGTCGCAATCGGAACGCTGGTAGCGTGTGCGCATGCGCAAACGTGAATTTCCCAACTACGGTTTCTCAGTAACTAATGGCCCAAATTTTCAGAGTAATTTCTTTATCGTCACAATTGGATCAGTAGTACCCACTTCGGATGCGCAAACTTGAAATTTGTTGTTATAGACATGACTCAGGAACTATCCGACCGATTTCGGTGACATCATCATGCATAGTGTACTAATAGCTTTAGGTTTAATACTATTTAATAGGTGTACTAATAGGTTTACTGTGTAATAGGTTAGGTCCTAGATTGTTTTAAAATTTAATCATCGTCGTACATTGTGAGTTTTTGCCAATTTGGGTCGACGAAAATACAGAACGTAATAAAAATTTCAGTTCAATGGGGTTTGCTCCTCCAACTGGTCAATTTAGAGTGTGTGACGTATTGTGATCTAAAAAAAGAATTTTTTTTTTCATCCCATTGTTCACATTCAAAATTAAATTTGAAAATTTTCGAGATTTCATTTTGCATGGTTTCTTGCTCTCCGGAGTCGACTAGCAAACAATATACTGTAAAACCGCATCAAAATTGGCCAACAAATTGATGGGAAAATGCATAAAACGGTTCACTAGGGTAGATTCGGGCAAATTATTTTTCAATTTTGTCTTCGATAGGTCCCCATGAGTTAGTAAACAATTCTGGATTAGACGGATATGGATGTTATTCTCCATAAACTAGAAATACATGTATAACTCAATAGTCTCAGCACAAATCAACAACGAAAAATCATTTGAAAATATATATTAATTACCGCATTGGTGTAACACGGAGGAAAACTGTTTATGATGAACCTGCTATGGTGTAAAGATCGTCAACCAGATACAACTGTGGAGACGATGATGAAGATCACAATTTTTCAAGGGGTCTGGTCACTCAGATCATGATCAGAGACGAGTAAATAATATAGGTACTGAAATGACATGGAATGGACATGATGTTTGTTATAGGTTGGTAAGGATATAATCGGCATAAGCCTGGCACCTCGGTACCTAATGGAGAAACTACCTTTTCAATCTTGGGCAGTTTGACAGTGTCCCTAACGGTACACGGCAGTATGGGTAACATTCTTCCTAGTAAGCTCTTCATTATATCTCGAGGTTGTTCCTTAGGCAACGAATTGCACGTATAAAAGGGAATAATATATGGTAAAAAGTGAGAGTAATAGTCTGAATATTGTGTCCTGTGCGTCAACATGCCTATACATCAAACTTCGAAGGCTTTTAAATTGCTTGATTCTGAAGAATGCTCAATCAATCGCTCAAGCGTTGGGGGCTTCTGAATTGGAGACCCCTACATTTACAGCATTTTTGAGGCACTGCCTGGCGAGACACCTGATGGCTCCAGCGGCAGAAA
>JAEMON010000014.1:17238557-17251553 GCA_030264115.1 Lygus lineolaris | reverse complement strand
GGTTGTGTGCCACAGCAAAGACATGAAAATGTCAAAATAGAAAACGTAACGGACGGACGGGTGGACGGTTTTCACGAGTTAGGTGATGGCTAAAACATGTTCCATGTTGAAAGTACGGTGTCAGAGCGTAGCTACCTACCTTCTTAGCGATACAAATTGTTCAATGGAGAACATGCATGTTTAATTTTTATTGCAGCGTTTGAAAGATCTTAGAGAGGGCTCACCAAAAAGATGGGTATCCGATGATTGAAAGTTATCGAAATTGGGTCTTGTAATTTAAATCTAACTGGCGTCGCCGACCCCCCCCCCCCCCCCCCCCCCCCCCCCCCCCCCCTCCCTCTATGTCTGGGCGGGTTCTTCAGCTCCCTAACCTAAATGACGTCACGCACTCTCTTTCAACCTGTTTCCCGGTTAAACCAGACGTTTTTCCAAGCTGAAAATTGGCATTAGGAGGTTTTGAAGGGCGCTGAATCAGATTTTGAGGTTCAAAATTCAAAATTCCTACCCTTCTCATTCAATGTATCATGCAGTTTTCATGTAATTATACCTACATTTAAAATTGAAGCTACACAATTAACGTTACAATCATTGGTTGATTATCGTGGAATAAACATCCATGCTCTTCAGTTTTTCCCAAGTAAGGGAGAAATTTGGTCAGATAAACTTTCATATGATTTCCACAGGTTTTTCTTTTTCATCAGCTGATCCCATAGGCCCCTGTTACAATAAGGAGGAAGCTACATTGCCCACCCAGCTTGCCAGACTTTCTCTGCCAGATCTATAGCATTTTCCGATCAAATGAAACCTCTTTCTGATCAAATGAAACCTCTTTCCAATGAAATCCGCTTTCCAAGCCTCTATAGAGGCTTGCTGGGAACTGATGCGGTATATGACATCGAAGACGTGATCGTTCGCAGTGTTGATGCAATCACGACTGCTGTTGGCACCAATTATGTAATAAATATGATTATGACACTGCCAGCAGCAGCTGCTGTGCAGCTCCTTCTTCGAAAGGCTTTCAACAAAAAGTGTTGATTTTGTTACTCCAATGTTGCTTCAGAGTCTACCATTGTTTTCACTTTTGAAAAGTGAAAAATTTTTTGCCTCCAAAATCAAAATTTCAACTCGTGTTTTACTTTTTAGACTTTCCTGAACAATTTTGGTTTCATGTCTGTCGGTCTGTCTGTCTGTCCGGGAATCCTTGCCACACTCATAACTTCCACAATTTCCATCCCATTTTGATGAAATTTTCAGGGATTATGCGGGTTAGGCCCTAGATGGTCCCCTATGAAATTCATCACCAACCAACGAATGGTAGCCTCCGCGCATGCGTAAACGTGAAATCTTCGAAACATCAATTTCTCGCGACTTAATGGTCCGATTTCGCTCAAACTTGGAGGGTAGTTGAAGATCAAAGGTTCAATTATACCCTACGAGTTTCATGAGGATCGGACCAGCGGTATCAACTGCGCATGCGCAAAACTTGAAATCCTTGCAACACGTATAACTTCAACACTTTTCATCCGATTTTGATGAGATTTTCCGAGATCACGTGGGTTAGCCCCCAGATGGTCCCCTATGAAATTCATTAACAGCCGTCCAACGGTAGCCTCTGCGCATGCGTAAACATGAAATCCTTGAAACATCAATTTCTCGCGCCCTAATGGTCCGATTTCGCTCAAAATTTGGATGAAAGTTGAGGATCGGAGATTCGATAATGCCCTATGAGTTTCATCAAGATCGGATCAGTGGTGCCCACTGCGCATGCGCAAACGTGAAGCTCTCATAACTTCGACAATTTTCATCTTATTTTCGATGGAATTTTCAGGGATTGTGCAGGTACTAATAATCCCTTTGATAATTTTTTATATATGTTATATATATACAATCATGTTATGGGTACGAGGAAGCTATGTGCCACTCCCAACTTGGCAGACGTTTTTTGTACTATTATGCACACATAGGTCAAGATCGTTCATTTCATTTGATCGGTAAGAGGTTTTATTTGATCTTAAATATGTTGTCAGTTGATCGGAAATATGTTTCATTTGTTCAGAAAGCAGTTTCATTTGGTCGGAAAATGCTTTATATTGTTGGTGAAATTCTTGCAACCCCAGGTCGGGGCCATGTTAAGTCTGCTCGTAGTCCTTCATACTCCGCTATTCTGTATTGGGAAATAGGACCCGAAACAGTTCACACAACCGTTCCGTTCTAACCGTCTGGGCCTTTCCCTCTCTGTACAGTTGTAAACCGTATTATGCTAATCGGTTCGCAGCTCCTGTTTCGGTCCGCCGGCTTTTAATTGGTAAACTGAGCCGCTCGCGAAGCCGTTGGAAATAATTGTGAAACAACGCTCCACTTTTTGGCTCGAGTTTTCGTGAAATATTTCGCTTCAGTCAAGTTCAAGAGGTTTAAGTTCAAGTGCTCTGAGGTTTGGTGATTTTCTCCACGTTCAATTTGGCAGGGTTTTGAGGGTTGACGATGCTGCACAAAGTAGAAGTAGTCGACTGCATAGTAGTTCATAGGTGGGAACTGTCGGGATTCAGCCAATAGTAAAGACCTTCAAACGGGTGTTTCCGAGTTGGCTCCCAAACGTCCGTTTTGCTCCCACCTCCGAGAAGCCAGCGGCAGTATTGGCTCCCGGTCAACAGCAAATCAATTCAATTCAATAAGTTTTTATTTCATAAAATAAAACAATGAAATACATAAATGGATGAAAACCACACGCATGGTTTTGACTCTTTGGCGCATGTGGGAGTCTCGTACAATTAAATTAAATGAATCACTACTGGTTCTAAATAATAGAATTTAAAAAAAATAATAATAAAACAACCCCTCCCCCCCCCCCCCCCCCCCCCCCCCTACCCATTGACAGGCTTAGGACTGACTATAGTTCTGTAGAACTTTAGGCATGGTTGAAAATCGTTGGTCCCACTGCAACACCGGCCGACTGATTGATCTAGAATCAATATTTCGATCGGTGAGCTCGGATTTGCTCTTTGAGCAACACTGAACTCGTAATCGCAGAAAAGGTAACACTGGGTATCTGAAACTTCCCGCCGACACCATCTATCTGCTGTTATTTCCATTGAAACTGATTCCGAACTGCTGCTCTCCACTTTGCATGTATTTAATATGAATTAATACAAGAGTTATTCACCTTTTCTGTGTCATTTACTGATCATTATTACTTACTGATTATGATTCACTTTCGGTTTTCATCGGATTCGGAGGCGGAACGTACTTTTCGGGGGGTTGAAAATCCACTAGCAGTTAGCCTTAGTTGGTCTTCTCACAATGAAGGTAGACTTCGGGGATCACGAGAATAACAACACTGGCTATCTACATGAGAGTATGAAACAATAACAGCTCTGACCATTTTTTCAACAGTCACTTTTTCAACATTGGAAATGGTTACTAAAGCGCATATTATGTGTATATTTTCTAGCCAGGTACAAGATGAAGTGGACGTATAATAAATCTTGGAAAAAGTTGGTGAAAATCAGTTACCCGGTGTTGCAGTTGGACCGACAAAATGTTGTTGACGCGGAGCAGCGTCTCTTCGAAAATTTGTAAATTAAAGTAAAAAGGTTCAAATCGTCGGAGTCAATTTGAACAAAACTTTTCCCACGTACCTACTCGAGCCTTGAAATTTTGCCTGCTACAAACCCGTCCATGAAACCACATCGCCCAGTTTTTGCTGGTTTTTCGTTGGTTTTCTTGTGTTGGTCTGCGGAGCTTCAGATAATTATGTGTCACTCTAAATTTGGTTTTTGTTTTTTTTTTTTCATTGGTAATTTTTAAATTAAAAAAAAAATTAAATACCAGTACTGATCTAATATAACTTGGGTACCATCCGCACTCAAAGCAGTTCATCAGTTGGGTGAAATGATCGAATATCAACAAATATTTGATCTCTCCTGCTATTGAACCAAGGTCCTTTGGGTTCTAGCTGATGGTTACTATCAATTTCGATAAAGTTGAAAATTCGACTTGTTTCGCGCTAAAATCACGTTCAGGGCAGGTTTGAAGGAGGTATAATTCACAAGAGTATTTTTCGTTCGTATACCCGGTACCTACGTGACCCCATAAACTTCACTGTACGGTTATACGTCCATTTACGCGGCCCGACCTCTAGTTCCCAAAGTCTTCACCATGTGGCAGCACCAAAATGAGCGAAATTTATTCTCCATATTATCATTCGAGGATTCGAGCACCACCATCATATCGAAAATTTGATAATTTTGGTTCACAAATGTTTCACATTGTTTCGACAATTTTCCAAAACAATTTCAAAAAAAAATTCAATTTCACAAATTTTCACATTTCCCGGATATCCGAGTTATACAAATTGTGGTAGAGGATGGGAAAGCGGGGTTTTGTCGATTTTTTAAGATTTACCCTATAAATGTCGTTAGATATTGATTCCAACTGATCACTCAACTATCTTATGCACCGCAAGGATTAACTAGCTAGTCATTTTAAGTAGTGTTAACAACATGTTCGCGACTAGTATATGTTCTTGTGACAAAGAGATTGACACTGTGGGTCGCAACCTAATTGTCGTGATAGATGGGAAAACGGCCGTTTTCATTACTTTCGGATTTTCACCTTGATCCGTGATGTAATTGGTTTATAAATACTCCAACAATGGACGAAATCCGCCGGCCCCCTTCTATTTTTAGACCGTCTTGTGGGGAGGACGGCCTTCTACCGGAAAAGGTTGAAGAAGGCTTCATCCGGGTTTTCCAGGGTAGCGGTGGTCTCCAATCTGGGAAACCTGGAAAATTCAGGATATATTCCATTGCGACGGTCGAGATCGTTAGTCGCGAATATCCGAACATTTTTTCAATTTCCGTTTGCAATACAAAACCTTCAGAGAAGAGCGAGTTATTTTCTTGTTTAGCTCCAACTTTCCCAAAATTCGCTGTTTCATGTTTTTTGATTGATACAGAAAGAATAAAATCGAATTTATCCAATTTGTTGTTTCTCCGCACAGAGGACGGAAATGGCTGTTTTTCGGCAAAAACTAAGCTCCTAAGAATTTATAGGGGACGATTTACGCTGATTCCGAATAATATATACCTACTCCTTGTTCCCATACTTGAAATAAATAATGAAATATTCCGTTGTGTCGTGATTTTGCATTTTCGACTTCAAATGTGGCTTCAGTACCCTTGAAAACCCCCTAGTTCTAATTTTCAGCTCAAAATGTTCATTTTTGGATGTAAATCTGATGAGAAGATCACGCGTTACGTCATCTGTTATGAGGAGTGGAGGGTGCTCCCCAGGCGCGGGGTGCGTGACGTCATGTGTAGCGATTTTGCGGCACTGGTTTTCGCTCACTTCCAATCATCGGATACCCCACTTGTAGCACCTTTTTGGTAAGCTCTTACTGAAATCTCTGGCCAAGAGAGTGAGCCCAAAATGTCTCCAAAAATGCCTCAATCTCGGCTACCGAAGAGTTTATTTTAAATCTTACTGTAACATTATTACAGCTTATGACAAATACGTTTAAAAAAGGATACCCTACCCCCTCCCCTAACCATTTTAGCGTTGCACAGTTGTTCAAAAACGCGTCCTCTGTGGAGGATGAAACGTTGAAATTGCCCTGCTCAATAGAAGGGCGTGCTTTTTTATGATCGAAAATAGTTTTCGGTTTTTAGAATCGAATGAGACCACCCAGTGCACTACCAACTGTTCGTTCCCTACGAAAAACGGTTGAACAGAAAGATCGATTGTGAATCGTAAATCGGGTTTGACTGACGGAAGTACTTACAGAGAGATCCTTCCATTTTGAAGGTTTGCATTTTTCCACGGGTACATTCGGCTCCTAGAACATATGAGTTGAAAATTGAGCTCCCTGATCAGCTTAGTCAAATTGAGCTTTCGGATCAGCTGGGTCGAAAATTGACCTAACAGGTCAGCGTAGTCGAAAATTCATCTCACAGATCAGGTAGGTCGATAGGTATTATTGTTTGTGACTGGATAAGAACAACAAAATCCAGAAAATGAAGCTTCAAAATTTAAATAATGCAAATTTTTGAAAATTGTCTTCATGGAAATCCGTTTCAGACCATTCTAAAACGATTCCTGAATCAAAAGAAAGGATGAGTTCGTTGGCCAGAATTTTTGGAGTATTCTAAGGGTTCAAATTTTGAAAATTAAGAGTCAAAAATCGCTTTAAAAAAACAAGTTTTTTGAGGTTTTTGGTGTGAATTACCATCATAAACATAGGAACATAATATATGGTATATTCGGAATCAGCGTGAAATTTCCTATAAGAATCACCCACCAAATCGGTTAAAATTATTCTTTGAAAATTCGCTCATCAATTTAAGCTGCATGAATAGGACTTTTTAACTTGCAGTTGGAATTTGATGAAATTTTCAAGGATTGCGCGATTTAGGCCCTCCTATACGGTCTCCTATGAATGTCATCGCCATCGAACTATTGTTGCTTGCTCAACATGAATTTGCTGAAACGACGATTTCCCACTACTTAATAACCCGTTTTTCACATATTTGGAGGGTCGTTGTTGGGGCTCCCCCCAAGATGCTTGACTATTAATTTCATGGCGATTGGTTTAATAATAGCGCTTGCGCAAACTTGAAATCCGTGATCACAGGCAAAATTCCGAACATTTTCAGAGATTGTCCTTGGCCTTCCAGACCATATCAGTTTCATGATTGTTGTGGTATGGATGGACCATTTCCTTCTGGGGTTCAATAATGGATTTGGAGTCGGTTGTAATATTTATTACATCTTGGTGATGGTACAGTTTCGTGATATATCGTCAGCTTCTTCAGCCTGTCAGTAGTTATTATTATAATGTGTATTCTTCCATGTAATATGATTGTACGCCTTGTATATAGGTGTACACCACTTGCTCCTCTGCTTTTGAGTACTGATAGGTTATGCATGATACTTTTGAGGACTGATAGCATGATTAGTCATGCTACTTAGTTGCAGTTTTTTCTTCTTTGTTCTTATTTGGCAAAATTCTCCCATTTCTTTCATTTTGTGGCATTTTCACTCTACAGTAGGTGAATGCTTTCTGAATAAGTGAGATTGTCACCCACAGAAGCCACTCACACCACACCCTTGATTTCGTCTCAAAAAAAGGAAACACAAGGTCAAATGGTCTTCAGAAAAGCTCACCTCACACATCAAAGAATGTAGCAACAGTCTGAAGAGAGACCATTACATATGGACTCAAATCTAGTTGAAGTAATGAAGAAGGGTCAAAACTAGTTGAAGAAATGAAGGGAAATCTTACCTACCACATTGATAACCTATCCGTACTCAAAAGTAGAAGACCAAGTGGTGTACTAACCGTACCTGTATGCAAGGAGTACAATCATATAATATGGGTGAATACACATTATAATAATAACTATTGACTGGCTGAAGAAGCTGACGATGTATCAGCGAAACTCTATTACCACCAAGATGTAATAAATATCACAACCGACTCCAAACCCATTATTGAATCCCATATCAGTTTCATTTTAATGTTGAGATTTTAAGTTGAGTTTGGATTTGGCAAAATTGTTCATTCTAATACGATTATATCCAACTTTACCCTCTTTACTCGTTCCCTCCTCGAAAGCCTTTCCGATTTCACACGGTTACGCTAAAAAAAAAAAAGGGTGCCGGTCGTCGGAAGTAGGGTGTACAGCGTACGGTACATCCCGGCAGAAAGTGGTTACCAGGTCCATGAGGGCAGGACAGCTCTGGTGCAAGCCGACTCCTTCGCGAGAGGCGCTTTGGAAACTCAGCTGGACGTAACGGTGCGTCCGCGTCCCCCAACGGTAAGAAGTAGACGTTCGACGGGATCCTCCTCTTCCTAACAGTCCGACCTTCTCCTAACAGGACACCGCCCCGCTCGTCAGCTTTCCGATGGGCTTCAGGAAACGTTGGTTCCCGAAAAGTTCATATCATCTTAACTTATTGAGTCTGAGCAAATTTGGAGAAAAATCGGATATTTTTCTACGTTTTTCTGCTAATCAAGACCTACAGGGTACTAGGAAACTCCTCGAAAGGAAACTCATCGAAAAAATCTTGGAATTGCGTCGTTGATCGGTTTCCCGCCCGGGGTGGAAACTCGTCAAACTTCATGTACGAGAAACTGATCGAAAAATGGATTCCACTTGCTTTATCCACCTATTTCTGTTAGGAATCAGCATTAATTTGTTTTCGATTAGACTCCGGTACTGTTGAGACACTCCTCAAAAACTAGCTTCGGGACTCTCATCGAAAGTAGGACCTGCCAGGAAACTCGTCGATTTGTGGTTGATGGGATGGTCGTCACCTTTGGGTCAATCCTGAACAACCTGCTTTATTACAGCTCAAGGCCACCATGATTACCAGGCCAGAACCCTAACCATTCAAAAAAGGCACTGTAGGACCAACCTTTCGCTCCCTGTAAGGACTTAAGGGTTGAACGGAAAAGTAGCAGAACACGAGTGTGAATCCCAAATCATCTGAGTTAGTCAAATTCCAGTTGAAAGACCAATATTGTTCTAGTGCAACTTTTGCTTGTTTTCACCTAATCGAGTTTCGAGTTGACTTGAATAATCTTCCTTAGTTAACCACCTTTGGATCTTTGAACATGGGTAATCCGTACAGAAAAATAGTAAATCGATGTTTAATAATTTGCAACGTTTCTATCCTTGGGAATTCTATCTTAGGTAAAAGGTGGCTTACAATGATGAATCGTCCAAGGAATGGTGTGGCCTGGTCTGCCTAGACTCCTTGGCTTGCCCTAGCCCCCGTTCTTGTCAGCAAGCGGTACGGGGAAGGTAGTAAGCCCTTCAAAGGAATGGTTTGATGACTTTCCTTTCGATGGCTTTCACGTTACGAGCTTTTGATCAGTTTCCACAGGGAACAGGAAACTCATCGAAAATAATTTCTAACTAGTTCAGAATTCATGTCCCTACATTAGATTTCATATTTTTGACGACTTTCCTGGCCATTCAGTTTCGACGAGTGTCCCACTCTATGAAGAAACTCCTCAAAAAGCCTCGAGCTCGCGTTTTTGATGAGTTTCCTTTCGATGAGTTTGTAGGGACCCGACCTACATAATGTATACATAATACCTATATAATGAGAAGTATCAAGCAGTGGTGGCTTTCGTAGGTGACTGGTGGGCAGACGACAAGCTTCCAAAAAATTTCTGCATTTACAATAGGGGTTGGACTAAAAAGTAGACATTTTGAAACCGGTAAAGCAGCAAAATGTAAAGTTCCATTCATGCAGCATGAGTTGGTAAGCAAATTTTCAAAGAATAATTTTAATCGATTGGTGGGTGATTCGTATAGGAAATTTCACGCTGATTCCGAATATACCATAATGTTCCTATGTTTAAGATGGTAGTTTACACCAAAAACCTCAAAAACACATTTTATAGCTATTGTTTACTCTAAATTTCCAAAATTTGACCCCTTGGAGTACTCCAAAAATTCTGGCCAACAAACTCGTCCTTTCTTTTGATATTACTTACTGACATTTTAAATTTTTTTTGGATTTTTTATCTCTGTTCCTCGGTCAGATATCGTTTGGAGTGACACACACACAAACATAAATATCGTCGCTTAATAAGCAAAACTCCCTATGAACCAAATCCCAATTTTTCAGGAGGAGGAAAAAACTGAATCCTGTTTTTTGATCACCTGTCCCTTTGTTTCCCTCACTTCCCTTCCTCATGTTCCCTTTGATTCAGTCACATCTTGCCTTCCGGTAGTCGTCAAAACTGACTCAGTACTCCGCATCTTGGGGGCGTGGACTTGGATAGCCAATGGGATTGCAATGTCTGCCAGTGTTGAAGTTATAATATCGATTAACATCGATATAGACCTTCAGGGCGGGATTTATAAACGGTCCTCGAGATTCAATGGGACCTTGAGTTGGTATTCAAGGATTCCTTGAGCCGAATCCGTGTTCCAAATTTCGAGAATACCTTCTCAAGGTCTCCTTGAAACTCGAGGACCGTCTGTAAATCCTGCCCTAAGACTTTATCGAAACCTCGATTCGAATAATTTTTACAAACTTTGACTTCTAATTGATCAGTTTTGAATAGCTGACATGGTTATCAGATAATCGATCCTATCCCCCTCAAATTAGAATATTTTAACAAATTATATACACTTATGAGAACCCCATCAGCATCGTTGGAAGTCTGACTTTAATCTCAAATGAGTTTTATAACCGTGTTGAAGGTTATCCTCCGCCGCCATGACTCTAGGCTCCACATTTTATGGATTACTTGCTTCTGAAGCAAGCATTGGCTGATTTCAAGGAAGTTAGAATTAAGTCGGCGGCATTCTTCCTATTTTTTATTCTCTACGGAGTCTATGTGCCTTTATGCCAATTTGATTTTTTAAAAAGGACGTGCAAAATTCAAAATTACGAACTTAGAATTATACATAGATGCTCTCCCTAGAGAATTGAATGATAAGAAGAATGCCGCAAACCGCATCAAAATCGGACGAAAATTGGCTGAGAAAAATGTGAAAAACTGAATTACATGGGTCCTTGGCCCCTTAAATTTGTTAATTCCAACTTCCTTGGCTGATAGTGATGTGCCATCTCTATCCTTTTAACTCTTCGAATCAGAGATATAGGAGGCAGTGAAAAACCTCTACGTGACAAGCCCGCCTTTTCTCAAAGTGTTGGGGAATCATGCAAAGGAGGCTTTGTCAAAATAGCTGTCAAAATACACCCTTCGTTCTGCCCGTCAGTCGGAGGCCTTGCCCTGTGATCTCCCTCTACGATCCACTTCGAAATCTGCTTAATCAAACAAATAGCTTGTGAAATTATAGCCCTGCCTGCCTTGTAAGGCCTTTCTTGAGAACTCGTTTCATTAACGTTCCCAAAACTGGAGCAATGGGAACAAGATAGTTGAATACCAAAACCTAAAAACCCGAATGGTCTATCCAAGATCACAAAATTCAGTCCTAGGTTAAAGTCGCTGAAAAAAAAGTGTAAAAAACTCTATCGTTTAAATTAAATTGATGTATATTTAAATCATTTTGGACGTTTCACTCCATGTGTCCAATAGTTTTTAGATTGATCCATACCAATAAAAATATTCAAACTGTTAGGGTTTCGCAATATTGAGTGATTCCACACATTGGAATATTTGAAAAAATAATACCGTACCTACTTCTCTTTGTTTTAGAAACAAACTTTGTTGTTAATATGCAGCATTCATACATTCATAGCATCTGTATTATACTTTTCTAACTGAACGTAATGATTATTGTTTCAGGAGGCTAGCAGTTTAAAAAGACGACAAGGAGCCATTATAGAAAGTATGCATCACCACGGCAAAGGTGTTTACTCTGGCACCTTCTCGGGTATGTTTGATTCAGTGAAAATAAAAAAATGATTAAGATAAATAAAATACATACAGGATGGTTCAATGAATGGACCCTTCCCATTTTCGTCACAAAAAGGGTAAACATTTTTTTCAAACTGTAGCCCCCATAGACAAGGAATTCAAATATTACATTTTCGCGAAACGCGCACTAACTTTGTTCTTACAAAAGGCAACCCCCATTTTTATTGCAGATTCGGATTTTGCGCCACATTTCATGAACATTTGACACCTCAATTGATTTTGTTACAGCGCGCAACCCTAACAGCAAGTTCAACCGTGAAATTGAGCAAAAATTTGATTTTTGGGAAACCAGAGTGTGGCACATGAAATTTAATTCTTTTTAGACGCTGAATCACGTGGTGATATCAGTTTTTTTATTTGACTTGAATTAACCGAGATTACAGCCTAAAACACGGTCGTTTTTAAGAAAAACCACCTTATTCTGGCCCTTGATCATATTAAGTTTTAGTTAGATCAGTTTTTAGGCAGGCGGGTTGGTATAAATTATTTTGTCGAACCCGCTTAATCTTCCCACCGCCGAACCCGCCAACCCGCCTGCCTAAAAACTGATCTAACTAAAACTTGAAATGATCAAGAGCAGAATAAGGGGATTTTTCTTGAAAACGACCATGTTTTAGGCGGTTAATTCAAGTCAAATAAAAAAACTGATATCACCCCGTGATTCAGCGCCGAAAAATAATGGAATTTCATGTGCCACACTCTGGTTTCCCAAAAATCAAATTTTTGCTCAATTTCACGTTCGAGCGATTTTGAGCGCTTGCTGGTAGGGTTGCGCGTCGTAAAAAAAATCAATTGAGGTGTCAAATGTTCAAGAAATTTTGAGTAAAATCCGAATCTGCAATAAAAAATGGGGGTGGGGGTCGCCTTATGAAAAAACAAAATTAGTGCGCATTTCGCGCCGCGCAAAATGTAATATTTGAATTCCTCGTCATAAATTATGGGGGGTACCGTTTGAAGACAATTTTTACCCTTTCTGTGACGAAAATGGGAAGGTTGATCCATTCATTGAGAACCACGTAATTATTTAGAGTAATAATTAAGTAATTATTTAAGTAATTATTTAGAGATCTGGCAATTTATGCTGGCGCCGAACAGCTGTAGAAGTCACTCAAACACTCAACCTTTCTGACACATCGATTTAAAAATCATCGATTAATCTACACCTACCCATCCCCAGTACATACTTACAATCATCATTTGATCATCAATCTGTTATTGACTTTTGCTAGGCACCCTAAATCCGGCACTGCAGGACAGGTTCGGCCGGCCTAAAAGGGACATATCGACGATCATCCACATACTGAACGATCTGCTCTGCGCCACCCCTCAATACCGCGCCGCCGCCCAGGAGGCCGCCAAGCCACAGCCATCCACCTCCAACGCCTCTGTCTCCAGCAGTAGCAGTGAGTCTCCTCTACATTTATTACCATCTTCTATTTCGTTTCATTTCCAGAAAGAGGTTTTTGGAAACTACATGAGTATTTCACATGCCCTAACTCACTCCTCCGGCCCTTATACGTTGTAAAATAAATTCCGAAGGGAGTAAAAACCGCTGCAAATTATTACACAACGGTTTATTATGTTTTGTATAG
>JAEMON010000014.1:17214347-17236612 GCA_030264115.1 Lygus lineolaris | reverse complement strand
GATGTTAGCCAAAAGCTAAAGTAGGGGCCAGGCGCGGAGCGCCGAGTTTTTCAATTCACGTGTAATATAATGGTGCGATATTGGTGGTATTGAATACTATCTTCGGATATTATGCTAATACATGTTCACAAGAAAATAATTGTATCACCAAGGCTTAACAATGGTGTAAAGAACAGTTAGATACTCCGTACATCACATCAATATCAATAAATTCGTCCGATACTGTTTTGATTTGAAAAATCGGATCGAAAGGTGTACCGAATCAGCCCCTCATTGCCAGAGTGGAGTCACTAATGATATTTCGTACTTTTGCAGGTTGTAACCCTGAAATGTCGAACGCGAGCGACCGAGCGGCAGAGAGCGACGAGAACCGAGCGACGCGGGGAAAAATGGAGCGACTCCGATTGGTTCTCGGACAACGAAGGGAGAGGAGGCGAGCTATGAGGTCCCAACCCTACCCCACAGGCCACGACCACGTCACAGCATAACAGGTTGATGCAGGAAATTTGTCTATTTGAAGGTTTATAGAATTTCATTTTCATTTCAGTGACACCGGTCGCCATTTTCATCATGGGAGGTTCCACTGTTTGAGTATTATGTACTCCAAAATTCAATGCCCCAGCCTTTTAGCCCGCATTGATTTATGACCTAATTCTCCAAAAACGGCACAAAACATGCCACAAAAAACTCGGCGCTCCGCTGTTAGTTCTATTTCAGCCCAACTGGCTAAAATTAAAAAAACGTCTGCCTAGTTGGGTGTGGCACATAGCTTCCTTGTATCCATAACGTGATTTTATATATATATAACAAATATGTATAAATATACATATAAAAAAATCCTGACAGGGATTATTTGTAACTACCTGCACAATCCCTGAAAATTCCATCGAAATCGGATGAATATTGTCGAAGTTATGGGTGATTCACTTTTGCGCATGCGCAATGGGCACCACTGATCCGATCTTGATGAAACTCGTAGGGCATTATCGACTCTCCGACCCTCAACTTTCTTCCAAATTTTAGCGTGATCGGACCATCAGGTCGCGAAAAATTGATGTTGCAAGGATTTCATGTTAACGCATGCGCAGAGGCAACCGTTGGGCGGCTGGTAATGAATTTCATAGGGGACCATCTAGGGCCAAACCCGCGTAATCCCTGAAAATTTCATCAAAATCGGAGGGAAATTGTGGAAGTTATGCGTGTTGCAAGGATTTCAAGTTTTGCGCATGCGCAGTGGGTACCGCTGATCCGATCTCGATGAAACTCGTAGGGTACCATCAAATCTTTGATCTTCAACTACCCTCCAAATTAGAGCGAAATCAGACCATCAGGTCGCGAGAAATTTATCGTCCCCCAAATTCATAAATACTCGACCTTCTGCCTGGATGGAGACGAAATATTCATCAAATATTAATTTGGAGCGTTTTTGATCAACTATTTCCATAATATCGGAAAATATCGATAAACATATTGATAATTTTGTTTCGATATATCGGCACTACTGAGAGTAGGGCTTGGATAGTAGTATCGATGTTGATATCGATATTTGAGCTCCGATATTGCATCATTTCATTTTCTTCCAAGTTATCAACCACGCTGTTTTACATATTTGTTCAATCCTGATTAATGAAAATATCTGCATTGTAATTCACAACTTGTACACTCTTCTTCGATATCCAAGCATTTATTACTGTTTTTTCACGTTTATAGTTCAAGTGTTTAAACAATTTGATGTTTCTTGTTTCAGATATCCAACAAGGTTGCCCTCATGGAGCCTTCTGCATCTACTAATCGAATTCTCTGAATGTCTTTATCAAACAAAAAATCTTGTCGGGGTGAAATGAATTGTAATTAAACAACAAAATAGATTTACAACGGAAAACATTGAAAAAATAAATGAAACATGTTTAAAAATATAGGTACCCAAATATGAAACCTTTAAAAAAACATAATTTCATCGATCTCCCGCGGTTCATTCACATATAACTTTGTAAATATTTATAAAATCCCGCGATTATAAGGAAGATTTATTAAAAATTATTGAATATTGATTTGAGTACGTATATATACAAATTATTAAGTAGGCGATACATTGTATTTGCTTTGACGTAATGAAGAATTAAAGTTGGAAAATATTATCCATGTAAACTCCACAAAAAACCACGGAGTTTCCGTAATTTTGATTTTTGAGACGAATGGCAGCGATCCGTTCCGAAAAACATTTTTCTGCGTTCTCATAACTACGATAGTGCACCACACATTTTTCCAGGAATTGTCCATATGAAATATTGTTTTTTTTTTTGTTTTTTTAAGAAAAAAATACGGTTTTGTATTATAACTGGTACTAAGGTAGGGGAAGGTTTCTGGAAGGTTTAGGAGAAAAACGGGGGGTTTGGAGCAGATTTTTGACGATTGTCCTGAGTTTTAAGGATTTATTTATTCGTAAATTAATGTTGCAATGAAAATCCGCTGTTTCTTTTTTTTTTTTTTTTTTTTTTTTTTTTTTTCAAAACAAATTATGACTTGTTCATATGAATGACAAATTGGTAGGTTTCCTGAAACCATATTGATCTAGTTTTCATTGAAATCAACTTCAGTCAAAAATTATACTAATGGAGGGAAATCTCGTCTTGACTTTTGTTCTCAGTCTCAGAAAATTCAATGTTACGAGAGACTAGATCGGTGAAGGGTTGTTTTCAGGCTCATGACTGATCATTGCCACCTTCTTTGACCTGTTCATCCTCTGTGGAGGAATATCAGTAGGAGAGTTGAACGGTTGTGAACTGGTTCGTCATTCATCATCTCCTCTGACCTTATCCTCTTTTTCTACCTGTCGTTCCCCACTCAAATACCAGATGATATTCAGTGGCAGCTTGGTGGTTGGAAGGTTGTTGACAGGTTTATTAGCTCCTCTTTGACCTGGTGTTTCCCAATCATCATCATGTTCGTATCAGTCATCCCCCGAGGAAGAACGTCAGTAGCAGTGCTTGACTGGAAAGTTGAACGGTTGGTCATCAAGTCCAAAGATGTTCAGTGTCATCACCTGTGCACAACTAGTGATCGTCACTTCTTCTTCGACCTGTTGTTCCCCAATCAGACGTAAGAGGGATATCAGTAGCCCTGGCAGCTTTACCCTTTAACCCCTTTAAGGCCCTTTGACCCTTTAAGGTTTTGCCGTAGAGGTTTTTTGGTTCCAATGTCTGCCACATGCACCACCTTCCTTAATTAGATATATACGCACAGAATGCGCTGTCAACATTGATTTTTTGAAGCTACAAATCGATAGAGCAGCTTAAAATATCGATTAGAGCTGGATATCGATTCTAAACATCGATGTGGTAAAATATCGAACCACAAATCTAGTTTCTTGCGTATCTGTCTAGCGCTTTCAGGGGAAAGCATGTGGTCAACCACAAAGCCTTGAAGGGCCTGGTGTTCTCCAATCACCATCTCACGTTCACTTATCACCATTGTATCGATCATTACATCAGCTGCTTCCTCAAGAGATGATTCACAGTAAACACGAGTCTCAGCAGTCTTTCTAGACTCCAATAATGACAATCTTGTGTTGAATAAACGACCCTACAACACAATGTCGTATAATTCAAAACAAACCAGGGAAGTTCTTCTTCTTCTATTTCTCAGTCAGCTTGGAAAGCAGAAGATGCATCCTATAACTAGGGGCGCACCCACTGGAGGGGGGGATGTTTCCATATTAAAATAATGTGTTTTACGTACATTCTTAAGAGCCCAAATAGGCTATAAAAACGCCATTTTGAACACCCAATTTAAAAAAAAAATCCGGACCCCCCTTTGTTTGCATACTATTCCAGTATTCCATATCCCCCAAACCCCCTGGTAGCCCCCCAATTGTAAATCCTGGGTGCGCCCCTGCCTATAACACCTTCTACCCAGTTTATGGTAGCCAGTTGTTAGTGTTGGTTATTGTTACCCAGTCCCAGTCCGATTCAGCCCTCGAAAACTGAAGACATTCTTTTATTTTTAATGAAACTTGGCAGTCGTCTTATCCAAAATAGTGAACCTGTTCAATCGGCCTTCAATTATTTTGGGTCCTTATTTTTATTCTAACCTCATCACCTCTCGAATTCCGCCTAATCGCTCAAAAATCTGTTCAGAACCCTGGGTTTTCACAACTTCTCCGAACTGACAGTGGTTGGAACGAACCGAATAACTAATTCATAATAATCCAGTAGGTAATTACTCTTGTTTCCTGTTTTCTCCATTAGGTACTTACGTGGTTCACTGAACTGTACTGTAATATGATTTCAAAAACGTTTGTTTTCGAACTTTGTCAGCGAAGTAGGTAGTCATTCGGAATCAAATCATACTTTTTCTGTCATTTTTTAAACAATTTGTTGGATTATTTTTTGTTTAAAACTGGAATTAATCTTTTGTTAAATTTGAAACGAATTAGGAACTTGATGTCGTTTGATGGGAATTGTTTTTCTTGATAGAATGTAAGAATATTCTTTGCAACTCGTTGATGGCTTTTTTTCGGTTTTAGAAGAATTTTCTGGAATTGTTTATGAATAATAGTGTTGTTGCGTGGTTGAGTTCGGGAGATTGTTGCTTGAAGCCATAATAACATGAGCTTTTTTCGGGGGGGTTTTGTTGTTGGGCTTGACAATAGTGAGAGCAGACAAATAAGGTGAAGTTGAAGAGGAATAGAACTCTTCAGAACTCTAACGTCACTTCAAGTTTGAGTCTCCAAGGGTTTTCCGCTTTTTCGGGGTTGACACCAGTGAGAGTAGACAAATAAGGTGAAGTGGAAGCTGAACTCTTCAGAACTCTAACATCACTCCAAGTTTGAGTCTCCAAGGGTTATCATTAAGCTTTTTCCTTGTACAAAATGTCGTTCATTGAACAATTGAAACGCGTTCTAAAACTGTCTGTGAGCTTCAAAAACCTTCCACAGGATGCGCTCCGTGTTATGGAGTCTTCTTCCACTTCATGATCAGGGGGGAAAAACGAAAAAAAGCTCGTGTTTTATGGCCTTTAGTCAACAATGTTCGAAGAAATATTGGCTAGTTTGAGAATTATTTTCCATTTTAACGTTAAAGTTGTTCGAGATTGTGAATTGGTATTATTGACACTCATCTCTGTCCCCTGTATTATTGTGGTAATTTTGCCGCTAATAGTCGACGAAAATGTTGTTAACAACTCTGCAAACTGCACAGCTCGACTATTAGCCAATTACTTTGCAAATTTGAAGTGTACAAGTAATTGGCTAAATACATTTTTTCGGTGATTGAAACAATTTTCTACAAATAGGAAGCGATGAATTCATCGCGCTTTTTTTAGTGGCTGAGACCAACCTACCTCATTACACTGTGGAAAGCCTTAAAAAGTATTCATACGTATAGTCTACTCAATTTGATTGTCAATGAATTCGGAATACCGTACAATTTATTGTTTTTCGTTGATTAATGTCGATAGGGGACAGAGTTCGCTAATTCATTCCAAGACTTATTTTCCTTTCCCAATTCTCGCAGTTTCAACTTCTTCAACATTCAGACTGCAAACTTGACAAGTATGGATTTTAATGAAGAAAAAAAAAACTCGTTCTTTTCTACGTAAAAAATATAATCATGTAAATAGCCTAATAATGAATAGAATTCTGTACCATTTTTATCACATTGTTATTCACATCCTTTATCAAACCACTTGAAAACACGAATTCATTGTTTCCGAAGATAAAAAGTCTGCCAAATGAAAAACGACACATTGGTGGTCAGTAAGCAAAGGACCCATTGCACTTTGTAATTTTTTTCTATTTCGTTATAATTAATCATTGTATTGTATTATAGAATGTTTTTTGGATGTATGGACTTTGTAAATAAGGTTGTCCGCTTAAAAAAGGATATTTTGTTTTAAGATCTTATCTATTTCCTGTGTTATGTTTGTGTTAATGAATCAGGTGATTTTATCATTTTATGTGAAAGCTTAGGGAATTGCCCTCGAATTTTACCTCAGTTTTATAATCGGTTGGTGTCAACTACATTTTGTTTCCTTGAATGTTTCAATTTTTGCAGAATAGAGTTCCTACAGATTAGGGCAATAGAGAGTTCCTACTAGATACGTGCTGTTTCGTCAATAGGGCACTTTATCACCAATAGGTCAGACCTTATTGAAATAAGACCTCCAGCCCCATAGATACGGCCCCCTATTCAGCCATCTTACATAACCTGTCGTGCTGATAACCTTGTTGCATCTCCAAGCATGTCATGGAAAGTTACATGGGCAGCAAAAATGGAGACTCAACTCTTCACCACTGAGTTAAGTGTCTCTTCTAGATTCAGTTATAAATTTGGCGTCACTTCAAGATACAGTTTATTCCTGTCATTGTGTTTGGCATCTGATTTGCTCGCCCTAACAGTCCACAATACAGCAAACCTTATTGTGTTGACCAGATCCACCGATTCAGACGTTCGTTCGATAATAGAGAGTTTAAACACCCATGCCTCTTACTAGAGCGAGCAAATTTGAGATGCTACCCTTTTTTTAAGTCCGGTCAAACAAGACTGTTTCAGTTTGAGTTTAAAGTCACGTACATCATTAGAGTGACGCTAATGTATGGCTGCTGGATGGAATTGGTTATAACTTGCAAGGTTATGAATCTCCTAGGACCTGGCACCTTTCTATCATTGCCCACTTTACCAACACTCGTTTCCTCAAAGCGACGTAACCCGGCACATAGTATCCATGAAAACGACTCATCAGCACCCGTTACTGGCTCGAAATACAGTTTTATAGTCAGTATTCACTTACATTTCAGGCCTTGTTTGAAACAAATATGTTTGGAATCCATTCTAATATCAAGATCAAGTTGAAAAAATCAAAAACTGGGCAGTTCCGGCTAACCCCTTTTTTTCTGTTTCGATTTGTTGTCTTCGATTATGTTCATAATTTTCTTTATGAAGGAAAAATTACCTATTTAAAAATATTGTTTTTTTCTCTAGGAAAGCGTTTGGGACTTACACGATTGAACAAGTGAAAAAAAAGAAACTTACCGTTTTATTACTAGTTGTAAAAAAAAAGATAATGGTAGACATTTATTTCGTAATTTTACATTTAATTGTATGATAGTCAAAACAGTTCTTGTAGTTAGTGTTAGGTAATGAAAGTAGTTAAAACTGAGCTTTTCCCGTTTTTTGTTCTCCCTGTAAAAATTAACTATACGAATTATGTTACTTTTGAAAGAATATTTACCTTAAATTTTGTGTAATGTTATTTTTGTTTTTTTTAATTTGTTCGACTTTATAGGTATTTTTGAAGTATAAATAATAATGAAGCGCGATTGAATAGGCGCTGATGTTGTTTGAGGTCTCCTATTGTAATAAGACTTTTTTTTTTAAATTTCTAAGAAGGAAGGCTTACTCTCCTCATTGTACACTGAAGGGAGATGAAGGAAAATTGCAATTGAAATAATATGTTAAAATAAATTATTCCTGTGTAAAATTGAATGGTGTTTTTTCTTTTCCATCGTCATTGGGACGGAGATTCTGAAACAAAGCTGTTTCTAAATTTCGGAGGTTGAATATGAAATCTCACTTCATTCAAAAATTTCATGAAAAAATTGTCCGTCCCTCTAATTTTTCGAGTGCTCAAACATGAGTGAACATCTCATCATGAAGGGAGGCATTTTTATTGAAAAATACTTGGTACTTTCGGTGGTACTGAGGTCTTTCAATGCAGTCTCGTCCATGTATTGTTCAAGTGATTCGCTGAATGTCAAAATGGCGTGACTCCAGCTACCCCCAACTTGTGCTAAGTATTTTTGGGTGCCTAATTTCGAAAAATGAAAATCGCTTGTCTTCCTAGGGCCCGGGTTCGACTCCTGGCTGAGAAACGAAATTTTATCAGGGAGAGGAAGGGGAAATTTAACTGAATGTTGAGCAAATGTTAATATTGAGATGCTGTGAGGGTACTCAACGAAATCAATATTTATTTATTTTTTCAATTTAATACGTGTAGCCAACTGTTTGGGACGACTTGAGGCGGTGAATTTTGAATTGTAAAGTAAAATCTAAGATCTGTAGAAATTCCCAAAGTTCATGGAGATCTGCTCTTTATGCATTTTGAGTCAAATTTTTGATCAATTTTCCACTTGGCATGACAGACATCCTGTGAGTTGAGGATTTTTAGGTTCCTTGGCAAGATTTAACTAAGTTGAATGGGAACGATTTATTCGAAGTAAGTAGGAATAAAACACAAATAAAGTTGAATAGTATAAAAAGATGATGGTAAAGTTGAATTAATAATGGAAGAAAACTTTACAAATAAAAAGTTCAAAGTTAAAAAAAATTAGTCAAGCCACATGAGTTGATGAGCGAATTTTCAGAGTTGTTTCAATAGATTTAGTGGATAATTTTTATAGGAAAATTTCCGCTGATTCCTAACAAATCATATTTGAAGGGGCGGGTCGATAAAGGTGATATTATCATTAAATATTAATCATTATATTATTATTATAAATATGATGTGCAAGGAATCAGCGGAAATTTTCCTATAAAAACCTCCCACCAAATCAGCTGAAACAACTCTGAAAATTCGCTCATCAACTCATGCTGCTTAACTAACTTTTTTTCATATTTTGTCACATTTTTCAAAATTTCCAGAAAAAGCGAACTTCATCAAGAAAAAAAACTTAGACAGCTTTTTCTGGAAATTTTGAGAAATGTGACATACTCGTATTACCTTTATATCGACTTGCCCCTTCATTCATGTTCCTATGTTTGAGATGGATGACCTCGAAAAACGCGTTTTTTGACCCTTATTTCTCAAAATGTAACCCCATCAAAATTAGTTGGTACTCATACTTTCTTTTTTTACTATTGACATTTTCAATTTTCTTTTCCCTGAAGGAATTCCAGAGAGATCCGAAGTTATTTTTTGAAATTAAAATTGTTCCAAAATGCGTGTTTTATTCTGCATATTAATGCATATTCCGGAGTATGGGCGGGGAAACGGACCGAGCATCCACTCCTTTCTCCTTTCATCGTTCTCCAAATGCAAAAATATTCTCAATAAAAATAGACGACGCTTCACCCTTGAAATTAAGGAAATGGCCGTCGTCTCAAATTAGGTATTTTTGCTTGGCAGAATAAGCCACAGCAACAAAGAACAGTTGAAGGGTCAGAAGGGTTCGAAATTCACTTACGCGTGTTTTCAAAATGATTTTATCCGTAGCGTTGAAGTTATTAAGTTCTTGTGTTGATGGAGGGTCTTTACCAAAGTTTGCTCTAATTAATGGAGGGGGGTTACCTACTAAACGGGTTCCTTAATTTTTGAGTCATTTTCGCTGTTGAAAATATTTTTTATTCACCCTTACTGTGATAGTTCTAAATGAATTTGATGAAAATGGGAAAAAGTCAAACCTAAATTACGGTAGGTACATTAGGCATGTGTTCAAATTTACCCACTAGAGGGTGACTTTTTACTATCCTCAGCCACACCTGAGAGGTGAAAGGAGAGTTTTGCAATGAATAAGCAGAAACCCATATTTTTTTATATGCATAGGTATGTATTTAGTACCGTTTTGGCGAATTTTCGAAGAAAAATGAAACTATAAGAATGGCTATTTATACTCTAGACGACATCTGATCCTGGAATCTCTCTAAAAAATTAAAAAATTCAAAATGTCAATAATAACCAAAGAAAGGATGTGTTCGTTGGCCAGTAGTTTTGGAGTACTCCAAGGGGTCTTTTGGAAAATAAGAGTCAAAAAACGTGTTTTTTGAGGTTTTCTACGTAAATTACCACCTTAAATATTGGAAAATGTGGTATATTCGGAATCAGCGCAAAATTTTCTATAAGAATCACCTATCAAATTGGTTAAAATTGTTCTTTGAAAATTCGCTTATCAACTCATGCTGCATGAATGGAATTTGTTCACTTTAAGTTTCAGCAGCAAATTGTCGGTACATAAACACCTTTTTTAGGGACATAAAAATCCGAACTCTCGTCATCACACATTGTCCTCTGGTAGGTACCTTTTAGACTGACCCCTTGAAACTGGCGGATGGTTGGAGTAGGTATACGACTCGTAGGGTATCTAATAACAATAATAATACTTTTATTTCGTATAGGACAAAAAAATTCCACTTCAACAAAACTTTCGCATGAACCTTAATGCTTAAGTCTTACCTAATAATAAGGTGTTATACTAAAAAATGAAAAACACAAAAACGAAATTCATAATACAAAATTATAAAACCTAACTCAAAACGAAAAAATAATAAATCACATAATGGCAATGGAAAGGAAGAGAATGAAGGAGTAAGAAGATGAAAGACAGAAAAGCGAAGAAGGTGCCTGTCGAAATATAAATATAAGACGAACCCCGATTTTATTCAGTTTCAACTGTTAGAACAATCAAAGCGATTCACGGTAGTGTTACTGCCAAAAATAACCTAGTGTGATCAACATGATGGCAATTTGAATTGAGACTAATAGTCGGACTTTTTACCTTCCTCGTTATTTGAAATGAGGAAGGCATCAGGCGGCCCTTTGAAGACACAGAGGCTTCATAGTGATCTGGAGGGAGTTGGAATCTTGTCTAGGGTGAGTAGATGTTTTTAGTTTTCTATTCACTGTTAGTAAAACTATAGGTATTATTTTAATATTACAAGGAAATTTCATTTATTCATTTTGGTAAGTTTGGCTCTTTCTACTAGAAAGGTACCTTAACAACTTCATCTTAACAAAACAATTAACATCTGACAAGGTTGTTTGCCTATTCTTAACACCTACCTACCTAATTTACGTACGACAGACAGCTACAATGGGATTGGTAGGAACCCTTCGTCTGTGGTCTGTGAAGTAGGTGAATCCTATCTAGGTAGTTCCACTCCTTGATCGAGTCGCATTTCAGCACTATTTCCTAAATTCTTACACACAAGTCACATTCTATATCAACAATCACCAACTTTTCATTTATTATTTTTATTTCATTATTTATATATATACCTAAGTATGTGTATTTTTTTTTTTTTTTTTTCATTTTTTAAAATCCTAATTGAGCAATTGTTTTAAAAACTTATTTTTTTTAAATCTTTATATCTAGTTGCTTTGTGCCACATAGTATTATTTGTAAACATTTCCTTACATAGCAAGAGGGCTCTTGAGGCCTACATGTAAAAGTTAATAAATTTTTTTGACATTTTATGTCTTTACTTTGGAACATAGAATCGAAAAGCGTTACGTTACTAAAAGATATAAAATGTCTAGCTTGCTTGCAGACTCGTATGCAAGATGTTGAACAACCTATAATCTGAGTTCCCCGATCAGCTGAGTCGAAAATGGAGCTTTTCCTATGTTCTGACCCCAATGGAAATGCTTCGTAATAATTTCATTATCATGTTTGGTTGCTGTTTTTTCAAAGCTTCTAGATTGGTTTCGAGAGCCGGAACCCAATAACTACCCATAATTGAATGAGCAAACTCACTTTCCAAGCTTCGAAGCCCTGTGGACAATTTCGTACTGATCTCAGTGGTCACGAATATTCCATAATACTTACAGTAAGAGAGTTATTTACTTTTAATTTGCAAAAACCCATCATTTTCATTCAAGACCACTGTGCTTACTGCATTCACAAAACTTCTAAAATGATTTAAAAATCGAAAAAATTCGAAATGATGTCTGGAAAGCCTTTCAATACAGGTACATTTAATCTTCAGTATTCAAGACGTTTTTCGATTCAAGATGTCTCCTAGTGTTTCGAGCAAATAACACACAACAGCAGGTTGGTACCTATCAAGAATGTTTTGCTTCGAATAATCCTTAATGGACTATTCAGGGAGCCTCATTATTACGGTGTATTCGTGATCAGCTTGAATCCTTGTCCTACACTAATAATAGAGGCTATACATTTTTTTAGTTAATTTTTCTTTGCTTTCTTTCTTCTTAAATTAGTGGTAATAACAGCCACCATCTATGAGGTCATGATAGGATTGATCTGCTGAAAGACTCAAGAAGCTCAGGATCGCATCGCACATTACGGGAGGATGTCAGATGGTCCCCTCATGTATTTCGTCGCAACATTCATAATCATAGTGTTATGAGTGACAGTGGTTTCCATAAAAACCATTAGATTTACAATGATGAGAAGTTATTTGGGCTGTCATATTGCCAATTAGCAGTGCCTCACATACATCAAGGGTTTATCAATAAGAATGTGCGCAGAAAGTTCTGAACAGCCAAAATATTCAAACTAGGTACCTGCAATGTTGCTAGTTGGAACAGACAGGATTATAGGACGTTAAAGGATTATTATGAATACCATAATGCGCAATAGAGGGGAGAGGTGGGCCAGGCAGATTGTTGAAGGCAATGGTTTAGGCTTAGCGCTGCATAGCTATTCAGGATTGCTTTGGAGGAAATCAAGTAACTGATAGCCAACGGCCTTGTAGGGTAAGGCACTGCAAGGCAAGTAGGTATTGGTATAGAATATAGATGTATAGGTATTCTGTGCTGCAAGGCAGTGGCATCCTGCTAAACTCGAATTTTCAAACTTACCGCCATTCTAAGATCGGCAGTTTCCGTTACACTTCGGCCGCTCATCCTGTTAGCATTTCGAGCTGCTCTCCCCAGACACCACCTCTCCTCGGACCTCATTCCCCGCAGTGTCTTCATACCAAACATTCCATCGCTGCCCCCCCTATCACCCCGCGAAGTGCCCCCGGACCCTGTAGCCCTCCTAAAATGTCAAAAAACTCGTGGATTTCGCGATAGTTTTACCAACAGAATTCGACCAGTTTGTACCTCATCATCAGGACGGAGAGGCTGCCACGAAAAAATCCGGGGTTCCGTCGAATTTCCTCGAGAAAACACCACTTCCTGCGTCGCGTTTCTCAGGCTCAGCGAGGTGAGATATCCAAAAAATCAATATAGCTCCCCCTTTCCGCTCCGTGAGTTTTTTTTCTTGCGCATGCCATTCCACACAATCCTTCAAATTTGAATTCACCTTCTTGCGCTTCTGTAAAAACCTTTCAATCCACGAAAAATGTAATCTCGAATTTTGCAGAGAATGGAATCCACAGAGAGCCCTCTAGACGTGCTATCCAGAGCTGCAACCATGGTTCAAGACAACATACTTCCTCCGTCCTACGGTAAATACTTAATTTCCTTCTTACTTCCCTCAATTAAATTCAATCAAAACTGCGACCGAACCTACAGAAATATCAAGTTCGTCAACCGTTCCATTACATATCCGGGATCTCGTGAAAGCTGTCCGAAAAAAATAGAGCATTGTAAAGGTATGTCAATAGAAAGTTGATGTTAAACTGCTGGAAGGGGATCTCGGAATTTTTTAGGCCTACGTGAGGGTTCTTTTGTTGAGACGAAGGACGTTCTTTAGTTGAAAATTTGTCGTTTGAATAGGAAATCAAGAGGTTTCGGGATGAAAATCAACAGGTCTCCTTCAACTCAGAGCCTTGACCAGAATATTGTCAAGGATCTTGATGTTTTTTCGCCTTGGAAGGGTGCGAATGTCTGATTCGTCGTTCGTTGATGAATTCCCCAAGTAATTTTTCGTAATATAAGTAGGTAGGTACGTACCCAATAATAGTATCTGAAATGTAATGTCATAGGTACCACACTTATTTTAACTCATTGGTTCAGTTAAAACGATTTTCGGAATGGAATTGACGTTGTGGCTATACGTCTTCATTTACTAAAATTGAAATTCAATTTCAAATCAGTAAACATAACAGTTGAATCATAGCTGCTTACCTACACAGGGAAGAGTGACGCATATTCGACACATTTTTACTATTTTCATCACTTTGGCTCAAGGAAACCTTATTTCTGCAATAATTGTTTTTTCTAATTTATCTGAAACTAAGATCATCATTTTTGCTATCAAAATAATACGTATAATTTGTTGATATTTATGCAAGTTTCGTTTACAGTGTTTTTTTTTTTTTAATTTTGGAAAAGCTTGACAAGTGACCCTCTGTAGGAACATTGGTCTGCAGTTCATCATTCGGAGGGTAATAAGGTATCTGCAAGTAGAAACTCAATCGGTAGGACTCTGCTTCATCATTCGGAAGGTATCTGCATTAATCATTAAGTAGGAACTCAGTCGGTAGGATTTCTACTCTACTGCATCATTAGGTAGGTACTCAATCGTTAGGTATCTGCTAAAGATCTCTCTGAAGTGATCCCAAAACTTTTGGAGAAAAGAACAATAATTCAGTGAAGTCTTGAACAGCTCAACATTTATTTTTATTCGACATCAGTAAATAGGCACTTAAGTTAGTGAATTTTTTATTTCATCAGTATACTTAAAACAGCTGGTAGGTACACGAAAATAATTAAATTTGGCACTGTCAACATTGAGTTGAAAGAGGCTTGATAGTAGGCTAACGTCTCATTCAAAAATGTGGTTACTACAAATTTAAAACCGAAAAAATTGAATAATTTACTTTGGAGGGATGAAAATACATTTTTACGTCCTTCGACTGACTGGAAAGAAGTGAATCAATAAAATCCAATACAATGGATGAAATGAAAATAAGAAAATATGAAATCACTCGAAAATTCACAATATAAGAGAGATGCTCCTGGTAAAAGGTTCCAACTAAAAGATGCAATTCAAACATCAAGTTCAGGAGTATACAATTTATTCGAATAATCTGAAGGTCGTTTCTCAAAGTCAAAGTGGAGTTCGATTTTCGGCTCGAACATTATCTAACATCTTCGAACTGAGCTTTTAGTTCAAACAAACCTGAGGGTAGCAGAAGGTTTCCCTGTACTCAACTCGCCCCGAGTGAAGTTGCCCACAAAACCAGTTGGAACTGACTGAAAATATTCGAGTTGAATATTTCCTTCAAGAGCATGCGCAGAAAGTTCAGCGCTGCCGAAATATGCACCTCCGCTAGTTGGAACACACCTATTAATATTTAGCTCGTAGAATCCGCCATTATATCTCCACAAAACTACTTACTGGACCTGGGAAGCTTGTGAAACATGTTTACATAGGTACCTATATATACGAGAAAGAGGTTAACATTATCTGGGTTTGATTCACAATATGTAGGTATGGAGAAATTCTCTAATTAATATCCTTCAAAGATCCACGAAACCTGCAAATATTTTGCTTTTATAAAACAAAAATTAATAAAACAACAATTCAACAAAAAATTTGTTTTTATACGTTGTATATAATATTTGTTTCCAAATCGAATGTCCTTAGAAAACGGTGGTTTTCTTGCCATCTTACGCAGCACATTCGTAACGCTGAGTCCGCGAAGTTGCGACACTCAGTGGGAAAAAGCCTTGTTGTTTTTTTCACAATAGATTTCACGCTTGCTTGTGTCCCCATTTCTCGTTTGAATAGTCGAAGTCTCTCTTTATTATATTTTTACTCCCCTCAGCCTACCTGAAGGGTGAAGAGGAAAGTAGGTATATTTCAATAGACCATTATTGTTATAGGTACATTATGTTTGCTCAAAACTACAGTGGACTTTGAATGGGCCAAAAACCAATTTACTTAGTGGTTCTGATCAACCACAAGCTTTGGAAATAATACTGATTTTGTACTAATAATACCGATTTAGATTTGGAAATAAATAATACTGATTTTGTACTAATAATACCGATTTAGCTCATCCTATTTTGAATGATTAGGTACCTATGTTCCAACTGTTCGAATATTTTAGCAAAAATTGCAACTATTTCAACAAAAACGTTCGCATAAGGTTATTCGCAGGTAAAATATTCGAATATTCGAATAGTTTGAACAGAATCTTCGTCTGATCAATGTTCGCCAATTTTCGAAGAAAATGAAGCTATTGCAATGGCTTCAAAAATTTAATAATGTAAATTTTTGAAAATTTTCTTTATGGAAATCCGTTTCAGACCATTCTAAAACGATTACTAAAATTTATTTTGATACTTTTTTACATGTTTATATCATTTTTGAAGTACTCCAAGGGTTCAAATTTGGAAAAGTGTAGTAAAAAATCGCTAAAAAACGCGTTTTTTGAAACATATTATGATATATTCGGAAAATTTTTAAAATATCAATAATATCAAAAGAAAGGACAATTTCGTTAGCCAGCATTTTTGAAGTACTCCAAGGGTTCAAAGTTTGAAAATTTAGAGAAAAAATCACTATTAAACGCATTTTTGAGTTTTTTTGTGTAAATTACCATCTTAAACATAGGATCATAATGGTATATTCGGAATCAGCGTGAAATTTCCTCTAAGAATCACTAACCGAATCAGTTAAAATGATTCTTTGAAAATTCGCCCATCAACTCATGCTGCATGGATGGGACTTTTTTTTTAAATTTTGACTAATAAAGTCTGTGAGTGGGTACCTATCCTCTTCGGCCCCTGTGAACATAAAAAAAATCAGTGCTCTAGGTTTATTTTCAAGAAAAGAAACCAACCAAAATACGAGACAAAATGATATTTGTAGCACATTTTTTGAGCTCCCCCCCCCCCCCCCCCCCCCCCCCCCCCCCCGCACAGTTTGATGAAATTTGAAACATACCAATTTGTTCAAATAAGGCGACCTTTTAAATTTCAACTAAGTATCTACTGAAACGAAGATTTTCGTACTAAACCTACTTGAATTCTTTCACTCAACGAACAAACAGAAACAGTTTATTCTAAACTCAGTTTATCTACAGACGACTTCTAGTGCCACTCATCTCAAGGGAAATGCTGAGGGCCGGAATCGAGCTGAAAACCCTCCTTAAAGCATTTAAATATGAAATAATTAATATGAAATAATTTTGAAGAAAAAAAAAAAACAATGGTTTGATACATTCTTTAGCTGTCATCCTAAAGTTGGTACATGGCTATTTTTTATTAGTGAAACCAACCGTTTGGGGGGAACTCTTGAGGGAGCCATGAGACCAGTCTGAAGCCTGAGGCCTGTGCAGTGGTGGAGTCTACCGGTCGTTTAGAGAACTAATTCGCTCGGCTGTTGCCTCATGTTTAAATGGCTCATAAACTTGTTTTCATCAATGGAGTGTGGGCATGGCTATTTTTGTTCTTTTCCAAATGGCAGATCCTAGTGAGAGCTTTCCGAAAAGATGCAATGTGAGGGATATCCTATGAGCAGAAAAGGGTCTTGAAGATGTAATGAAGACGTCACCGATCACCTCCAGCGCCCAAATAACGTCATGTGTCTTTTCAGTTATTTTCTGGCTTAAGCAGGAGGAATTTTCGGTTGAAAATTGGAACATGGGGGTTTTCGAGAGTGTTGAACTACCTGACAATGCGAATTTGCGACCCATGCTCACAACCCATTATTACACACATTAAGCTTAATTAAACTAAAATAAATATTAAACATTAATGAAAATCCGTGCTCTAAAATCAAAATGTCCACTTGCTTTTCGCTTTTCAAAGCTTTCTGAACAATTAGCGAATTTTCGAGGAAAATGAAGCTATTGCAATGGCTTCAAAATTCAAATAATGCACATTTTTGAAAATTTTCTTCATGGAAATCCGTTTCAGACCATTCTAAAACGATTCCTGAAATTTAATACTTTTTTATATGTATATATATTTATTTGTATATGTGTGCCACTCCAGACAATATCTGACCGAGGGATCGAGCTAAAAGTTCGAAAAAATTTAAAATGTCAATAATATCAAAAGAAAGGGCAAGTTCGTTGGCCAGCATTTTTGGAGTACTCCAAGGGTTCAAAGTTCGAAAATTTAGAGTCAAAAATCGCTATAAAACGCATTTTTTGAGGTTTTTTGTGTAAATTACCATCTTAAACATAGGATCATAATGGTATATTCGGAATCAGCGTGAAATTCCCTATAAGAATCACCCACCAAATCGGTTAAAATATTTTTGAAAACTCGCTCATCAACTCATGCTGTATGAATGGTTCCGTGTGCCTTGTCTGTCTGTGGTCAACCCCTGTCCTGCGCAAACTATGTAAAAACCTCCTTAGGTACATTATCCATGAATATAATATGGTTGGGTCCATAATGTATTATCCGTACTTTACGACACATCTAACGGCAAAAATACTAATATTATATAATACTTGCCTACGTCATGCACTCAACTAATGTTAAATTAATCATTGTCATTATAATTGCCATTAAGAAGTATCTTCCTATTACGTGCCAGTCACTTTTTCTCGTTTCATTCTCCGAAAGTAACTGAATAGGTAGGTAATTAATTGGTATCTGATATCCTCTCTTTTTCAATTACTCGATGAAAAATCCTGTTATTCCATCGGTGGTTTCCTTTCGGAGGTTTTGTGAACGTTAATTTCTTTTGTAGCTCCGTGATTTTTTTTCTTTGGTTGGCTTGTTTTATCACCTTCTGTTGTCTTAGGTGCCTACTGTACGACACACCACACATCTGCTAAGAGAATGGGCAGTCTTTAGTAAGACACACAACCTTGAAAAACCTATATTAGGTTGGGTGTTATTAATTTCAATAGTTTTCATCCTTCAGATCGAATAATAGAGTTCCATTCATGTAGCATGAGTTGATGAGCGAATTTTCAAAAACTAAATTTCACGCTGATTCCGTAGAAACCATGCGTTCCTATGTTTAAGATGGTAATTTACATTAAACACCTCAAAAAACACGTTTTTATCTCGATTCCTCGGTTAGATATCGTCTGGAGTGACACTTAATACAGGGTGTTTCACTTACGGTCCGAAAAACTTCGCCCACGCGTTCTACAGGTAATTTCCAACAAAAAGTGTCCCTTGAAGTTTTTTCTTATAAAACTAAAAACCTGAGTTTTTTCACTTTTAAGATTTTTTTTCGTGTTTTCAATACCTACTACCTCAAACCATGAGTAGCCGTAAAACACCCTAAAATGCCCGATTTCCCTCAAATGTGTCAGAAAACACACGTCTTGTCGCTTAAAATCTCGATTTTCTCAAGAAGTTGGTAATTGTTTACTATTACTTTGTCACCTCTAACTTTTTCAGTATGAACACATTATTAGTGGAATGGATTAGATTAGTGGAATGGACTTCTGGAATGGATTAGTGGAAGGGACTTCTGAATAGATTAGTGGAATGCATTGTCAAGCGATCTGGATGCTCGCTAGCGCTCGCATCTCAAAAAAGATAAACAATCCCAGAAACTATCCCGTGAATGAGCAGGTTGTTTGGGACTTCTGAATAGATTAGTGGAATGCATTGTAACTCTATGAACATGTTTCCGGCATTCAAATACTATCTCTTTATATTTCTATACCCTTTTCCGACTCTTATTTCGGTCTGAATATTGATATTTACTACTCTACATATATCATGGTTAAGTTTGAGAGATATCGGAGTTGACCGGATAATTGCTCAGAATTACCCCATGTAACTAGCAATATTTGGTTGTTCCGGCCCTTCAAACATGTTTATCTGTCGTTGGTAGTCCATTGCTGATAATATATCTAAATACTGAAAAAGTTAGAGGTGACAAAGTAATAGTAAACAATTACCAAGAAGTTTCCTCTAAACAATAAAAACTTACTATACCGTTGGAAAGCTGAGCCTTTTGCGCATTTTTCAGGTTTAAAGGCTATAACTTATCACTAGAATTATGGGGATCTAATGAGCGTTTGAAAAACAGGCAGTTTTCAATATTTGACGGAATTAACTTTTCGGGGTAATTTTTCACCCTAAGTTCCCTTCAAAAAATTATTGTTAGAGGCTGAGAATACGGAAATTCAACGCTCTTTCCGACGATGTACTCAAATTTGGTTTTACTCTTCACATTAAGGGATTTATGGCCTTTTCAGTGACCAAAGGTCGAAAACACGAAAAAAATCTTAAAAGTGAAAAAACTCAGGTTTTTAGTTTTATAAGAAAAAACTTCATGGGACACTTTTTGTTGGAAATTACCTGTAGAACAAGTGGGAGAAGTTTTAGAATGGTCTGAAAGATTTCCATGAAGAAAATTTTCAGAAATTTGCATTACTAAAATTTTGAATCCATTGGAATAGCCTTATTTTCTTCGAAAATTCGCTTAAAAAAAAGGTGAAATCTAATCTAAATCTTATCTTGTTTTGGAGATAACAGTGGTTTCTAGTCTTTATGTGGTACAACACTAGGAGGTGAAGAAGTACCTTTCCCTGTCGGCTTCATTACAGAGGTAGGCAGGTACAGTCATGTCCCGAGCTCTGCCCTTTGGCGAATCACCCCAAGCTCAAGATGCCGTCGTAGCCTCAAGAATCTCTCGGATGCTGCAGGCGCCCCCAACATCGTCTGGCCTCCCTGGTGGGGGATCACAGGAGGATCTCGTCCCTGGAGTTATGCCCGGAATGTCACGAACCCGATCGGCGTTCACACCCTTTCAAGTTCTACAACCCGCCGCGGCTCCCCTCATCCCTGAAGACTTGACCCTTTCCACGTTATAACTTCTCCAACTCATCGGTAACGCTATAGGTTTGTTGCAAGGACCTTGTTAGGTCGTATTTCATCAGGTCACTAAAGTTCAACATCTGCCTGTTCCATCTGTTTTGAGGTCAAGTTTGTGGTGGGCACATTCCCGATTATTCTACGTGACCAAGTTTGATATAGTTGGAAGTGCCTTTACAAGAATTTATATGGGATTTTGTGGGTTATTTATTGACTGAGCTGATCCGATAGGCAGAACAACCACGCGATATGCACACTCTTCTGGACTTGTGACACGGCTCCCTCTTGATTAACATAATACGAACCTATCTTCGAAAAGGCCAAGGGTTACAACGCTGCACTCTCCTCAGAGGGACCGACATGTCTGTTCCCCCCACCGCACCAGCTCTTCAGTAGCACAAAACCACATCGTCCCTGCCTCACCCACAACCATTAACGGCTGTATGGCAGTAATCATCACGATAGGATGGTGGAACTGCAGTTGTTTGACCTGCCCTCAGTTCCAAGTAGCAGTGGTGTATTTGGGATTTTTTATTTACTGAGCTGATCCGATAGGCTGAACAACCACACGATATCCACACTCTTCGTGTCACAAGTCCGGAAGAGTGTGGACACTCAGTGGTTGTTCTGACTATCGGATCAGTTCAGTAAATAAATAACCCACAAAATCCCAAATAAACCACTGCTACTTGGAACTGAGGGCAGGTCAAATAACAGCAGTTCCACCATCCTATCGTAAGAATTTATAGAACTTGTGACGGGGTCTTACGGCTCCACCACATCACTCAAGGTTCGAGGATCTCTACACTGGTGACCCCAATATGCTATCGGTGAGATGGCCCAGAGCAGCATCTGCCATGATCAGACAGACGTGGGCTAGGGGACACCAGACTATGCTGACCTCAGGAGTAAAGGCAGAAGATTCCTGTCCCCTTTGTTGAGCCACAGACTTCGTCACTGGTACCCATCTAAATCAGACAATCCTGAAAAGGCGAGTCCTGTGGTCGGCACATTCCCAATTGTTCTACGTGACCAATTTGATATAATTAGAAGTGCCTTAGCAGGCATTTCTAGAACTTGTCACGGGGTCTTACGAATCCACCACTCCAGGTTTCAGGATCTCGACAAAGTCCACTTACTGATAAGAACTGGTATACTGGTCTAAGTTCCAACCAAGGTTCAGCGGTCACGAACTTTCTCAACCCCGCGGACGAGGTGGGTTAACTTGAATAAACTTTAGGACCGAAAGTCAACCCAAACTCCGACCTCGGGAAACCTCTACTTTTTACTTTCCTCAGCCCACATGAAGGTGAATGGAAAGTATTGCGATCAGCAGAAAACCCAATTCCTGAAACACCACCTATAACTGGTCCTAATCGATCCTAATTTTGCTCTCAGTCCTTTTCCCCCTTGAAAGAGGTTTTAGCCAATAAATTGCTTATTAATGAATATCTCTATATCTCCTCGTTCATCCACAAAGATTAAATACACTCCTTTTAAGATTTTTTTTTTTTTTTTTTTGGAGATGTAGGTAGGTACTCTAGTGACCAAACGCTGTTGAAACTAGTCTGTTGAAAAAACCCGTTCTAAATCAACATTTTTCAGGAATCGGATGTAAATGTTACTTGTTATTTTTTTCTCTCGTTCTGTTCCTCCTCTTACCCGTTGCTTCGTCGATTCTTGAAAAAACTGTAGTGGGTATCTGTTCCTAAAACTGCTGCTCATCTCAGCTAACTTCGTTAATTGATTAAATTGTTATAACATAGATTCTTCTGTAAATACATGCAAAATGCAGTTGACCTAATGACAAAGAACCAAAATTTTTGTAGGAGGTCCACTACGAAATCTCAAGTAGGGGAAACTAGGGAGACTTGACCCCCCGGGAGACT
>JAEMON010000014.1:17167356-17184076 GCA_030264115.1 Lygus lineolaris | reverse complement strand
TCACCCTGTATAGTAATTGCATTATAAAAATTAAAATTGGATTATAAAAAATAAAATTTGATTATAAAAAATAAAAATATAAAAATTATTTTAACGGGATCTATAGTAATTGGACATCTGAATTTCATAAAACTGAAAGTGTAGCTAAGTAGGAATACTATTTAAGTACCTGAGCTGAGTAAATGAGAAATACCTAGGTCTTACGTAGTTAGGTACATTAATTCGTAACATTGACCGGTGACTATGTTTATAAAGATAGTTCTGCTTCTCCCTGGGAAAAATTTGTCAAATTCATCCTTGGTTACTTGTAGTCACTCTAAGCTGGGAGATCGACCGATATATGTATAGCGAGGGCTTTTGGCTTTAGTCGGATCAGATACAGGTAATCGTTTCCTCCCACACTAACTGCGGCGCATTGTTGATTTTCTGCTGTCGGCTGGTAAACGACCTCTCTGTATTGTGCTCACCTGATCCTTTGTATAGCAACTGATTGTGCTCACTTTCGACTTTACATCATTTTAGAGTTCAGCCGCAGTACGTTTGGTACAGTAGTCAGAATAGGTTCGAAATATTTCATACTTAGTATTTTTCCTGATACAATTATTTAGCTCTCAAACTTACTTATCATTTTGAGTTGTACGTATGTGTTGATGGTTGCAGTAGGCTGTAAATTGTGGTGTTCCCATAGAAAATTCTTTCCTCGTGATTATTTCACGGGTTTCCAAATCAATGTCGAGTTTTGTATTTCTGCTGTCAATTTCTGTGTATTTTCGTTTGCAGCTGCCTCAGACCTTATTCGAGGTCTGTTGACTGTGAAAGGGACAGAAAGACTGGACATCGCGGGAGTGTGTCAACACATTTGGATGAACGAAGAAGGAAAAGTGAGTTGTATACATACCTTCTAGACGTTTATGAGTTGATGGGCTCCTCAGTTCTACGAAGTGTTTTTTTTCTAAACAATACACTTACAGTTTTCAGAGCTAGATTGAGCTAATATCCTTCATTATGAAAAATATTATCGTGTTCCAGGTTTCGTGTCATCGGCTGGCTGTAGAGCTGGCGCAAGAAGAACCCAACCGTTTAGATCTCCTCTTAGCACTGGCGCCGCCTCCAGAACAACAAATCCCAAGCGTGAGTCATTTCTTTGGAACTCAACATTTTGGAACTATGAAAATAGAAGAATATTAATGATAAATCCCATAAAGCCCAAATACAGAATTTTAATTGAAGATATCATAATAGAAGGCAATTTAAATTCTCATATTCCTTGTTTGAATGCAAATCCAAAGTTTTGCTTGTTTTCCGCAGGTTCCTGAAGAAGGTGCTGCAGTTCCAACTGCTCCTGTCCGTTCGCAGTCGCTGAGCAGCTTGTCGACAGTGCAGCCTTCCGCTACATTCACCACTATGCCCAGTGTGCCTGCGCCATCTCCTCAAGGTATGGAGTCGTATTGTACTAAATCTAAGTTAGTTAAGTACAGGTCCACTCAACGAGTTGAAGTCAAGCTATCGAGAGTTTTCTGGGACACATTGGGAGCCGTATTCATTAAAGTTCCTAAGGAAACGTACAGGTTGGACCGCAGCTTCCTCAGCTTAGGAGATGCCTAAGGACGCCCTATGAGTTTTAAGGGCTACCTACGGGAGCCATGAGAGTAGCTAAATCCCATTGAACCTTCCTTCTCCCTACCTACTTGGTCGGTTAGGAGCGATTATGAAACGGAATCACTCATAAGGTTTCCTTCAATGTCCCCTTTGGATGAGCTCAGGAACGTGAATACGGCCCTAGGACTGTTCCAACCTTGATCAGTTCAGGTACCCTAGTGCTCAAAATTCAGGTCACAAAACTATTTAAGCAGTAGGTTATCCGCAAAATCCGTTCCAAAGCTGATTGCTGTTGGAACAGACCAATTATATACACAAATACTAATTCATTATTAATTTTGATCCACAGTCGAAAAGAAGACCAAAGAAGAGAATGAGAGGAAAAGGGAAAGATCGTCATCTCGTTCGCGACGGAAAGACAGCGACGAAGACAAACCTAAAAGAAAATCCGTTAAGAGTAAAAAGAAATCCGATTCGGAGCTTCCACCGAAAGAGGAAGTCGAAAAAGTTCTGGAGCTCGCAGCCAAAGTATCGGACGATCTTTCGACCACCGAGAGCACACCCAGTAGCTGTGCCGAACCAATTTCCTACGAATTGCCTAAAGAACCAGCGCCATCTCCTAAGACTTCAAAAGCCGAATCAAGCTCTAAATTGGATCGTTCTAACAAAGCGCTGCCTGTGGAGCCATCCAAGTCCAAATCTCAGTCGACTAGCAGTGAAGAAAAGTCGGTGCCTAAAGAGAAGAAAGAGAAAAAACTGAAGAAGGTGAGCAGCTTAGATGTGCGAGTATACCAGTTATCATGGCACAGTGCTATTCTTCTAAGAGGTCTTGAATTGCATAAGGAAAGGCTATGGTCATGATAGTGCCGCTATCGTGACAATAAATGGTGACATTTTGCACCAAAATCCAAGAGTATATCCCAACCACCCGCTCCACAATGGTGTGAAAATCCTGGCCATAAATAAGAAAATTAAATATTTTATTTGATGTTGGTACAGCTTGAAATAGTTAGTGATTGTACATAAGAACACTTGCCTACCTATAAGTTCTACCTATTGGTAAAGCTTGAAATAGTTAGTGATTGTACATAAGAACACTTGCCTACCTATAAGTTCCTCGGATACTACTGCTTTTTTGAGCTGTAGAACTCAAAGTCCTAGAATATGAAGTCAGAATAATTTGGATCACTCCACTCCTTTCATAATATTTAAGTAAGTTTCCATGTTTGAATTGGCTCAATTTCACCACCCACCCCCTGTTTTTCATTAATTGGGATAATCATATTGTAGAAGGAGCCTAAAGAAGAGCCTAGCGAATCATCGTTTTCCGCGCCTACGTCTTCCATTTCCACGCCCTCTCCATCGTCAGCATCCCGCAAAGACATCTCTGCAGGCAAGGAAGAGAAGAAGAAGAAGACTCCGAAGGACGACTCCAAAAAGGAGCCTGTTGCTCCTGCTCAACTTCCTCAAAACGAACCACGAATCGCTCAAGAACAGGTCTAAACCTAATGACACTCCACATTTGACTTTCAACCTTCAGATCCTTCTGAACTGCCATTTGTATTTTTTTGAATTCTCAATCGTTTGTTCTCCACAACGACTTAACAGTCTCATTTTTTGATCGTAGGAAACACCTACCAAACCACGACCACCTCCAGTCGCGATTCCTCCGTCTTCCGACGTTCCGTCGCCTCAAAAACCGTCGTCACCAGTCACCAAAGTACCAGACGACCAGAAGGAGCAGCCGCTGCTTCGGCAGGACTCCGTTAGACGGAAATCCAAAGTCTTTGAGGCCGCAGAGCTGTTCTCCAAGTCCCCTACTCAAGATAAACTGGCTCAGAAGAAAGTCTTCATTCCAGGGGTCAAAGTAAGCTAAATCTTGCGATTTTTTCAAAATGGGTTTTTATTGAAATATTTTACTATTTTTATCCAAGGAAGAGGACGAACATTATTTTCATTATGTTCGCCTGTAATCCATTCGTCATTGAAGATAGAAAATAGTCTTATCCATTTCAACAGAAACTGTTGTTCACTCCATATAAATTTTAAGTTAATTTTTCCATCAAATAAAAAGCTAAAATTTCCCATTTGGAAGTATTAGTACGTTTATTGGACTTGCACGAACGTAATGTGGATTCGTTACTTACATTATCAGCATTTCGATTTACAGGAACCAAACATTGATTCTGGCAGCTCATTTGAAGTTATTGAAACGTTATGGGGTGTAAGTCAAGTATGAAATTACCAGCCGTATTTTACGGAATCAGCTTGTAATAGAATGTAGAGTCGTTTGCCAGTTGGTACACGTAATTGTTCACAGTGTCAGTTGGTACAAGTGGAAATGTTTTATAGAAGAGTAGGATATCTGCATCGCACTATCACAGATCACCTACTTGTGCCGTTCGTGGCAATGATCAGTTGCATGAATGGTTCTCTGGACAGGTAGTCCTTCATATACCAGTTATCTAATAATTTAGTGTTTATTCTGGCTAAATTGCAACTATCTGATTGAAAGGATGTGCTATGAAGTCTGGTTAAAACCATTGGTCGTCCATACTTTGGAGGAGCGCATGTGCACAATGTGACGTCTTCTTCATCGAATATATATCGTTTAGTTTTCCAATGTCTTGATTATGACGTTGTCTAGTTCAGTATTCCTTGTCAAGGTTTTCGTGTGGAACTTCCTTAGTTCAACTTCCCTTCAATCTCATACGGACTGCTGTTGATTTTCAGGTTTCTGACGCTCGGGCAGCATTTGAAAGGAAATCATCCATACCTCAGTCACCTCCTGCTGAGAAAAAACCCGAGGTCAGCCTGGCGTCTACTGTCAACTTGAACAAACTGGTCATGAGCGAGATGAGCAAAGAGAAACCAGTTGCAGCAGAGACTCCTGAGGTTCCTCCTTCTACTGAAGAGGTCAAGGAGAAAGTCGTTGAAAAAGTTGACGAAAAATTGAAGAAAGAAAATGCTATAAAGGTAGCGTATGTTGTAGTCACACTATTATATGGTACCTAACAGAATCTAAGAGCAAGGCATTGGCTAGAAAACGCTACAAATAACAATATTTGCAGCTGCTCCAATGGCTCTTCATCCTGTAATACCTCCACAACAAGATGTTGTATTGAGCAATAATATTCTTAACGAAACTGGACCCTGCGCAAAACTTTGTTTCATAATTATTAACTGGGATGATTTTTGTTGATATCCTTTGTATTTCATTGTCACAGGTCATAACTCATGCCATTTCTGAAAGTGAGCTGAATGAAAAGAAAGCTTCTACATTACCAAGAAGGAAATCATCCCGCCCAACGTGAGTTTCTTTGTCGTACTTATACACTCGTATCCCTTGAACATTTTTTTATCGATTACATTTATTCTACAGCCGACCATTTTAAATTTACCGTTGCATGATAAATTTACTTTCTGTTTTTTTAGTAGTGTGTTAATATTTCTTCACTGTACGCAATGACATCTTCTACGAGTAACATGAATATTTTTTGCAGGGTTGCTGCTGCTAGACCTACAGAACCAGAGCACATGGTGGCCAACACCCGTGTGTCCCAGGTGGTCTATCCTACTGTTCCTCCGGTACCGCCTCCACGGCCATCTCTGACGAAGCAGGACAGTGGACCGCGGGAGCACATCATCCCCATTCAGATCGAGGGACGAGACGATCCGCCTAGAGAAAGATTCGAACGCGCGCAGTCGGAAAAACCATCCAACATTTCGTCACGACAAACTTCAATTTCTTCCAAGGCCAGCTCATCCAGGTATGTCCCTACTGTCTTGATACACAGGTTTGTAGAGTGCACAGACTTTTTTTCTTCGAAAAAACCAAACCATCTGAGGTTTGAAGTGCACTCCATATTTTCCAAGGGTGGGACACTTGAGGTCATCAGTTAGCCTGAAGGTCTAAGGTCCACAGGACCTGTCTTCCATGTGTCTTCTCTGTGTAAAGCCTTCTAGATGTAAAAGCCATATCACATGAGCTTTTTTCACTTTTTCAAGCTTTTTATTATTCCCTTACATGAAGTGGAAGAAGGGCAATTCATCTTCAAGGTCATCTTCACTACCAAACCCCCTCAATAGCTCGATGGCAGAGCATTGTCGAGCTCATGGGCAGATTAGAACAAGTTTCTAATTTTACTTGAACGCGATTTTGCGCAAGAAAATTCTAGTTGACCCTTGGAAACACAAACTTGAAGTGACGTTAGAGTTCCCGTACAAATAAAACTACATTCCGCCAAAAATCCCTGCATATGAAGATTTTAGCACTTATTCCTCTTCAACATTATTGTTCTTATTCTTATTCTGTTGCTAGCCCTGAAATGCAAAAAAAAAAAAACTGAAAGAGAGCTTGTGTGATTTGGCCTTAAGTTTAGTGAATTCTGAAGGTAGTGCGGTATTCTGTCTGCATGAGGTGTAAGGATGATAAATATGGCATCAAGTGATTACTAACATCTACACCCATTAACGTGTTATGAGCTCTACTCATCCCTCATTTCCTTCAATGAAAAATGGAGAAATTGACTGATCTTCCGACCCAATTTTTCTTGTTCTTTTTTCTCAGTTTGGGGCGACAAGATTCAGACTGCAGCAACGTCTCCATGTCCACAATCACAACCTCCGAACCCATCAGAAAGAGCCCCCGCGAGGTGATCATCCCCATTGCCGTCGAAGGTGGCGGTTACGTCACTCCTAGTCAAACTACACTCAACAAAATGAGGTAAATTGGGATATTTTACTTTCAGTCATCCTTGATCAGTATGAGGACTTGAGCGACACACCCTCATATTTTCCTTCGGAAGCGAGTTGGAACAAAATTTCAAATGATAGGTAACTTCCTCTGATTTTCTGGTATATCTCAGATCCACTATCCATCTGAACCAAAAACTTTCATTTAAATGTCGAAATTTGGACACCTAATTTGATTTTACAAATGGGAATACATTTCAACTAGAGAACCTCGTTCTGAGCCGCATTTTGACAAAAATGGAAGTAATAGATTGCTCTGGTTTGAACTGATTTGTCTTTTAGATGGGAGTACCTGATCCACTTACCTATTTCGAATTGTATTATCCTTCCTTATAATTATTATAGTGTTCGTAAAATTGACTAAAACATTTATTGTTCCTTCAATTCCCTTCAGCTCTGTGTCGGAGAGTGAAGAAGACCTGCCAATGCGAGGATTTGGACTGCACAGCACGCGACGGAGGCTTCCACAACTGGAAACAGCCGACAGCATTTCATCTGATGAAGATGACGGCGATTTTGAAGCCATTTCAACTGAAAATTTGTTTTCAACTCTATTGGCCAGGGTAACTATCGGATCAATGAGTTTTCAAACTAGGATATTCGTTTCTGAATAACTTTTTCGATTTAAATTTACTTGAACGATTAGGTATTTTATAATCTGTACCTACCAAGCGGAAGTGCTAGATTAGTAACTATTCAAATTATTCAATTACAGGAGGATGTTGAATGTATCCGGTATAATATATATATTTCCTAGTACCGTTAATTCTGTAAAAAAAGGAATTTCTATTGTTCACAGATGAGAAACCTAACACAGAGATTGGACGAAGGTCGCCCAACTTTTCCTAGATTATTCAATCCAATGTTTGAGCCAAGGTGAGTTCATTTTCATTATTCGGTGCTCTAAATACCTACTAAGTATGGTTTCAATTTCCAAGCCACTTTATGTTTGAAAATTTTCAACTTTCGATTGCAGTAATAATATTATAGTTATTCATTATGTCATTCTCTTGAATTCACTATCTCATAGCGTGTTTGTTGGGTTTAGCATAACACGAACAAGGACTAGAACATTGTAAGTATGCGGTAGTAAATAAAAGAGGTTGTTACTCATGAAATGCCTTTTTAGTCAGTCGTTGGGTCGCGACATTATCCCCAATAGTCAGAAGTTTATCCCCAATGAAACAACTTAGTCAGTTTGACCACCTTGTAAGTGATAATCTTTCTTGAAACCTGCTGATAAGGTAGCTTCAAAGTCATGGTACATAAACAGGGGCCTCAACCGATGGAGAGTAGAAGCTATTAGTGCCTGAAACTCTTTTCCTATGGCAACCCCAGGTAGTGAGTGAATGGTACATATACACCGAGTATCCATCCCCTTGCAACAGTGATGTCGTCAAAACTTTCGAAATGAATTAATATTCAACTACGCATGTCTTGCGTTAAAGCAAAATAGGTATAATCTCATCTCAATCTTAACTTGAAATAAAAAACGCTCATTCGGCAGAACTTGATACAGATTTAAAATAGACTGATCTGATTCTGATACAGGTATACCAGTACGTCCAACCCTCCCCGCAAACAGTTTAGGTCGGGCAGGTATATTTATATATATATATATATATCGGGATTAATAGGGCTATTTTAGGAATTTTCCCCCGATTCAGAGCCGGAGGAATGAAATATCCTTCATTTTCCTCTGTTGTGTCTAGCTTGCACACTAGGACGAGAACGTTGTAAGTACCTATGTAGATGAAGCTGGTAGATTTGAATCGCGATCATGGTCTGTCACTATTTGCTATTGCTGAAATGACTAGTGAAGTCTTTTAACTTTCGAATTATTTGTAGGTTCGAATTAAAACGGCGAAAAATGTATTTTATAGCACTCGTACGAGGACTGTGTAAGTTGTTGAATCGATAAGTCAGAAAAGCATTGATAACGTTGTAGTCTGAGATCGAAATAATTTTTACCTAACTATTCAAGCGTAATTCTACCACCTCGTATTAATAATCCACAGTATAATTGGAGCACGAGTTGATTTAGGTAGGCACTTACTTGTAATTTAATTTAGGTAATACTTGATATGAGGCGGTGGATTCCAAAACTATCTACATTCATTTTTAGCAAAATCTAGTTAGCAGTGGATTCTGTAACATTTTCCCACGCTCAATCGAGAAATGCCTTCAGAATCAAGCAAAAATGTCTCTTTTTCACTGTTGATTCCGAACTCCTTGATCCAGAAGGCATTTCTCGATTCAGCGCGGAAAATTATTCAGAATCCACTGCTTACTAGATTTTGCTATAAAAAAAAAAAAAAAAAAAATGAATGTAGACAGTTTTGGAATTTACCGCCTCGTATGTATTTTGCTTCATCACTAGGCACCGAAGGTAGAAACGCCTTACATTGTTCCAAGTAAATAAAAAAAATTGCAGTAAAAAATTCCATTCAGGGACTGTGAGATTCAGCCCTTAGACGGTCCCCAATGAATTTCGACGCGGTCGGACACAGATTCTTCAGTTCCCGATGAACCAATTTCGTTCAAAACTCTGAGCGTAGTTTGGGGTTTAATAAGTAAGGGGGGGGGCTATGAATTTCTTCGTAATTGGATCAATAGGAGCCAAGGCGCATGAGAAAAAGCAAAAAAATGTTTTTTATTATGGGGAACTAATTCTCAATAGTATTGATATTTATCAGTTTACTAAACTATCAGGACGGATACTGCCGTCCAAACTTATGTTCAATTAGTTTTATTTGTTGGGATGGTGTTTCGTAACACGTAGAATTGAGGGTAGAAAACGCATACTTCGCACAAGACTCTAAATCATTGCACAGTAACGTGCTTATGTAGGTATCTGTTCTTTCAACAGTACATACCACGAATACTGTGCTCCAATACTTGAAACTCAAATCAAACCTCAGGGATTTTTTAAAAAACTAATTTGGAACAAAAAGACTGTTTTGGAGCACAAAAATTCCTATGATGAATTCTTCGTTGCAAATAATTTGTCGAAGAATCTATCTCTAGTAGAGCATACAGTTTTTGGACACCCTGCAGAGTACCTGCTTGTATACTTTGAAAATACTTTCAACACTTACAAACCGACATTGTGGAATGGCATAATAGAAAGGTGCTCCAGTACCTACACAATCATAGTACACACCATGAAATATCGTTATTAACAACACTGTTGCATGTAGTTATTTTAGGTAAGTAAGGTACTTACCTATTGCGATTTTATTTATGAATGTGTGGGTTGTAGTGGTCTGAGGTTTTTGTACGGTTTTCGGGTGTATAATAGATGCAACAGAACACTAATTTTTTATTATAGAAAGTTATTTGATTAGTGACAGTAGATACGATGGGATGGGCTGCCCTCAAGGTGCTATCGAAAACTGAGTTTATTTGGTAGGCGACGTCGAGTAGTATATGCAACACTTGGATCAACTGTACTGCCAACAAACTAGCACAAAAATACTAACGAAAAATTACATTGATGTTGGTAGCACTGCTTCTTGTTCAAAATTGGTTCAATTTTCTGATGACGTCACGGATCAATTTTTGAAATGTCATGTAAGTACGTAAATTCATGTTGGTAGTATCGGCAAATATGATTTTAGGTACAATATACACCTTTTTTCTTAAATAAAAATATGCCTATAAAGGCTATAAATTAATGGTTGGTAGCTGATGCACTAGCCCTGTATAGTTGAGTTGTGTGGCCTATTTGATAATTGCCCCGTAACAAAACTATGGGTATATTTCATAGCGGGCACGGAACTAAATTTTAAAGGGCTAGTACATCAGCTACCAACCATTAATTGCGTCGCCTTTATAGGCATATATTTATTTAAGAAAAAAAGGTGTATATTTTACCCAAATGCATATTTGCCGATACTACCAACATGAATGTACGTACCTACCTGACATTTCAAAAATTGATCCGTGACGTCATCAGAAAAGTGAACCAATTTTAAACAAGAAGCAGTGCTACCAACATCAATGTAATTTTTCGTTAGTATTTTTGTGCTAGTTTGTAGGCTGTACGGTTGACGCAAGTGCCGCATATATTACTGACGTAGTAAGAGGAGCTCGGGAAAACATCTTCCCCCTAATCCAAATTCCTTTTTTCCCCATTTGAAGTACAGTTTTGAAATAAAAGGCGCATATCCCATTCGCATTATCAAATTTAATCTTGAATTGTTTTCAAATTACTGCTGAATTAAGTATTAACCAATTTTCTTGTCAATATTCTGTAATTCGACTGTCACAAGTAGGTAGTAGTTTAGGAGTACCTTCTAGGCGAAGACGTTCCGTTACCTACGAACTAACCCCCTTAGGAGGAGAAGAAAGGTTTAAATCGGTGATTTTCCGTAAATAATTGACCCACTTATAATTATTCTAATACATGTCCACGACACGTTCATACTTTTCGAGTGCACTTAAAATATTCCAGTGGCATTTACTCACCCTTGTTACTTCATTTTAGGAGATTAATGGAGACCAAATCATTCGATCAGGACCCCACGCCATGGAGAAGGAAATCCGGTATGATGCCCAGCACTTCTTCCACGCTCCCCCGAGGTAAGACTCAACCCCAACGCCCCTGCATGTCTTCTCAGTGCATGTCTCAATTTTTCTTTTTCATTGTAGTAAATAAAATGTCGTCCCACTTTTCGTTTTTTAGTAAAGCTGTTAATGGACAGTGTACTAAAAAAAATCTATGTTTAATTTTTTAAATTTATTGTTTTATGACTTTTTTCAGGCACCTATTCTTTACCATAGGATACCTATTGCCTATTTATTTACATTTGTTCTTTGTTCGACTTTATTCGTAGTAGGATGTCAGGTAGAATGGTAATGATTGGTTCTAGGTCATGATTCCTTGTTATTAATATTTTGCCACTGCAAATAATATACTCTCAGCATGGGACACATAGCATAGTTTTATTGGCATTTTTAAATAGTTTACCAACTACTCGTGGGGTACCTACGTAGATATTCCAATACCAACTGTTTATTATCAGTTACAACTACAATTATTCAGGAACATTCCTGGTACTAATACTTCGTATTTCATCCTCTTTCATCATTCAGGTTCTATAAAATCGTCGTTTCTCTATTAAGTAGGTACCGTAAGTGCTCATATTTGGTGTTCGTCTTGTTTTGTATTATGTAGGTGTTTAATTACATCGTGAACCATAAAAGTAAAATCGTGAAATCACTGTAAATTAGTATTGAAATGGTCGGTGTATTCCTACTGGACAGCCTACTGGAAAATTGCTCTTCAATTGTCTTACAAAATCTGAGCACTTCAAATTCGTGTATTTTCTTAACGTTAGTTAATATTTATAACTCTCCCTGGTCCTTATTTTTTCCTTGTCCTTCCCAAAATAACCTAATTTTGTTCTTCCCCTCCTTATAAGACCGACGACGTTTCCCATCAACTCTCATCTCCCAACATAAGAAGATTTATTGAACGTTCTATATTTCTAAATCGATTCCCGAATATTTCTGCTATATCTATACAATTTGCAATGCAATGCAATTTTTATTCATTTTGATCACTGTTAGGTAAGTAATTTGTTGAAATTAGATATTGGCACCTTTAAACGTGAAACTATCTAATTGGTAAGGGGAACTTCTTGTTCCCCGCTCAATTTCAACAATTTAGTAGGGATTGAAAATTACACTTTATGATGAATTTCTTATATTAAACCGAAATTACAGCTTTTTTGAATGTTGATTATTAAAATTCGAGTAGAACCTCTTCCCCCATCCCGCCCATTTGAATTTATAATTTCGGTCTGGTAGGTATTGTAAACATGTAGGTAGGTGGTGTAAGGAGGTATCGCATCCTAAAATATCGTACCCTCGCAGGCAGAAGGGTGAATATGCAATTTTAGCGGTTTTGAGTTGGTGGTTGCATACGGTTTCTAACCAGTAAATTGGTCACTGCCGGCAATCTTATTATAATTGAAGCCTCAGAAAGATTTTTGGTGTTGGAACATGCTACGGATGGAAACTAAGCTAATACGAGCTCTCGTAATTCAGAAAACGAATCCTGTCAATACCAGAGAAGAAGAAGTCACAATCTGCAGGTTATTGTAAAAATGATCGTCAACGTTATTCTGAAATGCATCAGAGAAAACATCGATTTTCCAAAATTTGATTTTTTTTACATTCGCCTTTCCGCCTTTATAGGGACGATATGCAGTGCGAGCCGAAGAAAGATGTGTCCCGAGCGACAAATGCCTGTCTAAAAGTGGTGAAATCGATTAAAAGAGAACCCCCACTGATAAATAGGCCGTTTTCAAAATAGCCCCGGAATACCATTAAGACGAAAGTTTCGATCTGACGAGGGGGTCGTAGGAACAAAAGGACGTTATAGAAAATTAGCGGGAGATGGTTCCTGGCGATGGGCCAGTGAGGAGGGAGTCCTCGTATTTTTAATCGGGCAGGAAGTGTCGATGAAAAGTTCGGGTTGAACAGCCCTGGATACTCTTTTTAGAATCAGTAAAGTATTGACTATTCGGGATGACTGTCATGATTGTGGCCTATTTATAGTATAAATAAGGATTATAATAGCGTAACGTTCCACATGAGGGGTGAAAGAGACTAGGTAGTTTTTTTACTTCACAAGACAGACTCTAGAAAATAGGTCATCTCTTTTTTTCCTGTCTAGTACCCAGAGATTCGTACTGTTAAGGTAGTTACCAGCTGGGGACTCCCAACCCTATACCTTTAGGAGAAACGTAGTAGTGCTAGGTTGAGGGGCCAAGGACCTGACGTAATTCGTTTCCCATTTTTCTCAACCAATTTTTGCCCGATTTTGATGCCGTTTGAGGTATTCTTCTTGTTATTCGATTCTCTACGGGGATCAGCTATCAATAATTCTAATTTCGTAATTTTGAATTTTTCCGCTCATTTTTAGCGATTGTTTTAAGAAAATGAAGCTATTGCAATGGCTTCGAAATTTTAGTAGTGCAAATGTTGGTCATTTTCTTTATGGATATTCGTTTCAGACCATTCTAAAACGATTCCCGAAATTTAACACTTTTTCATAATATGTGTATACTCGTATATATCCACAAAAAAATTTAAAATGTCAATAATATAAAAAGAAAAGATGAGTTCGTTTGCCAGCATTTTCGGAGTACTCCAAGGCGTCAAATTTTGACAATTTAGTTTCATAACTCGCTAAAAAACGTGTTTTTTGAGGTTTTTGGTGTAAATTACCATCTCATAAGAACACATGGTGTATTCAGAATCAGCGTGAAATTTCCTATGAGAATCACCCACCAAATCTGTTCTAATTATTCTATGAAAATTTGCTCATCAACTCATGCTGCATGAATGCAACTTTTCAAAATTCAAATTGGCACAAATGCACCTCATCCCCCTAGAGAATGATAAAATAGGAAGAATGCAGCCAACCGCATCCGTTGGAAATTGGCTGAGAAAAATGAGAAAAACTGTACAAAGCTAAAATGGTTAGGGGAGGGTGTAGGGAGAGGTTTAAAAAAAAAATATTGGTCCTAAGCAGCAATAATGTTATAGTAAGAGTTCCTGTAAACTCTTCAGTATCCGAGATTTAGGCTTTTTGTAGAAAAATTTGGGCTCAGTCCATTACTCCTTAGATTAAAAAAAACTTTATAGGCTTATGAGTACTATCTGGTAGCTGCCTAAATAGTTGACATCAATCAGCAATCACTCAGCTATTAGAAATAATACCAAACCTAGAGATTTGCCTGTAGACGAAATCCAGTCTCATTTTGTGAAGGAGTTGAGCTCGTAGCGTTATCTGGTTCAGGATAGTCGTGGAACGATGTTCAGGGGTCTGACATAGGTACCCGTTTTTGACCTCAAACTCTTTGCAAGGTAAGCTGAGTGTTTCTGTACCCTATGTGGACCCCTTTTCAAGCGTTGAACTATCCTAAACATTTTTCTCCTATTTTAGCCCGAAATGTACTTTCAGGACGCAAGTGGTCGGAAATGGTCATTTTCTGGCAAAAATCCTCGCTCCGGATTTGTTGGAAATCCTGCGCTGATTCCAAATTCATCCCATATTCCTATAATCACCCAAAACAGCTAATTTGCTCCGAAAAAAATCTCAAATTCGCGTTTTTGACCATTGGATCCGCCCAAAATTGTTTTATTATGTAGGTGCTATGACAATAAAAGTCCTTGTTATTTCGATTAAAAACTGTATTTTATTCTGAGGAGCTTTCTATAAACCCCTGGTTGTAATTTTCAACTGAACAGCAGGTAGAGAGCTCTCTTGGCAGGAACCAACTAGTTCCTGCCAGTTGGTTCCTGCCCAGAGAGCTCTCTACCTGCTGTTGACTTGAAAATGACAACCAGAGGGTTGATCGAAAGCTCGTCAGAATAAAATACAGTTTTTAATCGAAATAACGAGGAATTTTATTGTCATAGCACCTACATAATGTTACATAAAAACTTCCTGACAAATAAAATATGAAAATTGTTTTAGTATAAAGGAAAAGTAATGTTGACTTGGAAATGACAATCAGAGGGTTGAGCGAAAGCTCCTCAGAATAAAATGCAGTTTTTAATCGAAATAACAAGGAATTTTATTGTCATAGCACCTACATAATGTAACTTGAAAAATTCCTGGCAAATAAAATACCTATGAAAATTGTTTTAGTATAAAGGAAAAGTTGAACATCTGAGAATTCTGCGTTGAATGAGAAGAACGCCAGCTCACCAACACCACGATTTTTGGTGGTAGAGAAAACGGAGAACTTTGAAAAATCACCAATACCATGACTACTGTATTGTAGAAGGAAGCTCAGGGGACGGGTTTTGGGAGCCCTTGGGGTTTATTGTGCTAACAACTATGTTGTGAGCTGGCGTTGGTCTCATTTTACGCAGAATTCTCTGGTCTTTTTCTGTTCTTTAATACTTAAACAGTTTTGTTGTCAATAACATGCAGTTTCTAGGTTGATGGTTTTTGATGTTTTCGGCGCTAATTAGCTATTTTAGGTATATGAACATGGGGTATGTTCAGAATTCAGAGCAAAAATTTCCTATACATTTGGAGCGGAGCTTAGTTTCAGCGGAGTCGGAACCATTGTGGAACGGAATTTGCAGTTTTTTACCTCGAAATTGGATTCCGTACCCTCATGAGCCCTGATATCCCAATTTTCAGCTCCAAAATCTGAGTAGTTTAAAAGTCCGTTTCCCACCCATTACCTATGTTGCACTTTTTTTGGAAAGCGTTAGACCTAGAATTTGAATAATAATAAAAGTATGTGTCCCATTGGTTTTGCAATCGTCAATGAAGTTTTCCTACTCAAACCTGATTTTCAACAAATGTATCTTTCAACGATTAGTCCTGAAGATGAGCAGAATCCAGGAACCGGTCCAACTTCCCCACTTTCCTCTCTCTCTGAACCAATTTTGGATCACCCATTAATTTGTACCCCCTCCTAACCCTATACGACCGCCTGACCCCCTCAGTTCTAGTCCTGTCGGTTCCCCCACAATCACCTCCTACCCGAATTTCGGTTAATATACGTTTTCCCCCCGATTATTACTAAGATTCCTAATACCACTCAAATCTTTGTTGTTTTTTCACGTTTTGTTGTTGATTGTTTTATGGTTGTTGTGTGTTGCAGCTCGTGTTACTGTGCATGTGCCCATGGTTGTTGAGAAACCAAACGACTAATACCACACTATTTAGGTAACCAAAACGTATTTTTATTTTATTTATTTCCTCTTTATTGTTTTATTTTCTGGCTTATTGACCGATTTAGTGTACCTAATCTTTGTGTTGGAGTACTTAATACTTAGATGATTTTGTTTTTAATCCTCTTCTATTGCTAGTTTCGAGTCCAAAAATGCTGGAAAACGCCTAAACCGTACGATATATGGCCTTTAGGAATAATCGGTAGAACGCACGATAAAGCGAATAATCGAAAGGTTGTGGATTTGAGAACTGCCGTGGCCACATTTTTCACCTTATAACTTTTTTTTAACTTTCAAAATTCCTTATTTCTCTTTATTGTTTCATTTTCTGGCTTATTGACCGATTTGGTCACCTTATAACTGTTTAATTTTTTTTTTTTTTTACTAAAAAGATATACTTACCTGGAACCTCGCTAAAGTTGATCGTTTTCTTCCAGCGTTATTTCGTTGAATCAGAAAGTCATAGTATCCCAGAAACCTTTGAAAATCCTCTTCATTTCTGAAAATCGGCGGTTTATACAGGGTGATTCAGGACGGAAGCGAAAAAAAAATTGGGTGAAACTAGACCCGAAATAGGGTAGAATGCCACCAACCGCACCTTTCTATCTCAATCTGTTCCCTAGATATTATTTTTTTCGAGTTTTTTTCGGAAAAC
>JAEMON010000014.1:17151512-17167346 GCA_030264115.1 Lygus lineolaris | reverse complement strand
GAATCACCCTGTAGAGTCTATCATAATATAGACTACGAATAGTTCTAATACCTAGAGATAAAGTAGATAAAGCCTGCACACCAAGAAAAGATGTTGTTAGCCATTTGATTAACTGGAGAAGACTGTGGTGGGAGTGAAATGATTGTGACGAAATTCAAGAAAGCAGGAACCTGTGCAGAAATGCTTTTTAGTAACAACAAATCACAAATATTTATTATTTTCACCTTTGTGTTACTTATTGGAACGAAATGAAAATTGTCGCGAAATTGAGTTGCCATGAACATAATTTTTATGCCGTTTTTTCCATAATATTTTTTGTTTTTAATGTATCTCTTTGTGTATGTTGTAGGATTTACGACAAAGTCTCTCAGAAGATATCTCTCGAGGGAAGAACCTAAGACTGATTTAAGAGGAGAGTTACCGCCAGCTCCTAGGCGGAAAGTTACCCGAACCACCAGCGACTCAGTGCAGAACGGGACACCTTTGCCGAAAGAACCAGAGAGAGCAGAGCAACCGCGCGCGGAGAGCATTTTAGACGATTTACTCAACGACGGTAACTTGTCGAGTTTGGATAGGGTGAAGAAGTACTTGGAAGACTTGCAAAAAGAAGATTTGAGTTACGCGGGGCTTCGAGCGCCCGAAGTTTCATTGAGACCCAAAAGCCCGATAAATCGTTCGCAGTCGGTCAACGATCAGAGTCATAGCAGGTACTTGCGACCGAGAAGCGTGTACGTTCCGGGGTCACAGGGCTCGGAATTCGACAAGTACATCAATTTCAAGAAGAGCTTGGAACAAGACAGGTACTCTGGGCTGACGCAGAGGCGCCCTGTGAACGCGTACGACCGTATCAAAGAACTGCACGAGTATAGACGACAAGTTTCGGAGCAACGCAAAGCGTGGCAGGAAGAGCAGGAGAAGACGGAAAATTCAAAAGCTGTAGAAAACTCTGGAAAAGTCGGCGAGAAGTCAGAAAATCTACCAGAAATTCCGAAAGATGAAAAGCAAGTAGAAGCAAAATCTAGTCATGAAACGGCAAAGAGTCTAAGTAAGAGTGAAATTAACAATCCAAACGGGCTGCCAGAAAGTTCAAAGTCATCGACAGTCCTTGAAAAATATTTAAATAGAGAGGCAAAACCTAAGAAAGAGTCAAGATTTTTAAATAAGATTCGGAACCAGAACAAGGAGGAGTCAAGAGTCGATAAAGCAATTAAGTCTTTGAGGAAGAATAGTGTTGGGGTGGAGAACGAATTTAGCGAGTCGAAACTACTGAAACGGGCTGTGTCATTGGAGGAATTGAGCTGCGAGAGTCCAGGGCGAAAAGTTAGGTCGTCATCGTTGAAGCCTGAAGACACGGAGAAGGTATTCAAGAGACGGGGCTCGGCAAAAGTAAAGAAAGGCGGTATTTTCGAGAGCATCCAGGGAGGAGGTTCGCGAAGGGTCGAAAACGGGCTAAAAAAAAACGACGAGGCGACACCGACGGACAGGGAGGACCGGCTGGCACGGATTTCTAACCTCAAAAAGCTCGAGTTTTCCAAGATGGACGGCGTTTCGGCGGAAAGCACGCCAACCGGTGACTTTGACGAAGCGCAGAGCTTCATATCGCAGACGGACAACTCGGACACGTGGTCCAGTTCCGACTTGACGGACAGGTACTTTGACGCAGGATGCGGTTTGATGGGGTCGGCGGAAGAAAACATCAGCGAGAGGATTCGAAGGAAGAGTTTCTATCACAGGTTCAACACTCCAAAAAGGTACTCGTACCAGAGATCAAGTAGTAATATGGAGAGAAAAAGATACTTTTGAATCGACCATAAGTTGAATAATAAGTTTGAAGCACGTTTTGAACGAAAATTGATTTTTCTGTGTTCGCTCCAAATGGAGTCCACCTACTACCGTTGAACCGTAAGAGATTAAATTCAACTGGGACCGTCTAATCCGCACACCCCCTGATAATGTCATTAAAATCGGACCATACAGTAGTTATAGTTTCTGCCCGTGATAAGGAATTTCCACAGACAGACATACATGGAACCGAAATAGTTCAGAAAGCTTTGAAATGCATAAAACAAGTTGGTTTTTGATCTTGAAGGACCTTTTTTTTGGCTTGCACGAATATAAGTATATATAAGGCTCTAATTTTGGTAGTGAAGAACCGAAATGGCCGGAGATAATGGCCCAAACATCTGAAGGGAGGCGTATAAGTACATTGAGGACGTATGCTGAATAAGAGTAAAGTAGAATATCCCATTATTCCAGAAATTGATTTTAGGATTCCCCAGCATCCCCCCTAGTGGTATTCCTCCAATTTTGATTGAGAATGTTGCTTAATTTTGTTGGTATGACTGTTTCTGTAATTGGTTCGTTGAATTCTACCTAGAAAACGCCATTTTAATCAAGTCTCAGTCCGTTCTATGGGATAACTAAACTTCTCCTTGACTTCTACCTGAAAACGGATGTCAAATCTGTTCTCCAGACGAATGGGACGTATGTCTGCAAATCTGCAAATTCCTTATCTATTCCTCAGTTGAAAAACGCGAATTAATTTTCGGATAAGTCCGAAATTTGTCACTTTAAACCACAAGGCTGTGTCGTGTGCGACACTCAGCAGGTCTGTTCCTCCAAGCTGTTGGATGAGCCCTGGTTGAGCTCACAAGCTTTTGTTCTTTAGATTAGTCGGCCAAGGGATGCAATTAGGTTGATTACGATTGTTGGTATCTGCCCCCAAATGAGTAAAATAATAATGAAATATAATTGTTTCATTTAGGGGCCAATACCCAACAATCATTATCAACCTAATACAAGCTTTTGGGGTCAAAAGCTCCAAATTGTTTTGGGGGCTCAGCAAGAGCTTGGAAACCCGCGCATTTGCACTTTGAAAATAGCCTGCATAACATTAGGTATGACAACATTCCGCATAACCTCCTGAATTGTTTCCGTTTAGTTTATCTCAGTTTACATCCATTTCTGGCTTTCTTATCACTTTTTCCAGGAATGGAATGTATTTTTTAAAATAAGCAATTGTGATTTGGAAGAGTCTTTTCCTGATGAATTAGTTAGAGTCTTCACTCGGAAGGTATTAACGAGTTTTCCAGCTCCTAAATGTGTTCCAACAAGACTTTGAGAAGTGTAACGCCAGGTTAGGATAACTAACCTCTGGTTAGGATAGCTCCAGAAAGTTTGTAGGAACAGACCTACTGACTCTATATTTATCTTGTCACTGCAGCCAACACAACCAACTGAAAGCGACCCCACTCTTAGAATGAGGGGGGCTTAATCCAACTCGAAATTGCGCATGCGCCAATGAAAAGGCAGTAGGTGTTGTTTACGACACAGCCTTTAAAATTTTATTTAACGACATTCTGACTTTCGAGTGTGTTTACACTGATTGAATCGATGATTTTGGTTACAATAATGTGTAGTAGGTAGATATCCTATCCTATAATAATATAATATTGCAATGTAATGTTTCCATGAACAATCCGGATCTTATTGATCAATATTCAAAATAATTTCGATCGTTATTTTGTGTAAGAATCTAGTCTAATTGGTTTATAGCTGGGAAATATTATTTTCGATCTTTGAAACCCCTCAAATGTTAGGAGTAGGTAAGCAACCTCTAAAACTATAAAGGTCAAGTTACTAAATAATATAATAGAACAACGCGTATTCGAATGTAAACTGATTCATTGTCAGTCACTACCTTGCATTATGTAGGTATTCCATACATGCTAAAGGTATATGTATTTATTCACATCTTGATACTATCCTTATGAATGTCAAATCTTGCCATTCTTATCAGTAGGCATGCTGATTTATGATAATAGCCAGTAGCCCAATAACTATTGAAAAACTATTTAGAACTAGATCATAGGTAAGTACTAATATTTCTTCGTAGGTCTTCCTTACATGAAATTCGCATCACTAAAACGCATCATTACTTTACAATGTGTACCGCCTTGGAAATGATTTCTTCCAGTAAACTGCTACCTCGTTTCATCAAAACTTTGCTGCCTGTAAAGTTTTGTATTGATCGAATAGACAACAATGAATCACAACTGCTCATAAAAACTCCTATTCCTGTAAGTTAAGAAAAATGTATCATGCGTATTATATAAAATATTTGGAGATAGGTAAGGCACCAGATAGATTTTATACATTTTCAGCATTTAATTAGAGAGTTTTAGTAGCCAATTGGATGCAGCATCTCAAAGTTTTGTAGTAGTATTTATTTATAAATAAATAAATTGGTGCCGTCAACTGAACGGTGCCCATGGCCTCCTACTAGAGCTAGTAAATTTGAGATGCTACTCTTTTTTGACGTTGGGTCAAACAAGCCTGTTTGGTTCAATCTTAAAGTGACGTCATCATTGGAGTGACACTAATGTATGGTTGCTGGGTGACGTTTGATGAAATCTGTTATAACTTGCGAAGGTTATGCATCTTCTGAGGCCCGGCGCCTACGTTGTTCACTGATTGTATGACCTCAACGCCACAAGGCCCAGCACTATAGATAGTATCCTCGGGCTTGCTAAAACTCTCTATTTATGTCAGGCAGGTACGTGGCAAAATTGTATAGGATATTTTGAAGAGATTTGCTTTCCTGCCGTATTAGTCATTCAGATTTAACCTGTTCAATATCAGTTTGAAGAAATAGAAATCAAGATTAACTCTTATTCTCTCTATTTTTGTTTTTTGAATCAGACATTTTCAGACCTACCTTTTTTGCGTTCTTCAACATGATTGGCTATCAAAGTTGTTGTGTACGCATCATTTTAGGGTGAATTAGAAACAAAATTAAATCATAATTTTGTATTTACCCATGGCGCACAGTGGGGCAAAATGGTCATTTTCTGGCAAAAACTAAGCTCCGCTCCACATTTATAGGAAATTTTGCGCTGATTCCGAAAATACCCCATGTTCCTATGCCTAAAATAGCGAATTAACTGCGTAAACCTCAAAAAACCTAGAAAATTCACGTTTTTGACCATTGGAACCTCCCAAAATTATTTTTAGTGAAATGAAAAGTTAAAGACCTGAGACTTCTGCGTCGAATGAGACCAATGCCAGGTCAGCAACAAAGTAACCATGATTTTTGGTTATTTTAAAAAGTTTCCCTTTTTCAGTCGTGAACACGAAAAAGTCGAGGAAACGGAAAACTCTGAAAAATCATCAACAATTATGGGTACTTAGTTGGTGAGCCAGCGTTGGTCTCATTCGACGCAGAAGTCTCAGGTCGTTAACTTTTCTTTTATGTAAAAATAATTTTGGGAGGTTCCAATGGTCAAAAACGTGAATTTTCAAGGTTTTTTGAGGTTTACGCAGTTAATTCGCTATTTTAGGCATAGGAACATGGGGTATATTCGGAATCAGAGCAAAATGTCCTATAAATGTGGAGCGGAGCTTAGTTTTTCCGGATCTGCCCCACTGTGTGGCGCAAAATAATGGTTATTTTCAAATTCTGGTCTTGTTTTTAGTACTTGCGACGCCATCCCACCCCACGCCTGTCTGGGGGTACCCTAGAATTTATTACGTGGCCTAACTTGGCAGAAATTTGAGACGAAAATTGGTTTTTGAAGGTGCCAAATCTGAATTAGATGTCAAAAGTGGAACATTTTCCTACCCGTGCGCAGACCCCAGTAGGGTTACAATAAAATCATAAACTTCTCTGAGAATGAGAACATTAGTTGACTACACGTCTAGTAGGAGAAGTTTGAATTCGGGTACACAATAATTTCGCCGTTAGAAATATTCCGATAAGTACCTTAACCGCAATAACAACTTTACGAAATAGGAAACGTTTTCAAACTAGCTCATCTCACCTTTTGTTTTAAATTTTTCTCAAATTCCCTATTCATTTTGATTGGTTTCTCTAGTCAAACTGTGCCAGAAACCCCTAACATGTTATTACCCACCATTTATATTCATTAAGAACCTTTAAAAATTGTATTATTGTTGATTGCCTATTTGATTCTATCTTTGTTATGTAGGTGACAACTCGTGTCAATGAGTGCTTGTATTTTTGTTGTTGGTCAATGAAATATAAAACCCGATGTTGATGAAATGCCTGTTGTAACGTTTTTCTTTAGTTTTAAGTTGTGATTTTTTTTCTTTCTTCTGGAAAACGAAAAATTGTGATTGTAATCTAGCCTTACAAAGCGCCTTTCTACGCATATATTTCAAAACTAAATAAAAACAATTTATAATGGACTGCTTTTGAAAATCTAATAAATTTTTGTTAATTTAATTGGTGTTTGTATTCCACCCAAGTTGACCATATTAGCGTAGCATTTCCCACTCAAATTTTGTTTTTTCCAGACAAATATGATTTTTCCACAACCAAATTTAGTTTTTTCCCAATTTTCAAGGTGTTTAGCAGCACCTTGAATTTGACTGGAAAAAACTAAATTTGACTGGGAAATGCTATACATTACATAATTTATGTTATAAGGAGGAGCAGGTGTCAACATCTATTATCACGATAAATGTATGCCTTTCCTAGGTACATAATGTGTGCCAATTCCAATACATCAACAGCATTAGCCGTCTCGGGTGGTCTAAGCAGTGTTCTATTCAACAGAACGGGGAAAGAGTCCATCATAAAAAGAAGTGAAGTAGAAAGCAGGGATTGAATTTGAGGCTCATTTTTCTCAAGCATGTCTCATATCATGATAATGATAATTCAGGAGGAATATCGTGATGCAAGTTAGAAAGTGTTTTTTAGTACTAGACTTAGTACCCCAAGAATCCATTTTTTCATAAAATTTCAGAATTTCTCAACTTTTGAGAAAAATCAAATTTTGAGAGTACCTACTACTGATAATAATTGATAATCAAATTTTTTTCATTTTGATGCCTGATAATCGTGGATTTTATCATAAAATGATAATTTTTTGATATATTGGTGATTGGTGGCTTTTATACGTCTCACAAAGAACAACCGTAAAAGAATGTGCTGAGATTGCATCGGGAGCAGTGAAAAAATAAGTCATTAATTTAAATAATTGATTAATAATAATTAATTACTTCATTCAATAAATTATTATAATCAAGTAAATTTTATTCTCACTAATCAGGAGCTCAAAAAGTATTGTTTTTGGAGGGTGGTTGTTTGCGTTTTGTTTGGTTTGCATCTTGGATGGGATTTGCCAATGACAGACGACACTTTTTTCAATGTCTCTTCCCCGCCATATGACAATAATGAAAATTTCAATAAATCTACTAAAATTAAAGATGGGTACAGTATTTTCGCCCTACGACTTCAATATTGTTTCTTTTAAGCCATTACCTTTTGGAAAAACAAAAAAAAAATTGATGATAATTATCCCATTGTGTAGGTACTATAATGGACGTTTGTGTAACAACTGATCAACAGTAGAGGATCTTCCATTACAAGAGTAAGTAAGTGCCAGTTTCGTCAATGTAAAAAATGTGCAATATATATATATATTTTTTTTTTTTGAGATTATCACCTTTGTTTAGGGAGTACTACCCTTACTACTATTTAAAAAACTTTACTAAAAAAGAGCCAAGTCTCCTCTTTGAGGCTTTCGAGGGGGGACTTCATGGTGGATACTGAAGTGGCTTTATAGTATTCAACAAAACACAGAGAAGAGTTCCAATCTCCCCAATGGTACTCGCCCAATGAGTACCATGTGTGGACTAGAAACTGCTCAGCTCCAAAATATTCTACTTCGAGGCAATTGTCAGGCTAGCCAAGTGGTTAATGTTGTGGACTTTAACATGTTCACCAAGAAACCAAATGGGCCTGAAAGGAAATATCGCAAAAGTCGAAATTTCGACTTCAATGATCGATATAATTTTTTTATCAACCTGATGGTACAACGAGAGGTACCTATACCTTCATACACTATCGAACAGTGATATTCAAGCAAGAATCGATGTTAGATTTGCACCAAGCAACCAAAATTCGGCTGTCAGTGGCTCCCCGTTTTTGAAAAGCTGTCCATCGAGACGCAGTGAACTTCTTAGGAAGATTCTAATAAATTCCAACAAGTAGTTCTGACATTCAAAGCCCAAAAACCAGGCCCCCGACTCATAATTTTTTGGCCTGACTGTGGCACCGGCTAGTACAACTGCTTAGCACTAGGCACAGGCCGATCAAACAGGGGCCCTCCTCGCCCTAGCTTTCACCTCTGTTAGTTTATGTTACACGGTGGATTGGGCAGAATAGGTAGTTTTCAGAAAAGTTGAGTGTGTTGTGGAGGGGGGCTAAATGTTAGCTACCCAAGGACTGGAAATCCATAGAACACCATTAGGTATGTACAAATATTTTATTGAGTGAATTTTATAAACTAAAAAAAGTAACAACGTTGAACCGCTAGGAGCTGACGCAGGGTTGTACCTGAAACAGAGATTTGAACCAATGTGAATGGATAATTTTGTGGACTTCAGCAGCCCTTGTAATGAAATCGTGAAATACGGGAAAAATGTACAGTCGAGACAAATTTCAAGGTAGCGAATCAGTTAAAGATTGGAATTTTTAGAGACCAGAGCTCCAGTTTCCCACATTGAGTCAGTTCGCCTTATCGAGTCTCGACTCTACCGACTGTGGTTTGGGTTGCACTCGAAACCTGTTGTAATCATCGGTTCCATTCATATCAACCCACACTCAAGCATGCTTGGAACAGTGGACTTTGACATCTTGACCTTCAAACTTATGTTGAATTATTAATATCTTGGCACAAATTTGGATTTTCTGAAATACCGTAGAGGTCATATTCTAGAATGTTCTGTCAAAATTTTGTAAGTAGTAGGTTCCTACTAAAGACTCCAGAATCTTGATTCTTCAGGACCTACCTACCTAGGTCCATAACAGATAAGTACATATTTTAGTAAGGTATTTTTTCCAAAATCCGTGAGTTTTGTTGACTAAGTACATAACTACTTACTCTGATAACCACATTTGCGTTACGATTTTGCTACAGGTAGGTATCGTAATTTCAATCTGTGTTATTTGACCTTGGTAGGACCTACCTACGTACAATATTGTTGAAGTGAAATATCGATATTGTTTTGGTTTAAAAAGAAGGAGTGCTGCGGATTAGCTGTTTTTCTATAACAGAAGATAATGAGACAGGTAAAAAGTGGTAGGTAGGAAAAAATACAATGGAAAATCAGGTTATAGATGGCAGCTTTGAGGTTCCAGCCGGCCTAACCTCTTCTTGGCTATATCTCAGTTCTCTTCAACTTTCAGCGTCCACAGCCCTGGCAGAGCCGCTAGTGTGATATGGGCTATAATACTTACAACCATCAACTGGTGCCAAGCTAACAGGAATTAATGTACCTGCTCCGAATCTCTCTGTCAATAATCGTTCGGAACTAACTCGTTGTTGAGACTAAAAAATGTAAACTCTAATTGGGAGGTAGTTAACCCTCATGTTGAGTACGCAAACACAATAACCACAAATTCGTAACACCCGGCTCTTCACAGTGTCGTACATCCAACCTACAAGAATAACACTGAAGCTGACAGTTCTTAAACTTTAATAATAATAAATTTAGTTCTTATTCACCAGGCAAGTTGCTTCCAAGTTCTAATGTTGATCTAAGCAGCAGCAGCTTTCCTCTTCTCCCTCTCCATGAGACGCCTTTCCCTCTCGTAGTCCTTCATTCTGTCAAGGAATCTGTCAACATATTACCAGCTGTATAATGAAGCTTCAAACTTTAAAATACATTAGTAGTTAATTTTGAATAAAATCTTAGTTCAAACTTCAAAAAACATTAGAAGTTGATTTTAAATTAAATTTGGAAGTTTTGATGACGTCACCGCGGCAGCCATGTTCACCTATCCAGGTTGTGATAGGGACACGCTGGGGAGTGAGAAAATAGAAGTGTGTTATTACTAAGTAATAACAAGTCTTGTTATGAGCAGCAACAGTGAGGGGGGGGACTCACAAAGTGGCTTTATAGTATCCAACAACACACATGGAAGAGATTGTAACCTGAAAGATGTGTACCGTGTGTGTACTGGAAACCGTATGCTTTGAAATTATAAAGCTGAAGGCAACTGACAGAATGGCTTTAAAGGTTAGCGTCGTCGCAGATTTTATAAAGATTTCTCCGAATGTTCCAAGTTTTGAGGTCAAACCCAAGTAGGTACAACAACTTTTCTGGCCAGGTACTGCTGGCTAATTCAATGGCTCAACACTAGGCGGAGGTCAATCGAAGAGCCTCCCGTCGCCATAGCTTTCATCTCTGTTGTGAAGTAAAGTAAGCAACCATTCAAGGCTGGATTTTCGTCTGCCGCTCCTGTCGTCGCAGACGTCATCAGCTGTCCTCCAAAAAGGGATGATCAGAATTTGTTCTGATGATTTCGCTCATGGCTACTCATTGCCTCTCCCCTCTGAGTGGAGAGGGGATCGCGGAACGCGGACAGCCTGACGTGAAAAAAATACTGAGATTTGTGGTCCCAGCCACGCAGGCGGTCACCCAACCAAGCACTAACAACGCCGCTGAAAGCTTTACTTCGTTGATCTCACGGGAACCAGTTTATTCCACCAGATGGCGATGTTAAGTTACCTACTCGGTGGAAGAGAGCCATCAATATGATTCCACTCTCAGTCCATCCGATTCATGATAAAACTCAACGACGCTTCGAGCCGAATGCTTTTAAAGGAATAAGTTCAAATGTATTATTACAAGACCTCGGTGTAATGAGCCTCAGCTCGCTATCGGCTGTTTGTAGTGTAGTGGTTAGCGCTTCCGATTGGAAAACCTCTTGCATCTGCAGACTTCCTTCGTGGGTCGGAGATTGATCCACAACGCGAGCAGCATAATTTTTAAACCCCTCAACGTGGGGCGCCATTGTCATTGCCATTGCCATGAGCTTTGGCTCATTACATCAGGTTCATTTTCTATATTCTACGTAGTTATCATTGGCCAAGTGAAGTGTTTCCTACTCTTTGAAAAAACTGCTGACTGTGGAGAAGGTAGTTACAACTGGGGAAGAGGCCGGGCTCTGGTCCAGGCACAGGAGCACCTGGAATTTGAGCAGGGGTGGTGATGTAATGAGCCTCAGTTCGCTATCGGCTGTTCGAAGTGCAGGTTAGCGCTTCCGATTGGAAAACCTCTGGCCTCTGCAGAATTCCTTCGTGGGTTGGAGATCGGTTCTCAACGCGAGCAGCTTAATTTTTAAGACCACTACACTGCAGTTATTATCCTTCACGGCAAGAAAACACAACCTTAGGATCTGGATTATCTCAAATACGTTAATTTCACTCACTCATCATATTCGCAGTTGAGGTAGGCGTGTTTCTCGTGGGTACATTTCACGGGCCACGGGAACTTCTCCCTGTAGCACCTTCTGTACTCAAGGAGTTTGTGGGCACAGTAATCCCGATCTTCCAAATCTATTTTCGCGGAATGGAGCTCTTCCAGGGTCGCCACCATAACTGAAAACACAATAATCATGAATGATAATTTTATTTTAGGAGTCATTTTGAAGAAAATGAAGCTATGATATGAAGCTATCTATATCTATAGATAGACAATGCAATGTGAAAATATGGCCGGAAGCTGAAGCTCTGCTTGAAAAGCTTTCTGATGGAGAGGAGTGGGTTCTTTCTTTATTTGCACATCCAGCCCCAGCGTTGCTAACTAGGATTTACACTCCTGGAACGCTCTCCTCCTAATCCTAGAGAGCCTTCTTAATCCTAGGATACCTAACTCCTCATCAATACACCCCATTATAGACTACAATTCTAGGGTCTTCCAAAAGAAATGTTTACTTATTTGAGATCGTATCCATTACCAACGTAGATAGGTTAATTATTCAGGCAGATAAGTACTTACCTATGAATATGATGATGGGGTACATACCTTTTTCTTCACGTTTACTGGCAAACCCATAGTTAGGGTCCCAGTTGGACTTCTGATCTGGCCTAGGGACGACGTCCGGATGCAACCTGTAGTCGATCCCAGATTTAACGTTCCCCATCGTCTACTAGCTCGTTAGAGAAAAGTAATTCAGGAAAGAACAGCGAAAAAGCTCGGAAAATTCGAGCTAAACGGAAAACGAAAACGCCAGTCCGGATCTATAAAACAGCTGATTTTGAAGATATGATTGAGTTGGCGTTCACATTTCATTTTTAGATGCACGAATTGTATTTGTCGGACATCAGTTGACGTAAATTCTATTTCACTCGGAAATTTAAGAGATTTTCATATCTCTCTTTTATCCAACATCTTTTTGATCTCCGTTTATCTATCTTGATTCCTTCTTTATTATTAATTTCTTTCTTTTTCTGGGGGGGGGGGGGGGGGGGGGGGGGGGGGGAGTTTTTTATTAGTTGGCAGAACTGCTCCAACCCCTATCAATTGATAACCGTTATCACCAAAGTGATTTTCCGATTTTTCCCCGTTCGGGTCTCAAAGGGCTGTGATAGTAGATAAGACTTTTCTTTTTTCGATTATAGTTTTCAATCATTTTTCTTGAGAATAGGACTCGACTGAGAAGGGAGTTTTTCACCGTCCCTTTTCCCGGGGAAATTTCGAGCGGAGGGGGAAAATATTCGGCGGTTTCCTACCCTTCGGAAAAACACCGGGAAAGGGGACCTCCGTAACCTGGAAAAAATCTGGAGTGCTCCTCGAAGAAAAATTCTAATGTCCAAATTCGCCGGTACCCCGTTCGTCTCTACGTTAAAGTGAGCTACACATTTTTAAAATTTGACATTTCCTCGATCGCAATTCGATTTATGCGGAACTGAAAACGCCTGCGATTCACCTTGAACTTGACCGTATGAGGGCTATTCATTTTCAAATGTCTAGGTTGATCGGTAGTTTTTAATTTCTCGTAATCTCGGGGTTTCCTTCTAAAGATATTCCCATTTTTCGGTTCATTTCGATGCCCCCGTCGATTATATTTCGCTTTTTCTGGGGCGTTCCCCAGTTGAGTTCTTGAATTGGTCGTTTTATTTCGGAATTTGATTCCGAGATGGAGGGGGACTCGGACGATTTTAGGATGGACGATTCGGACGGGTTTTCTGACAACGACGACGACGATGATCCTGACGTTCCTAGGTAAGTCGATGGTATCAGAAAAGAGTTCTAATTGTCTGCTATTGTCATTAATTTGTTGTTAATACTTAATCTTAGAAATTTACTTTAGAAGGTAGGTTGTACTTCTCCAGTACCTACAAAGTACTTACTTACCTTGGTACCTACTTACTTTCATTTCAACAGAATTGAATTCCATTTCATGGAATTTCCAAAAAAAGTTACCTACTCCACCTATGGGCACACGAATGTCAAGTCTACTACCAAGAGTATGTAGGTACCAAACCAAACCAAGGAGTTACCTACATATTTTTACTTTCCTCAGCCCACCTGAAAGGTGAAAGGAAAGTATTGCGATCAGCAGAAAACCCAATTTCTGAAACACCACCTTAACGACTGGTCCTAATCGACATCTGATCAATTTTGGTTTATTATTTTCAATAATGAACCTTTGGAATTAAGCACGGAAAAAAAAAAAAAATGTTTAACCCCCCTTGAGGTTTTACGTTTCAAGATTTTCCCACGTTTTGGAAATATGAAAGATAGATTAAAAATTGATTTTTGAAGTACTTAATATGTTACACTGCATTACATACTAAATGGCCCGCATAGAAATGGCTAAAATAGACGGAAAAATAGAGAACTTTGGATTGACACGACACGGTAACTGAAAAAAAACAAAAACACTTCAGGTAGGTATCTACTTAGAAATCAGACGAAAGTTTTAAAAAACTGTGGAATTAGTAGAATTCGAGGAAATTTACAAATAATGGTAGAAAACTCAAATATTTTGATTGGAGCTGCAACTCGACCCACCTTGAGATCTATCCTAAATGTATAAAATCGTATATAATCGTATATATATATGTATATAATCGCAAGAAACTGTGATATTATTGGGGTACCAAAAAAACGTTGTAGAGCTAGCTACTGGAGAGAGAGTGCTACTGTAGGACTCTGACATGAAGGAGGAGAAGGAAGTTCAACGCAATGTAAAATTTTGTGCGGGAAAATACCTCTACTTCTACACACAATCTAGCGGGGACGTGTGGAACTAGAAATATAAAGATATTTTTAAAAATCGATTATACTATTGATAGGTATCTGTAATAAGACAAGAGCGCAATCGATACCAAGCATCACCACTCTTTTAAACATACTAAAAGAAGTACATTGAAAAGTATATATTATACCCCTCAAGTTTCAGGATTTTGGTGACTCGGGAACAGCGGGTCCCAAAGTCATGTGAAAATGGCGGATCATTAAGAAACACGGGCAGACGGGGAACAAAAACGGTTCAGAAAGCTTGAAAAACCTGAGAAGCAAGTTTGTTCTTGCACAATTCCTCGCTACCTTTGGTAGTGAGGAAGCAAAATTCGTTGAAAGGCAGCGACATGGTCCGGGAGGGACAGCCCTAGTGGTTATAAGTTGTACTAAAAGCTTCAGCTCGTTGGCGCTAGGGTTTTGGGTTCGCCGAGGCAAAAAAAAAAAGCACAATTCTGGGTATCAAGTGGAACTTCCTTCTCCTTCTTTCATGACTCTGAACTGTAAGAGTTGTAACATCACACCTGGACAGTGGACAGCTTTTGGAGGGCATTTACTATTTATTTATATGATTGTTAGTACTTTCATTATTTTTACTGTGATGAACTTGTATTGGCAGGTGTGGAGTGACACTTGCTCAGTTGAAGACGAGGATAAAGGAGGAGATCGTAGAAAATGGCGAGGAAGCACTTGCTAACGGCACCATCCCAGGTGTCTTGAAGGAAGAACAGGTGAGGCAGATAGCTGCAACTATCCCAAAACCTTTTAAGATATATGTATGTGTGATCTACATCTGCAGCTAAGGAAATTAATCATCCCTTCCGGCAGATCAGAAGTAATGCCCTGAGGGTGATTACTAAATTAAGTCTAAACTATTAGGACTAAACTAAGTGATTGGGTATACCTGTTGGAGTGTTCCAGTGGATATAAAATGAGATGATGATTTGCTTCAAGTGAACTGGGGAAAGAACGTACCTTCAGTGTGGAAAAAGGTAATAATTCTGTAGGTAATATAAGGAAGGAAATGTTAAATAGAAATAAAGGATGTTGAAAAAGCGTGGGCCCTCCTTCTACATCACGACAATACATGCCCTTCGAAATGGTGAGGGTGTGTAGAATTTCTGAGACATTATAGTATCCATAGTGATCTCGATAATCTTATCTACTTGATCACTTCTTTCAGGGCAACAAAATTGAAGTGAATCGATCAATCAATGTCTCTTCAGTATGGATACTACTGCTTTCTTTCAATTAGAGGTATAGTAGGCAGTGAAAACCCTCTAAGTGACCTTTTCCCAAATCCCTAATAGGGATGGCAAATCGAAAGGGATGTATCGATATATCGATCAATTGATATATCGTCAAGGGTATATCGATATGTCCGATTTATCGGGAAAAATTTATCGATATATCGATATATCGGAAGAAAATTTTTTTTAAATATTTTTATTTGTGTATACTATTTTTTAAATTGGAAGATTGGGAGGAACAGATTTTTTTGATATCAGGAAACTATTGTTCAACCAGGTTTTTTACTTAGGTTAAAAATGTATTCAAATAGACAAGAAGTATTACTGGTACGTTTATTTTTAAAAAACTGACAATGAAAAGATTGAATTTGGAAACATTACAGAGTAACGAAAAAAATGCGATCGAGTCAATCGAGTGTAAGTAGTTGTCTTTGTTCCTACTTTGAGGCACCTTCGTGGTGTTGGGGATGGTGATCAAGTTTCTGTTGCGTAATTTACTTTGAAAGGACAGTTTTCCTTCCTTGTC